>VXAZ01010361.1:1472105-1624795 GCA_013399875.1 Gymnorhina tibicen | reverse complement strand
CTTTTTCCATGAGCTCAGGGGAGCAGAGAGTGCTTTGTCTCCTCTAAATCCCTGTGGCTGGAATTTGGGAGCTGTGGATCCCTGCTCCTGTGTCTGTCTGAGGAACAGCCCCTGGTCCTTTGATGTGCAGCTTCTAAAATAGGTAAGAGCAGATTTCTTCTGCTGTGATTGGCTGATGTTACTTGGTTGTGGATTTTTCCCAGGACCAAGGATTTGTTCCTTTACCTCCCCCCAGCTCTTGCTGCAAGTTTGAGACCATATCCAAGCAATGCTGCTCTTTATGTCTTCATTGTGAGATGTAAAAGAATTCCATTTGTTTCAATTTTTTTTCTTGAGAGAGTTGAATTTGAACTGTGTTTTAACAGCTTGGTTTAGATGGAAAAATGTTTGAAAGTGAAATTTGATGGAATTTTTCCTTTGATGAATTTTTCCTTTATGTTAATAAAGGCAAGGAGAGCACCTCTATAACTGAGCATGGCCCTTTGCTGGGATGGGAAGTCTTTTCTGTGGAGTTATTTTAAAGATCTCCAGTGCAGCAGCTTTTTCATAATTGGGTGCTAAGTGTGCATTTTGTCTAGAACAAGGCTGTTTTAGGCACCTTTCTATTTTCTCTGCTGCTGCTGCTGTGCAGCTCAATGATTATATTTGTTTCAACACTGCCAAACTACTTAAATTTTAAATTTTTTCTCCATCACGTGCTTCAGATCTACCTCAACTTCTGAATGTGTTATGCAGGAGGGCTGGCAAAGTTTCCTGCTCACGTACTCAGCATTGTAGCATGGATATAGAAATGGTTCCTGGAAGCTTTTTTGATAATGTGCTGTTCCTTTCCAGACCAGAAAACAATGAACTTTTAAATACCTTATTAATAATTTCTGTGTTGCTCTGGTATATGTTTGGCTATAGTCAAGAGATGATGGGAGTTGTTGAGTTGAGTTTCCCTCAAAACAACCTCACAATAAGTTCTTACTAAGGGATTGCAAACCTTTATTTCCAGCAAAATTTCTGTGGGAATCTCGGTGCATTTAGGACGGAGATGCAATCGGATAAGGGGAAAAAGCTGTGCCTGTTGAAGCTTTGAGTGAGAGGATTAAATTCTACACAGTGTAAATATGAAGCACGGAGTTGTTAATTGTTTTTTGGGTGGGTTTGGGGTTTGTTTGGTTTTTCTACTCTGGTTTATTAATGCTCAAATCCCAGGAAGGTTTGGATTGGAAGGGACCATCCCATTCCACCCCTACCATGGGCAAGGGCACCTCCCACTGTCCCAGGCTGCTCCAAGCCCCATCCAGCCTGGCCTTGGGCGCTGCCAGGGACCCAGGGGCAGCCACAGCTGCTCTGGGTGCCCTGTGCCAGGGCCTGCCCACCCTCACAGGGAACAATTTTCCCCAAATATCTCATCTAATTCTGCCCTTACCTCATTCCCCATTACTCTCTCCCTGATGTTGTAACAATTTATTGTGGTCAGAATCCTGTTGTTGGTATTTAGAAAAACTTTGGGCAGCACCAGAGATGGCAAAGCTGTTAGACAACCAGAAAATAGATATTTTAGATCATTGTTGCTTTTCCTTTTGGTACAGCGAGTGTTTGGTTGAAGGGTGAAGGTCAAGATGACTTAAGCACCAATCACTGATAGCACAGATCAGGTACAATCAGTACCTAAATTAACCTAAACAAGTAGTCAGGATAATAAACAAGACTCTTCTGAGTTGTTAACAGGTCTTCTTAAAGTTTAAGGAAAACAAACAAATAAAAGTCAGAAGAAAATCTGTAAATTACTCTTCACTACACAACTTGCTACCCAAATTCTGCTTTTGCTGAGCAGGGACTGGAAGGACTCTTCAAAGACTGACACAATTTCCATGCCTTTCACTCTAGGAAATGCTATTTATTATTAAAAGCCTTTTTTTGTTAGTGTAGCAGCAACAAGGGAAAGCAAATATTCACTGTAATGAAGTTCATTACAACTCTCTCACACATGGAAAAGTTAGTGACAAACTGCCAGAGGTTATAAATATCTGCTTATAAATATTTAAAAAAATTAGTCATTCAAGCGTCTCCTTGTCATACGCAAAGCAAACTCTTTAAATTTACGAAAGCAATTCCTCGAATAAAACCATGGCTCAGAGCTGCCATCGGCTCCTGCTGGCGATTTGTCACTTCGTGCTGACTCAGACGTGCAGTGCTGCTACAGGCCTTGCTCAGGATGGAGACCTGGTCTCATTCCAGGGAGGAGGAACGTTTGCAATGAATATTCCTCAGTCCTGGGCGAGCAGAGGCTGCCTGGGACTGGAAATGAAGAGTTATGCCCTGCTTTGCTTTGTGGTGAATCAGATACCAAGCGAGCCCCACAAATCCCGGGGGTAGCAAATAGTTTGGTACTTCAGTGACTGCAGAGGAATTACAGTTTGAGAGAGAAAAATCCTTTTCTTCTTTCTTCCTGCACCTTCATTACAGTATTGAAGTGTCTGTGACTTAAGGAAAACAGGGAAATTATCATTGGTCTAAAAAGTAGATTGAAACAGAGACAAGAATTCCAGAACCCTTCTCTTTTTTCACCCCCAAAAACTGCCCTGGCAGCCTCTGCAGGTTCCTCAGATGGAGCGGAACCAATATTGCCATTAGAGCCATTTTATGACTTGGGGGCTCAAGAAATAACTCAGATATGTGGGTGTAGAACCAGAAAATATCTGTCCTCCAGGGCTGGATTTGCACTTGTTACAGTGTGGGGATCAACCAAATTAAATCAGGGAGTCACCGGATTGAGTCATCCCTAAAGAAACCTGGGAATTTAAGACCCAAAATCAGTGGTACTGGGATCAGTCACCTGCAGCAGCCATAATTAGAGAATACTCTGCTCACAGGATTCTCCAGAACGTCCCCATCATGGACCTGAGCCCCTCATCCTTCTGGGAATACTTTGTAACCAGAAAGTTGCTCTAAAGCTCCTGGTCCCAGCTCTTGTGGTTCTTCCCTAGAAAATTTAAAGTGATGGCATTATTCTGCCTCTGTGGTCTCTGCATTTCAAACCCTCTAACAAACCCCAGCCTTGCCGTGAAACCTGGGATGGCATAAAAATACAAAGTTGCCAAAATAGAATGAAATCTTAGGAATATTCCTCAATGTTGGGGAAAATTTCTTAACCAAAAAAAAAAAAAACACAGTGGTTTTGGGAAGAGAGAATAGCTCCAAATACACTTATTAATCCTTCAGTTTTAAATACGGAGGGGTTGGCACACCTGTGCAAACAACACCCAGTATGTTGTTCTTATCATAAAGCATCCTCATATTTCACATCCTCACCCCGTTTTTTGGTGTTATTTTAATTTACCTGCTTTGCCCCTGTTTTCAAGTCACACACAGGCGTGTTGGGTTTGGTTTTTTTTTTACTGTTTGCAAGGGGACTTGTGGATGCTGCGTAAACAATAAGAGAGAGTGATGGGGAAAAATTTGGTATCTGTTTGCTGAGCTCGGGCAGGACAAGACTGGCAAACCAGGGGAGGATAAAAGTAAAATGTACCATATTTGATTTCCCGAGTCCTTCCACTCAATTTGTGCTGCCCGAGCGGCTCCAGCGAGCTTTTCCTGCACAACGTAGGTGGAAATTCTTGGCGAATTCAGTGCGCACAGAAGATAAGAGTCATGAAAAAGCGGGGATTTTACAAAAAATGTTTGTCGGTTCTCTAGGATCTCTGAGGGAAGGCGGCCGGAGCTGTTCCCTCCCGGCATCACGAGAGGGCACTCGGCAATTGCGTTTCTGCATTCCGCCACCCACGGCACACGCGTTCCGCGTTCCCCTCCTTCGGAATGGAAAGAACACAAAGGTTTCCCAGGCGTTCACGGCGGGGTTTATGGCTGATAGATAACTCTCCACAGGAATGTAAAATAAATGTTGTGTGCAGATAGCGCCGTAATGCGGCACTCTGGGGAGTGAAAGAAGTTTTTAATTCCGATTAACAGGTATTTATTTATGTCCGATCAGAGGCTGGATGCTCTCGAGTCACCCTCGCGTGGTGACGCCTTCCGAGCGCTCCGGCAGCTGATCTGAGCGGGGCAGGGAGCAGCTCCGAGCGGAACATCCTCCGAGAGACAAAAATCGGGTAGAAAAGAGGATTTTCAGGGTTTGTCAATGGGGAATGTGTCGAGGGAAGATGAGGTGGGAGAAGCAGCCTGGCTTTGGTGCTGCGTGCCGGGGAGGGCTGGTCCCAAACACCGCTCGAGCTCCAGCCCTGCCCCTGCAAATACGAACAGTTAAATATAAACATTTAGGAATAAATACAAATACAAACAGTTAAACTTTGACATTTAGGAATAAACACAAACAGTTAAATACAAACTTTTAAGTATCAATACAAACACAGTTAAATGCAAACCACTCTGGGTAACAAGTGCAAAAACCCCCAGCTATGTGCTGGTGATCTTGTGTTTTCCGCTCTACCCAAGAGTCATGGAATCATGGAATCCTTAATGTTGGAAAATATGTCCAGGATCATTGAGTCCAACCAAGAGGAAAGAGAGATGGGAACAAAGCTGTCAGGACAAAGGTTTGGTCTTCATCGTGTGGCTGGAGCTGTGTGTAACTTGTTGTAGCAACATTTTGTGGTGAGCGTGGAGCTCTCCAGACACCTCCAGCTCCAGAAACCTCTCAGGAAATCCAGGAGAGGTTTGTAGAGGACAGGACAGAGGCACCTGCAGGACTCTGTAGCATCAGAGTGCTGAGGGAGCTGCCAGAAATACTGCAGTAGGACTTTGCCTGGACTAATCAATAATTGTTTGGATGAATCAATTAATCTCATTGAGATCACCTTTGCAGGTATTTTTTTGCAGGTGAATTATTTATTGGGAACAGAGGTTGAGGTAGAGCCTTGTCCTGAGCCCTGCTGTGCTCTCTGCTCCAAGCAGGGCTCCAAGCAAGTCCACTTTGAGGTTTTTCATCAGTCCACATGTTTTTCCAGCTAAGAAATTGATACTGAAGCATTTGGATCTTCTCTTATCTCTGTCTCCATGTGCCATAAGCTCTGTTGTTTAAATTAAGCCCCTCTGTTTTCACCAGAGGCTTTCCCAGTGTGAGAGAACTGCCCTGGCATCGTCAGCCATCCTCCTTGGAAGGGTAGTCCTGGGGAATTCTGTGTGATCCAAGTGGTTCTTCCCTCTGTGCTATCACCGGGAAACACGAGATTCTTAGCAGATAAAAGGTTGTGAAATTCTTGGCTGTTCAGCCTTTGGCAAAGACCAAAAGGCAGACACAACAAATCTCCACACCTGCCTCTGAGCCTGGCTTGGGATCCTTACGGTGGTGGCTTTGCTTTAAAGCAAAGTGGGAGTCACAAACCCAATGTTTTCTTACAGGGACACTTTCTTGTTTTGTTAAAAGTCCATCATTTGGCTGTCACCAAAATGGAATCTAAACTCTTTCACAAGAAGCCTGTTTTAAAGGAATTTCATCTTTCAGATGAGTGCTTTCTAAAAGGACAGATATTCTGTGCCCTGTTCAGAAAGTACTAAAAACCTGGGCTCTGACCCTAGAAATGAGCATTACTCTTTTCCTTCCTAGGCCATTCCCTTTGCTGTCAAATCAACTGTAGCACAAAAAGGATGTGGTTTCTCTTTTCAGGAAAGAAAGGGGAGCAAGAAGCTCATTTATATTGAATCATGGTAATGGCATAAAACATTTGATGTCCTTAAATGATCTAAAGTAGTCTAGATGTGAGTTAGAGCTGCAGTGCTGTTTGAGGTCTCAAGCTTGCGCCATCCTAAAACCCACAAAACTTTGATGTCCCGCACAGCTGCGGCATCGCAGATGGATGAACACACAAAAGATGTTGGAACTGTAAGTTCATGACCCAGAAAACTTGCTCAACAAGAGTGCAGGGAACAGTGGGTCCTCTTGAGATCAGAAATCCTGTGGTTACAGCGTGGAAATGCCAGAGCTGTGATGGGTTCAGTCACGTGGGGTCACTTTATACTGACGGAGGATGTGTCGTTTTCTTCGGGAAGAGAGCCAAAGGTCAGGCAAATGCTCAGGGAAAAGAACAATTCCAAGTGCTGAGTCATTCCGTGTCAGTCCTGAGAGCACGGGCTTTGTGTCCCGGGTTTGTGGGGTTTGTCCAGCAGAACATCAAACGCAGGCACCAAAGGACAGAACTGCTGGAACACAAAGGGGAAGAAATCAGGTGGGGAGCTGACAGGGAAAGGCTCATCCTTTTCAAACCACATTTCTGTGAGCGAGCTCTGCTACGATTTTTAACTGACTATAAAGAGAAATAAAAGCCAGACATCTTAACTAGCCACAGGAATATTGCACAGCAGGGCCTGCTGTAGTTTGCACAGCAGATTTCTCCTTGTGACACTGGAGAAACCTCAGTTGGTGTGTGGGGGAGGCCAAGTCAGACAACTGTGATTTTCCTGGGGAAAGGCTCATTAAGAAGAGGAAGGTGAGATTGAAAGGAGAAAGGAAAAAAAATTAATTTGATGGTTTTTCTCCCCTTGGCATCTCTCCATGTCCCAGAGATCCCATGCGTTTGGTAGGAAAAGTGTTTAAAGTTTGGACTGTTCATTTCACCCATGGTCTGTAACCCCACAGGAGGAGATTTCCCTTTCTCATGGAGTGCAGCAACCCATCAGCCCCTCAACTCTCTCCTGCTGCCCCAAGCTGGTTTTCCTGCCTGCTATAGCTAATAAAATAGAGGAGGACAAGTACATTGATTGGGGAAAATGCCTCATGGAAAGTTCCTCTTCAGGCATTTGTGCCTGTTGCTTCCACGTGGGCTGCAGCTGCTGAAAGCATCAACGTGGAAAACTAATGCCCTAATACACTAATGGGGTTTTCCTCAGCTCTCCTAGGGATCTTGCCCAGATTTGACTTCTGTTGATATGATTAGAGGCTGAGGTCTCCCAGCTTTGCTCACAGCACTTGTTACCCCAGGAATTGCCTGATGATGCAATTTGGCAGCTTTGAGCTGTGGGAGCTGCTGGAGAAGGTCCCTGCCAGCCTGGACAAGGACACCCAAAAAGCAGATACCCAAAAGACTTTCCTGTTCAAAATAACAGATAAACAGAGCGTTGGATTGATTTAATAATTGCTGCTGGCAACTCAGCCCTCCTGCTGCTAAACACAACCTGGGAGTGTTTAATACCTTCAATAACCAGATATTTTTGACTGTGGTACCTTCTGCAGGTTGTAGGAACCTGGCTTTAGGTATGCGGGCCCCAAGGCTCTGGAGCAGGTTCAGGTGAGTAATGGTGGATAATTTAAAGGAATATTTGCAATTACTATAATCCTCTTGTTAGATTTGTGTTTTACATCACCCAGCAACAAATTCCCGTGTGCCTGCAGTGATAGCAGCAATGAGCTAGCTCAGAGTAACATTTCCTAATAAAGATCAGGGAAATGAAGAGGACAATTGCTTCCCATTTTTCCTGCATCCTGGCACGATGTGAAAACTCATAGCAATTTCCCTGCACAGAAATCTAATTAATCAATACATTGGAATTGCCGTCGCAGCAGCTACTAAAGTAGGACTTAGGATTAATTTTTTCAGCTCTGAGATTCAAACAATCTCTCTCTTTAGTCCTTCACACAAATTTCAGCACACAAAGTGCTGCATTTAAATAGGAACTGGATTATTTAATTATTCAAGTTGATTAAGGTGGGTAATTAAATGCTACTACTAAAGCATATGTATTTTACATTTTGTTTCCATTAAAAGTGATTTTTAAGTACAAACTAAAAGGATTATTTGAGTTTCTAAACCCACTTTTCTACTGCTTTTTCTGAATTGCCTGATGGCTCATGCCCCAGTATTTCCAAGTTTGAAACAAGAACCAGAGCAAGCATTTATGGAAACCAACATGAGTTCCCACATTTGCAGTTACTTGTTTCAGTAACTGTTTTAATCTGGCATTTTAATTCCACCTTTTCCAGTTGCCCATGGAACTATGAGCAAATTATCCTCAGCAGCTCATACATATTTTCTAATTCTAATTCGCATAACCATCTTTTCACGTGCTGCTGATTTCTCGTTTGGGGTTTTGTTTCAGATGTTGGTGTTCAGTTTGGTGTTTTTTACTTCAATTCCTGCTTTCAGAGTAGGGCAAGGGAAGTGTCCAAGGCTAGGTTGGACAGGTCTTGGAGCAGCCTGGGGGAGTGGAAGGTGTCCCTGCCCACGGCAGGGATGGAACAAGGTGTAGATCTGGGGTTATCTGGCTTTTAATGCCTTTTCTCTTGCTCAGCTGTTGGAGCAAGGCACCAGGCCCGAGGGGTGAAGTTTCAGAGCGGTTTCTGTATCTGGCTTCCCTCTGGAACTTGGGAACAACCGGTTAAAGTGGAGCAACTTCCAGCCAGGTCTCCATGGCTACCAGAGGCTCGGGCTGTTTTCTGGAGACAGCGCAAAATTGGGATGTGGAAACATCGTAAAGATTCCTTGTGTCTTGTACGTGGGGCAGTGAAATCCCTCCAGAAAGAAATCAGCATTTATTAAACAAACACATTTATAAAAACACAGTTAGGCTGGGAGGTGGGAGTGTCACACGGAATAAGGAACGCTCCCTGGGTCTGGTGTGATAACATCACTATTTCCTGATGTTTTCTCCTGCGATTTCCCTGCTCTGCCCCACAGCTGTGTGGTTTCCATCCAGGCCGTGGTAAAGGTGCCAGTCAGCTGCTCTTTGGCACATGGCATTCAGGACCTGTTTTGGGAAGCACATGGGAAGCTGGGTGCTTTGATAGGAGGAGCTGCTGTAGGACGGGTTCCCCACGCAGAGCATCCCAGCAAAGAGCTCTCCCTGCTGCCTCCAGGGGTGTTTGCTCTGCATTGTGCAGGGATCACCCCGTGGCTGACAGAAGCCCTGGTGACAGCATGGGCCCTATCCAAGTTTTAAGGCTGATCTCCTGTGCATGAATCGGGTTTCTGTTTGAATTTTGGCCCTCTGAGAAGCTGGCTGCTCATTTTGCCAGGGCAAACCCAGAATACTAAGCAGGTAATTAATTTCTGTTCTTTGCCAGGAGTCAAAAGGCAGCGTTCCCCAGGCATTGAAGTCCAGTGAGGATTTTCACGACTCTGAGCATTTAAAAAAATATATAAGTAACACATTGCTAGAATTTGTAGGCAAATAACATAACCAAGTGTCCCTGATATTCACATTTCATTTTATTAGTGCCTGTGTTTTTCTACTGGCTCACTTAAAAATGCTGTTTGTGGTGCAGTTGTGTTTGTTAGGGGGCCACAAAGCTCTCTAATGAGGTTGGGATTTCTGGCTCACTTGTGCCAGAGCACTTTCCTTCTTGCAAGTAGGAAGGAGTGAGGCAAGCAGGATTAGGAGAAGGCACTGCCTCCAAGGATGCAACGAGACCGCTGTGTTTCCCTGTGAGCAATAACAGGAAGATGAACCAAGTCAGTCCAGGCTGCCCCAAAAAGCCCCTCATGATCTCATTCTGGCTGTCTGGTCTTGGCTGTATTTTTGTGTTGAAGGAGGAGAGAGAGGGAAGGGGCTGTGGCCAAGCAGATCTTTGGAGAACAGCTCCTGTTCTCTGCTCAGGTCACAAAAGAAGTGTTCCCAGTCAAAAAGAGAGATCTTAAGGAGCTCCAGGCAAGCTGGGCAGTAAAAGAAGCCCCTGGAAGCAAACAAGGAATGCTTGAGCTATGTGATGAGGGAAATCTCAGGCTGACTCAGGCCAAGGCTGTGAGCTGAGAAGTTCTTTGCTATTCCCAGCAAAAGAGTGAAGAGGTGCAAATAAAGATAAATCACCTTGTTCTGTGGCCAGAGTGTGTAAATTAAGGACTCCAATCCTCTGAAATGGGAAATCAAAGCCCCCAGGCTGAGCGAGGACTTCTTGTCCAACACACAGCATTGAAACACTCATTAGGTGGTGTCAGGGAGAGGAGTTCAGCCACTTGCTCTGGTTCCTCCCTGAACTGGTTTTCCCAATAAAGTTTCCCGAACATCTGCCTGCTTCTCACCATCTGAGCTGTCACAGCCACCAGGCATGCGGGATTTAAAAGGATAAAAGAGATTTGGAAGCCCTAGACCTGCATGTGCCCAACTTTCTGCAATATTCCTCTGAGCTGAGGGAGAGGAGCAGATGAGACAAAGCCTCTCGGGAGCTCAAGTCATCCCAGAGGCTCTGTAAAACAAGGAGTTTTTACAGGAAAATCATAACTGAGAGAACTCATCCTTATTTTGCTTCTCAATTTAGATTACAGGCTGCTGCTGCTGAGGATGTGTTTCCACGTGCTTAACACTCAGGATGGTTTTGACATCCTCCAAGTGTATGTGGGTATTTTTAGGGCCTTATTTTTTATCCAAAAAATGCTCCAGCAGGCATTTGTAGCCACCCTGGCAAAAACTTCAGCCAAAAAAGAAGGCAAAGGCAGTGCTGCCTTCAATCCAACCCCATGTGTTCAGGAAGCACAGCAGAATTTAAGCCAAACCCAGCTTATCTCTCACCATTTTAAACCACTAAATGTCAAGAGAGCTTGGCAGCTGTCAGTAGAAAGCATTTCCCCTTTCACGCTGGTTGTTCTCTGAGCTATATGCTCACTAAATTATTTATTAATTTGCCTTAATAAAAAGAAAATTGTCTTCTTAAACCCCCACTAAATACCTGATGGAATGTATAAACTGAGTTATGGCCAATATTGATCTGATCTTGTGTATATATACTGACTTCCAGTCACTTAAAATTAATATAATTGACTCTAGAAGTGCCAGGTACGTTCCTGGAAGGCAGATTAATGATCTGGTGAAGTGATCAAGCACTTAGTGGCTTTTGGCTGATAAATCATTTCAGCCCCTTCAAACGTAGGGCATTTAATTATGGTCATTTAACCACTGTTGACTGTTGTGCCACTGTATAAACTAACTCAATCAAAACATTAACTTGAGTGTGTCATAGGAAATTATTCTATCCACAGCCTTGCAGGTTGTCAGGTAAGCTGGGACAAATTTGGCTTTTTGGAGAAGCTTCAAATATTTCACAGAGTTTACCATTTTTTTAAATTTAGCTGTTGGTTTTGGGTGCTTACCAAGCATTTTACCTATTTCTCTGCACGCAAAAGAGAGGATGCAGGGTTATGTAACAACACCCAGGGAAGGTGTGGAATCACAGTCCATGGAAGGGTTCAGAAAAGGTACCTGGGGACGTGGTTTGGTGGTGGGTTTGGCAGTGCTGGGTCAATGGTTGAACTTGATGGTCTTAGAGGGCTTTTCCAGCCTTGAGGATTGCCTGATTCTCTGAAGTGAGGAATGGAATAAATGCATCCTGTCCCACTGGGGCAGCTGGGAGGAGTGGCCTCCCTGGGGATCCCACACCAGATCTCCTGCAAGTACAGCTAAACCAGCTGCTCTTCGTCCACTCAGGTATGAATTTGGGAGTGTTCCAATATTTTCCTAATATTCTTCTTCGACAGGGTCTCTTGCAGTGAGAAACCTTGCACTAGAACCATGGGCTAATCAGTTTTAACCCAGAAACAGTAATTTATACCTGAAGCCCCAAACAAGATTCTTTTCTTCCCGCTGAAAATCACTTTTATCTTCTGAGCAGAGCAGAGCTGGCAGCAGGTTTGGCTCTTCCCTGGGGAGAACCTGCCTGTGCTGGAGACAGAAAATCCTCCTCCCTCCCTGATTCCTGCATTCATGCTTGGAAAAATTGCCTGCCTGCTTAATTTCACTGTTTTCTCTCTGCTAATCTCCGCCTTGGAAGGACTTTTAAGGGGGCTTAGAGGAATGGCAGAGGTTCATACCAGCAGCCTGAACCAAACAGGCTCTGATTTTTTGGTGTTGTCTTAATAATAAATGAGATGAAATAGAGCTGATGGCTGCAGCAGCAGCTTGGGGGCTGAGGGTCAGAGGAAGCTTGGGGTGCTCCCATTGTTGCAGAACCCCACCTGATCACCCTTCCAGGGCTTTACCTGGCTCCAGCAACCTTCCCCTGCTGCTCGGTGACCTGGGTGTTCAGTTATTGGGTGGACTTGGAGCAACCTGGTCTGGTGGAAGGCGTCCCTGCCGTGGCAGGGGGTCAGCTTTAGATGAGCTTTAAAATCTCTTCAAGCCCAAATCGTTCTGTGATTCTGCCGCTTTTGGTTTTTAGGAGGAAAATCAGAATTGCTGAGGCGAAGGGAGACTTTTTGCCCCACAAGCCACACGGGCGCTGCTGGAATCCCCTTTGAAATGAGACAACATTACGTAATTCTCCCAGGATTTTGGGGGGGAACTGTTTGTTTTTCTGGAGTAACCAAGGTGCCAGCGCAGCCAGTGGGAGGCTTTTTCCACCGATTCAATTCCCTGTCGGAGCCAGGGCTGGGAGGCTCTCGCTGCTCGGTCGAGGACTTCCTGATGGCCCCGGTGTCTCCACGCAGCTGCTGCCAGGCTCCCCAGTGTCCCTTTGTGCCAGTGCGGTGGCCTCGGGTGACCCTCAGCAGTGGCACTGGGCTGTCCCTGGCTGTGACACGCAGGGATGTGGGGCTGCTCCTCAGCATTCCTCGGGGGCTCGGCCCCTCGGCAGGGAATGCGCTCGTGGAGCTCCTCTCCGCAGGCAGCGAGGGGAAGGCAAACGCTGAGCGGCTGCAGCGGGTTCTCAAAGCGTCTCGTAATTAAATTAGATTTAATTGTTAATCTATGAGATTTAATTCCTATTTTCATGTTGTTTTCTGTGTGGATAAATATAAATACAGATAAGCCAAAGAGGCAATGCCACCAAGAACTCTTTTTGAGTCCAAAGCTGCTGAGGTTGGCCAGGAGGTTTGGAGGGCACCAGTGAGGGAGGCTGGTGTTGAGGAGGGGTCTGGCAGTGAGGCCTCAGACT
Organism: Gymnorhina tibicen; assembly: GCA_013399875.1. Taxonomy (NCBI): domain Eukaryota; kingdom Metazoa; phylum Chordata; class Aves; order Passeriformes; family Artamidae; genus Gymnorhina; species Gymnorhina tibicen. Next base: position 1,611,993 of record VXAZ01010361.1, on the reverse strand, counting down.
GGGTTTATTTGGTGATGTCTTACACATTAAATCACCAATTTCTTTGCATAACCTCTTGCTGAATAAGATTTTATACCGTTTATGCCAGAAATGAGGACTTAGAACTTCAGTCCTGGTGATATCATTGTTATCTCTGACTCTTCTGGGGTCCACACAGAGCTCTCTCCCCGTTGGAGTTAATGAGCTGAACTACAGATTACAATTAAACATTTGATGAAGGGGAAGAACATCTCAGATCTTGGGGTGGATGGAAATCAAGAGGGCCAGACAGGAACGAGGGGCTCTGTCCCCTTTTATGCTGCTTTGGGTCAGTCTTTCATGGCTTTTCCTAAATGGACTCGGAATTCCTGCTGTAAGCAGGGGGAGGAGCTGCAAAAAGAGCGTGGCTTTTGCTAAAATGTCATTGCAAGCTGTTACTGGAGCAGGAGCGAGGGAAAACAACGCCGTGGTGTGCGAGGCACTGCGATGCCTTTGTTCTGTGCCAGCGCGGCTCCCAGAGCCCGAGCAGCGTTTCAGCCCTGCTGCAGTGACATTTGTAAATGAGAACATGGCAAGGCCTGAGTTTGGCCAGGATAAAATGCTCTTTTTAAGGGTGGGGGGGAAAAAAAAAAGTCTGGCTTAATGGAAAAGGGGAATCAGTCCAGGGGGAAAAATATGAAAAGGTTTAAGAAGCAAAACAGAATTTAGAAAGAGCAGAGCACGAATGCCAAATCACACAGGAGAAAGGGTCTTGCAGAGGTAGAATGAGAAGGGCTGGGAGGGAAGGGACGGGGAGAGGGGGGGAAACAGCTTCTGGAATGGCACAGAGGCTTAGAAAGCTAAAATGAAAACAAAAGGCCGAGGGGGAACATTCACATGGATATAAGGAAGAATGAATGGCTGTAAGGCATTTGAAGAATGCCTCTTACAGTCTCTGAACTGAGGATCCTTTTAAATTTGTTTGTTATGAATTTTACCCTATGTCCTGTTTTGCTCCTTGGTACGAGGCTGTTATGTGAAAAATACTCCCCCCGTTTCAGGGAGCTGACATTATTCCCTGGGATTTCATGGATCTCTAGCACTGCTTAACGTCTCCTTTCGTTTCGCTGAGGAAGTGCCAGATTGACTGGGGTTGTCTTTGACCCCCTGTTTGTGCAGGAGGTCCCTCTGGGCTGTAACAAGGGCAAACTCTAAACCACAAAATTTTAAAAATGTAATCTGGAGACCAAGAGCAGCAGCAGAAACCCTGTCCCAGCACAAACCCTCGGCAGCAGCTGGTCAGGACTGGGAGCAGAGGTGGGCTATCACCTTTGTTTTTCCCTTTCCACCTCTTCCTGCCTCCTGCCTAATGAGGCACCAGCTATTTGTGAGCTGCTCAGGCAGAGCTGGAAGTCTGCTGAGAGCTGCCTCCAGTGCAGAAGGATTGTCAGGAAGGCGTGGAAGAGGCTGGAGAGGAATGCCAGCACATCCATCCTGGAGGCTGGGGTAAAACTGACGCATTACCAACAGCCCCTGAGCTTCAGCAGAGTCCACCTCGAGGGGGGAAACACCTGAGGCTTCATTTATGGCTGCTCTCAGAGGGGTTTGCAGCCTGTTCCCATCACAGGAGTGGTGCCAGATGAGGCTCTTGCCCCAAGGGCATGGAATGATGGAGTGATCTCCTGGAGGTTTGGCTGCTCCAGCCCTTCGTGGGCAACCCTTGGTCCTCTGTGCTGGAGGGCCATGGGACACAGCTTCAGGGCACCCTGCACCACTTTTTCCTTCCTTCCTTCCAGTCAGGTTGTTCCATGGTGGAGATTGGAAATTTAGATAGAAGTGGCGTTCTTGGCATTTTTCTGTCTTAATGGGGATGGGAAACCGTGTCTTCCAACATTATACATTAAAAAAAGCAAAGGCTTTGACTGGCAATATAATTATAGCCTGAATTGATTATGAAGTTATTGCATTTTCTGTCATCATTTGATGTTTACTTACAAGAGCTGAATGTGCCTGCACTGCCTGGGAGGTTTCGTAAGCAGTTCTTGCAGTTTCATTCCAGAGCTTTACACGTTCACCCAGCAATACAAAGATTTCATTAAACACGGGGTTTAAGTAAACCTCCAAACTGGAATTCATCTGCTCTGGCATTAGAGCCGTGCAAAAATGAGACACATGGAAAACAGCGGATGAGATTGGGCTATTAAGAATAATTAATACCGAATTTAATTGACAATTACTTAGCAAGAGTGATATTTGGCTTTCAAAGGCCATCTACATTTACGGCGCTACACAGAACAATAAAAAGAAGCAATCTGTTTTGGGGAGATGAACGTAAAGCAGGGGGAAATGCAAATGCCGGGCTCCTTTATCCTCGGGCAGTGCCTCCTGGAGCAGAGCAGGCACACGATGGGTGGTGCACACACGTTGATCCCAACTTCAGGAGGCATCTCCTGTTTCTGCGTCGGTGCAGGCTGGATCTTAGTCCTTGTGGTGAAGGAGGAGAGAGCTTTCGGAGTTGGTGTTATTGACGTGTAAACGATTCATCTGTTGTGTTAACGGGCTGTGGAGTGGGAGCGTTTACCCCCGGGCAGGTGACTCGCAGCCCGTGGATAAATTCACTTGTGTGTTCAATCCCTGTTACTTTCTGATGCCTGGGAGTATTTTCCGTGGGTTTATTTGGTTTTTTTTTCCCCCTTTTCATGGTTTGAACACTGATCTCCTCCACTCTCCTTTTGTTCCCGTGCTCATATTATTACTCCCTCCAGCACAGCAGTTTCTCACCCTTTAGGCTTTTCCCCCCACTTTGTGAAGCCTTTAGATGCGGGCAGAAAGGAAAGGGGATAGAGATGAACAAATTAGCTAAAGAATCCATAATGGAATGAATTAAAAAGCCCCAGCACCAAAAGGAATCAGTAACTAATGAGTAGGAAGTACTGTACAGTATGTCATTCATTTAGCCCTCCCTGCTCGGGGTAGTACCAGATGGTGCCCTGAGGGACTTGGATGTTCCCATCCGTGCTCCAACACTACTAAAGAGGTGAGATGAGAAGAGGAGATGAGATGGATCACACCAATCAGCCCAGCAGAAAAATGATTATGATTACATAACTAATGACCCAGGGAATTAGACAATATCAAAAATAGGAAAGATGCCAATTTGTGCTGTGACACGTCTGAGCAGCCAAAGCAATATGGGGGCTGCATGGTGGTTAAGGAAAAAAGGGGGGCTCCTCATCAAGCCTTCAAAAATATTCCTTTTATTTGACAGCAGTTTCTCTAGATGCTGAGAAAACTCCACTGTTGGATATTCCTGCAATAATCCTGACTAGGCTGTGCACTTAAAAGTGCTCTTTTTGCCATATTTAGCCCAGCTGGAAACTTGTTAGGATCTGATTTTGCTCCAGTTCTGTTAAATGGCAGTATTTTGTTTCCTGTGAGCGCAGTAGGAATGGGACTGAGACCTCAGCACTGCAGCTGAGGAGCAGCAGTTGTGCCTTGTGTGTGCAGGGACTGTCAGAGTGATTCCTGCTCCTGGTGATGGCACAGGGAGTGTGGAGCTTCCCACTCCTTCAGGAACAGCTGTGTGTCATGCAAGTGTCCTCTGTGGGACCAGGCAGAGCTCTTGGTCATAAAATGATGGGTGTCATAAAATGATGGGATCCTGGCCCTACAGAAAACTGAAACATCCCACATGGAAATATTCCAGGGGAAGGAATATCGGATGAAATTTGAATTTACTCAGGAAAAGCCTTTGTTTAGCTAATCTGCCTCCCCCAGTTCTGATCTTTTTCCTCCAATTTATTGATTTATTTATTGAAATGTCTGGATTGAGATTGCAAACCCGTCCTATCTGTGCTGTAATCCTGATTACAGGACCCTGTTAGTGGCTACATCTGTGCCTACCAGCGACTCTGATTTCAAACGCTGACTCTGTTGTCCCACAGCTCAGAGGTGTGGCTGCAAAACGTGGAGCAGCCCAAAATGATATGAAATGCAGCTCTTTGCCATCTGCTGGAAAATGTTAATGAGCTGATGATCTCATCCTCTATTTTAGACAGGTGTCCACATCCCCAAAAAATGTGACGAGAAATGACATGTTTGTTGACAGTCTCATCAGATTAATTGGACTTCAGGAGTGAGCTAATTCTCACATCAAGAGGCTTGAGAACATACTGTGGGAGCTGTGTGAAGAACCTTGAACTCCTGCTTCTCGTGCTGTCGCCAGATCATAACAGCTTTGATGGACTGGATTAGGAAATCAATACCCACACATTGACATGCTAATCCCTCCAGGGACACTCATTAAATCACGTTCAGATAAAGGACCAGAACAGTACGTGTGCAATCAGGAGCTGCAGCAGGGTGGCACGTCTCGTTTGGGTGCTTTCAAACAATTTCGTAGAAAAGGGTCTAAAGCATTAAAATATCTATTAAGCTCCCCAAATCGTGAGTTTGGGCATTAAACTGAACCTACCTAAGGCACTAAAAGCAGGAGGAAGGGTCAGGGTTTGGCGGTGCATGCAAATTAATGGGAAGAAACTCCAAGGAGAGAATGGGATCTGCTGGGTCAGGAGTTCAGGCCTCTGCTGTAGGAGATATCCATGCCATGGAAAACCTTCCATGAAGTGCTCAAGCGCCATTTGCAGACTAATTAGAATTTTTCTCCTCTTGGGACTCTGTTCTGTAACCTTTCCCCAATAATGGGTAGAGGCTGTCATCTAATTTCAGACTAAGTGTATTCCTGGCTAATTTATATTAATTTTTTTCCTCTTTCTTTAGCTTACAAACCCTGTTCTCCTCACTGGGTGTATTTGCAAACAGGAATATCTACTCTCTAAGTAGATGGAGACTTCCCTCTCCAAGGCTGGGTTGCCAGACTTGGTGAATGCTCTCATTAAAGCATTCCTGGCCTTTGCTCATCTCCGTATTCCTTTTTTGCAGCAGTTCCTGCAGGATTTCAGTCTTTTGAGCACAAATGACACAGTGACATCACTTTTCCTGTGCTCCACATCCCCGTCGTTCACCAGCTCCCATTCCTTGCCTGGCACAAACCTTCCAGTCCTGTTGCAGGACAGCAGATGTTTTTCCAAGGAGCCAGCTGGGGAGGTGGCTGAAATCCTGCCAGGACAAGTTCTGGTGGTGTTACATTTGCCCAAGGGAAGGTGGGGAAAAAATAATAATTAAAAAAAAAAAAATCGCTGGAACATCCTGAGTGAACTCAGTTATATTTTACTCTTTGGACTTGATTCTCTATCTGTTAGAAGCTGCTGGCCCTGTAATTAAATAAATAGAACAACCTTGTTTTTATGCCATTCTGGAATTAGCAGCAGAGACTCAAATCTATGTCAATATTTAAATTAAAGCAGCAGCATTTCAGACTGGGTATTTTAACCCCTCAAAACATTTTTGTAGAAATAAGAGTGTGCACGATACTGAATGTATCAGTTTTACTCCATAAATTCCTCACTATTCTTTCTTTTTTTTTAAATATTTCTGCGGATTAAGACAGAGCTTTCACAGCTCACCTGAAGTACCCGAGGTCCCCGAATATGGTAATGTGAAGTTTTTTAAGATTATTGACCAAAAAGACCCAGTGGGGCAGTTGTTACCTCTGTTTAATGCTTTGTCTGGTGAACGACTTCCTGCAGGACAATGACTGCTGCAAGTCCCAGCTGAATGAAAAAATAAGATTTAAATGTTTTGGGAATGAAGCAGAAAAGGGAAGGACAACAAAAACATTTGGATGTCTTCATTCTTGTTCTTTCTTTATCAAATCCCGTGCTCGTGATTGTAACTTAAAATACATGATCATCCAACAGGGATGATGGCAGAGGTTTTGGATTTGGTGGGTTTTTTGTTTGGTTTTGGGGTTTCTTTTGGTTGGTTTTTTGGGGATTTTTTTTTTGGTGTGTGTTTTGCTTTGGGAGTTTTTTTGTGTATGTTGATTGGAATGTTTTAATGACTAATTTTCCTTAATTATTCTAACTGCTAAAAAAACCCATTATCTCATCTATTTAGAAAAAAAGCAGGTTTTACCCCAACACACAAAATACCTGGATACTAAGTGAAACAGAATGACGTTTATTTCCAGGTTTTATGTTCTTCATAACTGGCTTCCATCAGATTTTCCTGAGTTTATAAGATGAAGTAAAGTATCCTTTAACTCTCTTTCTCCTCAGTTGCTCCCGTGACCGTGTTTCACCCCATCATGATTTGCTGCAGTTTTCACGAGTCCAAGGGCTGCTGTGTTCCTTTTTTCCCCCCTGTAAAACCTCTTTTTTTGGTTTCCCAGTCTGAGCCCAGACCCCGCTGTGTCTGAGGACCACACCCGGTCCTGCTCTGGAAGCTCTTCTCCAGCAGGAGAGGCTCCTTCTCATCCCTCCAGGATGCTGAATGTCCCTGCTCTGTTGGGATTATGTTATCAGTTTGGACTTCAAATGAACATCTTACAGAGTTTCCCCGACTGTAAATCATAATTTTATTCTTCATTTGATCTCCCTGCTCTTTCTTGATCCTCAAAGCAGGCCTCGCACGACTCCGTTTAATTGATTATTTGGCTGTTACCTGTTTCATCTCACACGATTATCAAACGCTTTCTGGGCTGGCTTGGGCAGGTTTGTAGGCAGAGGGATCAGCTGGATCAATAGCACAGAACAGAGCTGTTAATTGCTTTGTCTACAGCTACGTTCACTTTTAGTCCCCCTTGTCAATCCTGCACGTCACGGTGGCGTGAGCTCCTGAGAGACTCTCCAAATATGCTGTAGATTCAAATTCATTTTGTTGTTGTGTGTTATACGTGTAAGAGTTAGCCTCAACTGACACAGTCTTGGGAGTTTGGGAGAAAATCTGAAGTTTCTGGGCTCTTTTCTGAGCTAACAACAGATTTGGTCAGTTGATGCTGCTGCATTCTGTGTTATTGAAGTGTTGGCGGAATGTTGTATGGAAAATAGGTGATCCCTGTTCCCTGTAATTCTGCCCACTCCATTTGCACAGGTTGCACAAAATTGCTTTTGTAGGGTCAGTGTGGGTCAGTCAGTCTTGATGGCTGTGGAACTCGTCTGGCTCTGGGTTTAAAGTGACTTATTTTAATGAACAGGTAGAAATTTACACTTGTTCTCAACCTGATAGAAACGAAAACATCAGGACCTTTAGAAAAGCTCCCTTGGCTTGCAGACAAGTTAAAACCTGGAGGTTTAAATTAGATTTTAGGAAGAAATCCTTCCCTGTGAGGGGGTGAGGCCCCGGCACAGGGTGCCCAGCGAAGCTGTGGCTGCCCCTGGATCCCTGGCAGTGCCCAAGGCCAGGCTGGACGGGGCTTGGAGCAGCCTGGGATAGTGGAAGGTGTCCCTGCCCGTGGCAGGGGGAGGGATTAGGTGATCTTTAAGGTCCCTGGTAACCCAAACCATCCTGTGGTGCCGTGATCCTATGACCTTCCTGCATGGATGGTGTTTAAGCCATTTTTTAAAGTATTTCTTACATATATTTCATGTAAGATGTGAGAGGAAAATTGTACATTGAGTTTCTCTCAAGCTGCCATGTAAATCATAAAAGCTCATTGTTATCACCGGTGAGGAGCATTCACTTATGAAAGGGATTATTTTATTTATTTCATATTTTATAAGGAGATATTTGTCTGTGGTGAGATGGCATAATTGGTAGTGAAAACCAGCAGGTTATCTTAGGTGCAGGTGACAGATGATACAGAGAAATTTGTGTAAATATTAATGCAGAAACGGGGAGAGGAATGGGAAAAGTTGAAGGGAGAGTGTGGAGGAAGAAGAACAGACACGTGGGGCAGGTCAAGAGCGTGGCAGCTTTTAGTGTAGTGACAGAAATGTTTTAATGTGCTGAATAGTAAGGCACTGGTGGAATCAAAGAAGGGGTGCTGGAGCCGTAGGACGAGAATGTGACTGGCTTGTCAGCTCAGGGGCTGGAGTAATTCTCTTTCTGTCTGCATCTCTCCCCTTTCACTCCAGTTGCAGACTCAGCAGGAAGGAACTGAATTCTCAGGAGAAGCTTTGCTATATTAGAAAGAATCAACTGATTATGCTACAAACCTTATAGAAGACAACTGTTTTAACTAGAAATACCACAGCATGATCTGATACCCTTTGGGATGTTGGCTGGCATTGAGAAATGCCCATACTTTGATTTTGCCTTCTCCTCACAAAGCTGGGATCATTGAGGGAATATCAACACAACACTCTTTTTATTTCTTAGTTTGTGTTGTTTAACCAGCTTATCTTTGTCTTGATCCAGGACAAGAGGCAGCTTTTAAAGCCACATTATCTTTCCCCCCTTTCCCCCTTTTCTCAAGCCTTAGGTTTGAATAGAAAAGTGTAAATAATTGGTCAGTAATAGGAGGAGGCACTTAGGCACAATTGTGTGAGGAGTCTTCAAGGTCAGAGCTGGAGAACGACCAGGGAGATCTCCTGTGAGGTTTGGTTTTTCTCCGTCCCAACATTCTTCTGCACTCATTGTTTAACTGCTGTAGGAAAATGGCAGGTTTAATGGGGTTTTATATATATATATATATGTGTGTGTGTGTGTTTGTGCAGCACAGGTTGTGTATGTGCACACTGGAGACACATCAAAGGCAAGGACTGATTTGGTAGACGATGACCAAACATGTTTAAAACACTCCTTGTTCTTGTAAATGATAATTGTTCCCTTTTTTTTTATCTATCCTGAATAAATTGCCCAGACACAAAGTGTCATTAAACGCTCCTCTTTTACAACTTACCATTTCCCCACGTCCAAATTTCAATATTAACACTGGATTCCTTTGTGAATTGAGCTTTTATTCATTATATTCCTTTTTGGACTAATAGTTATTATTATGCTGCTCATACTTTAGCTTCAGAGCTAATTATAGTCTTTGGCTCTCTCCTTCTGGAATATAGATACTGATATATATTAATGCCATGCCTCTCTTTCCAGCCAGCACTTATTTTACAAGGATGCTGTGATTTTGTCCTTTTACACTGACTAAAACCTCCCAATTTTTTTCTTCTTTTTTTTTTGCATTACCATTTTGCCCTGCTGAAAAGCATTATCTGGGAGAAATCTCTGCAAAGAGAGATCACCCCCCCCTCCCTCCCATGGCTGGAAATCCCTTAATACAGCCATGTACTGTCAACTCACACATAATGAAAATGTCAATAGTGCTCAGACTGGAGCAGTTTAAGGCACTGAAACAGATGTAGCTCCACACAACATAAATCTGTCGAGCAGAGAAGGGGGAGATGGCTTGGTCACGCAGCCATTAAAATAATAACAATAAAACCCAGCCTCTAACTGGAATCAGCCCTGAAAATCCTGCCGGCAGGCACACTGCAACAGTGCAGGGTGATAAAGTCTGGCCCAGCAGAGTCGTGGTTTGGGTGGTGGATCCAAGGGGATCAAAGGGAATGAGATCCCAGATTCCTGCTCCCTGCTGGTGGGATGGCCAACCTTGCACTCCCCACTTCAGCCCTCAGCTCTCCTGGCCGTAACACAGCAAAAAAATTACCATTTTGCTCAACCTTCACCTTTCTAAATCCTTTGTAGGCGGGGTGGAAGGCAGAGAGAGAAGTTCTGGTACAATCACAGACACAATTCCAGCAATGCATCTACGAAACGCTCAGATAAAATTATGGAATCTATGGAATACACACTTTCCTTGGTGTCTGTCCCTGAACCATGCAGGAAAACCCGAGCTCTTCCTTTCATTTGGCATTCCTGCTTTTGGATTGGCTTCTTCAGATTTAGGTGGCTCTCAGTCAAGAGACAAGGGCAACATCTGAACCCACTTGGGAAATTTAATATCCTTTAGACAATGCTTTGAATTTCCACTTTTATTTCCTGTCAGGTCTTTGTAGATCGATGTGAGTAATACGCAGTTGATTAAAACCTGCAAAATAGTCACAAAATTACGTGAAAACTGCTGTTTCATAATCAGTGGGAAAATAGCTCCCACGAAAACGAGTGACCGAAAGGTCGCACGCATCCCAGGATTTATGAGCAGGGTAGTATTCACACAATTTATGCAATTTAGAAATTTCAGGGAGTACGGAGAAGGCTCCGAGAATGGTGAAGTGGTTGGAAAATTTGTCTGTCAGTAGGAGACTGCAGGTGCAAAGAGAATATTAACAATTCACCCAATGAGTCTCTGCTTTTCCCTGTGAGAACCCAAATGTGGATAATCAGCTCCTTCAAAAGTTACTGTGAGATGCTTGTCAAGGGGAAAAAAAAAGAGTCATAGTCTCAGCAGGCAATTAACCATTTCAGCTGCTGAGTGGTTTTGGTGGATTTTCTCTCAACAGCACTTTTCTTAGAGGAAATTATTCCACCTCCTGTAAGATCTGCTTTAGCTCCAGCGAGGATTTATTCAAAAGGCTTCCAGGAGCAGTGTGAGCCTGTGAGGTAAAATTAATGGCTGAGTGCAGATATCAGCAAGGTTTCTAAACTACTTGTGGTCCTGGAGAACTTAACAGCACTCCTGAAAATAGTTCAGACCCCTCTGGAAAAGGCATCCTTTAAATTCAAGAGGATCTGAATAATGCTGTGGTGAGAGGCATTGCTTGTAGCTGTGTTTACAGGGTTTTCCTTGACAGAACAGAGCTGTGATCAGCAGAGATCTCCTAAAACAAATGCACCTCAGCCTCGCATCTTGGCATGCACTTAAAGGGAAGAGGGAACACTAATCCCATTTTTCCATACGTTCATGTCAAGCTCACTTGCCTTGCCTGCACACACACACACACACAGATCACGATTTTCCTCCACATTTCCTCCCTAAAATCTCTAAGCTGTTTGTATTTACCTTCTCAGTGACTTATTCCATATTGTTTATTTATCTTTGAAACCCCTCTTAATTCAAAATCCCACTAATCCCATTTAAGGGTGACCACTCTGTGTGGCATTGATATCCTGCAAGGACACGGAGGAAAGGCACGGGCAGTATCTCCATTAATGGGAGATAATCTTATTAATGAGCCAAAAGAAATCAGCCTGTTGTTCAAAAGACAGCAATTAAAAGGCAAATAATGCCACAAGGAAACGCAACAGCACTGGGGAGGTTTCCCTGTTGTCTAGAAAATCTTTTTGGAGAGTATTTACAGGACTGGTGGATAGCAGGGAGATGAAATGCCCACAGCACCCAGTATTTCAGTGTTGTGCATGGGATTTGTTACTCTTAGAGCAACATTGCTGTAAATTAGCCTTTGCCAGATGCTTTGTCTCGTGGCCGAAACTGCTGTAAAACCCATTAGGGTGTGTTATGCACATAAAAGGGACAGAGGAGTTGCAGAATCACTGCGATAAGGGATTATGTGTTCCTTGATTGTTATCCATTAAACAAAAGGAATTTCATCATCCCACTTGAATCTTGCCTTAGATGCTCGTGCTTGAATCCTTAATGAAGATTACAGGCTGGAGCTGCGATCTGCCAGTGGAATTTCTCCTCTCCCGTATTATTGCTCGTTAAATGCCAGTTCCTCCTTCGTGCTTGTGCAGAAAGGTGCCAGGGAAGCCCTGCAGCAGCTGCAGGGATGTTTTAAATCACAACTGCTGGGGAAGGGGTCAGGGGCAGGGACACCCGTGGGGCTGTGCCATCGTCCCCCACCGCAGACCGAGAGGGACACAGCTTATTTATCAGCACAGCAAAATGATGCCTTCACTCCTGAGAGCCAAGGCTCCAGCCTGGCATACGTGACATGGCTGTTTCTGTACTGCAAACGCTTCACTGCAGGCTGGCGTGGGCTGGAATTTTTGGGGAATTACTGGGATTTAGATATTCTCCCAAGAGCTGAGTCAGACCATATCACTGCTAACCCCAGGTGTGATAAAATTGTACCAGTCACCATAAAATTGTAACCAAGCAACAAACTGACCATAGTATTTTATTTTTAGTGGGTTATTTTTATTGTTTACACTCTTTGTTTATTTATCTACTTGGTGCGGATTGCAATAATACAAGAGAAAATTTAAGAGTAGCTTTCAAAGCTATTTCCCAGTACAATTTCTGTGGATAGTGCCATTCTTCCCTGAAAATCCATGTGAAATACATCCTGTTATGAGTTTTGGTTCAGAGTTAAAAACCTGAATGAATTGAAGAAAAAATGAGTGACCTGTGATCCGTTTGCCTCAGCTTTCCTTCCATCAGTTCATTTTCACTTGAAGGTCTGCAGTTTCCTTCCTTCCAATCTTGGCACTGGGGTTGTTTAGCTCTGAGAATTGTCTCAGGGAATTTGATTTCATGTCAGCAGCTGCTGAACGTGTCACCAGCTGATTCCGAGCTGTCCCCACGTCAGCTGAGCTCCTGCAGATGGGGATGGAGAGGAGACGAAGGTCTGGCCCTTTCCAGGCTATTTCTGATGTAAGCCAGGTCACTTCTTTGGGTAAAAAATTTGCTTCTGAAACTCGACAGGCTTGGATTTAACTTGTTCTATGGATTCTGCTTCTCATCTGTTCTGGTGATGGTGGAGAGCTGCATTTCCTTGTCTGAGAAGGATGAACCTCTCCTGACTCAGCCTGGGGGTCGCTGGCTCCACCAGGCCTGGGGGCTTGGGTTCCTGGGTGATTTGAGAGAGAAGGATCCAGCCTGACCGAAGCCACATGGTCAGACACCTGATCACACCACCCTGGCACAAGTGGGTGTTTTTCTGTCCCTTTTTCCTCCTGAAACCCCTGCTCTGGTTGGGCTGAAGTGCAGAGACTGAGTTTAACACCCTGGCTGTGTGTGCTGAAGGAGGTGAAACCTGCCTTTGCCTTTCCCCGTGGTTCACTTTTCCGTGGCTGAATTTTCCATCTCTCCCTATTTTTGATTAGGCAAATTACAACTGTGCCCTCCCTGGGGTACCTGTAGAGCCAGGCCTGGAGCTCTGACAGTGTCACCTGTGAGTCCTGTTGTGATGGTCTCGTGTCACTGCAGATGGGGAGAAAACACTGTGAGGAGAGTGCAGATTGAGCCACCTCCCTGCTCCTTCAGGTAGAAAGCAGATAATACCTTGGGGCTGTGTTGTTATTCTGTTTTTCTGAAAGTGATATTCAGGGGAACGCCTGTATCTGCTGAACCCACCTCCTTCCCTTTCCCAGCTCAGAACTCGGGGTCTTTGGGGAGACAACAAGAGCGTGAGGGTTGGTTTTAATATTAATTTAGAATCCCAGTGTGGTTTCTTTTCAGACAGAAAATTGCTCCCCATGCTGAATGATGCTGATGCATGCAGGGCTCAGAAAACAGGCTCGTGTCTTGTTTGGGCTTGGAAATTGGAAAGATTTCAAGATGTGATGAGTGTGTAGATTTTCTGATTCTTTTTGTCGTGTAAGACCCTTGGAAGATGAGGTGCCGGAGTGATTTCATGCTGTGTAATATCATGCCATTGGCAGGGTCTCTTTGGTAATGGAATTTGGGTTTTTCAAAGTACAGAGGCTGCTAAATCAGCCTGCATGAAAAGCCAGGGTTTCGGGCTTGTAATTGTGACACTTCAGTGAGAAGCTCAAAAACTGATGTTAAAAGGAGTGCTGCTGCCTAGAAGTGTCTCCCAGAGCACAAAGGTGTAGGACAGAATGGCCAACGGAGGAAAAATACCTTAGAAATAAAATCTGGTTACTTAAGATTAAAACCAACTCCATCTATAGGCAGCAGCTATAAGATCTTTCACTCCCCCTGAATAATCAGGAGGTAAAACTGGTGTCTACTCTTTATTTCATCGTGCTGCCTATTAAAAATCCTCTTTTCAATACAAACGTAACCTTCCTCAACTAATCTTCCGTGGGCTTTTTACAAAAGGAAATTTTAAGTCGGAGTTTGGGTGTCCTTTATGATAAAGTTCCGTTTTGGGGCAAAATAGATTCCCCTTCAATTTTCAAAAAGTTTTGGAAATCTACTGAACATGGAGATAGATTACATAGTTTTTCTAGGATTTTTCTTCCCAGTGAGGCACATGGCACTTTTGTTGAAACAAAAGGAATTAAATTGTAGCAATCTTTCATTACTATTTCTGGTTCTGAGTTGATTAATGATAGAATCATTGATTGGTTTGGATTACAGAGGATCTTCTCATCCAACCCCCCTGCCCTGGGCAGGGACACCTTCCACTATCCCAGGTTGCTCCAAGCCCTGCCCAGCCTGGCCTTGGGCACTTCCAGGGATGGGGGTTAAAAGCAAACACAAGCTATTATTGAAACAACTGCCAAAAAAATTCACAATTCTTAGGGATTTCTCCTTTAAATAGTGTTTTGCAATGCTTGTGAATGAGCAGTCAAGGGTATTTGTGTGTGTGCTGACAACGGAGTGATAAGACAGAGGTCCTGAGTGTGTCTCCAGTTAGAAAGAAAGAAAATTTGACCAAGAAAATGTTTATTTCTACCACTTTCAGGGCGATGGAGTTGAGTCACCTTCTCTTAAAGAAAAAACCAAACTACAGGCTGAATGGGACAGGGTTTGGAACGTTATAAAGATGAAATAGGTGTGATATCTCTGGGCAGTTTTTGTGGTAGATCCACGGGGTTCTTGAGCCCCATTGTGCCTGGCAGAAGTGCCCCTTCCTGCCCTTGCTGTTTCTGTAGCTGAAGCTCCGAAACTCTGCACGTCCAGATTGCACACATTTGGATTTAGGTCTGGGTGTTTGTTCTCGGGGTAAATATTTGTTATGGATCCCCAAGGCCTCAGCCTTCTGTTTCATGCATCCATAAACTCTCTGTGTGTTTGGGCTGACGACCTGGGCTGAACTGGCCTTGTCACCCTGGTGCTGCTCAGCCCCGCATCACCTGAGCTCACGCTGCTGCCTCGCTCAGCTCCGCGTGTTTGAGCTCAGCATCACTGCCCCAGCTGGGGCTCCATGGGGTGTTTGTGCTCCCTGTGGGACCCGTTCCCTTCCCCCTGCTCCGATCCCAAAGCAGGGATCCTCACAGGCAAGCAGCAAAGGAAATTGCCGTGCCCTGGGACGCCAGCGCTTTCATTTTCGCGGGGTTTATCCTGAAGCGGCTCTGCGGCCCTTCCTGGTGGTGCGTGGCTTTTCCCTGAGGGCTGTTTTACTCTTTAATATTTTATCACGCCCTGCAGATGGTCGTGTGGGCTTCCAAGGGGATGGGCCAGGTGTTCTCCTACGTTCACGCAGAGCATCCGCTGAGAGAGTTATTGCCTCGCACAGCACACGGATGTGACTGCTCTTATTTTTACACTCTGCAAATGAAACCCTGGGCTTTATTGGGACTGGTTGTTTAAGTGAATCCTTCATGAATCCTCGAGCTCTGGTATTTAAACATTTCTGCAGAGGGCTGGAGCAGAGGTTTTCTAGCAGATGAATTAACGCTTTCGGAATGCTGGCACACACCCTCTGCCCCTGTGTGAGCAGACAAGAGGGAGGGGGAGGCAAAAGTCTGAGATATGGAATATTTCTGTAAAATCCTGTAAAAATTGTGTTGCTCATAGGAATAATGGAGTAGCTACAGCTTCTCACACAGGACCCTTCTCCCCTGGCCTGGAAAGGGGCAGAGCCTGGGCAGTTTTCCCCTCAGGGGCTCTGAGAACAGATAAGAGCAGAGTGATGGCAGCTTTGGGTGACACAGAAAAAACCACGGAAATCCTCGAGTTTCCTCTTTCCTCCGACACTGCCTGTCCTTTCCCCTGATAATTTCTGAAGGACCCCTGGCTTAGGAGAAGATCTTGGCAGATGAACTCCTTGTTTCTCTCTTAGAGCCTGTGCGGGGAAGGGGGGATGAGAACGGAGGGAGACTGGGGTTCATTTGAGGTGCCCTCAATGGGCACTCACAATTAACAGCTGAATGCATCAGTGGCTGTAAATAGCCTGACTGCCGTCATTCATGGCTCTGACAAAAGCGGCGGCCTCATTAACATTTGGTGCACTTTGAATGTTGAACTTCTTTTTTTTTTTTTTCAGATTTCGGGGGCTGAGTCGGGAAGTCTTTCCCTCTCCCACACACACATCTGTCTGCACGCTGGGGATGGATCTTTAGGAGGAGGGAGACGAGATCTGACTGCTTTAACTGCTTTTATTAGTCCCTGAGTTATCAAAGTGAAGCGAGCAGAGCTGGTGTCCCTTCCAAGGAGCTGGTCCCGCGTTCCAGCTGCTAAACTCCGGGGCACAGCACTGAGCAAGGTACAGTGAGCAGGAATCTTGATTTTAAATGGCTCCACACAAGACAGAAAGGTTTAATTTAGTGGAAGAACGTGGATAACAAACTTGCCCTATTCACTGGCGCTGCGATCCGTGGATTAGATGGATTTCATGTGTGACTAAATATTCACGTATGAATGGCAGTGGTCTGAAATCAGAATCCTGCCCAACATGAAACTACATCTGAGCCCTCTCTGCAAATCTGAATTAAATAGGAAATGCAGGCGTGCACTAGGGGAAAGTGCTTGTTCACAAATCAAATTAAACATAAAAAGCTGAATAAATGCTAAAAATTAGGTTTTGATGAGAAAGCTCTTTTGTAACAAGGTCTGTGAAGAATTTTGGGGATTGTGTTGCTACATTTGCTGCAATGAAAATGTTCACAAACTGAGGCAATTTTTTGAGCATGACCATTTATTTCAAATGAATGGTTTAAAAAAGCTTTGGGAAAGCAGAAGGTGTGCATTTAAATGCAGAATGTCGGAATTGCTGCTGTGAAATCTATAATTCAATCTTGGTTTATCATTCTAAGCAAAAGACGGATTTCTAGTAATGGATTGTCAGTTTTAAACTGCGCTGTAGCTTTTTGTAATAAGCACAAGCAGATTCTTGTCAAGCAGACATGCAATATTTTCCCACATAAATATTTTCCCTTGTAACATTCTGTCCTGGTGCCTGTGCTTTTTAACAAGAGACCGCTCTTGGTGAGGGTATTTGCTCACATCACCCAACGTGAGAGGTGAAGGACTGAGAGTGAAATGCTTTTGCAATTAAAATTATCCACTTTCAGTTGAAATAGTCCTTATTTATGCAGGGCAGACGTTCATCATAATTTATTCAGTGATTTCTCTTTCTTTTGTACCTGAAGACAGGCCCTTTGAGTCAGAGGTTATAACCCTGCAAAAAGGAGCCAGTAATTACACCTGCCAGCATCTCCCTCTGGCCACGGGCACCATCACCCATCAAGGATAATTGACAAGCAGCTAATAGGATAAGCTTTTGTTTCTTTGGGTTGTTTTCCCGTGTTTTCCCCCTGCTTAGCAAGGGGAAATCCATTAACTGGTGAGGCTCCACCAGGAATGTGCTGTGGGCACACAAGGACAGAGCCCTTGAAGCAACTGGGAAGGGACAAAGATCTTTAAGGGAGAAATAGATGTCTTTCATCTTCTCTTTGACGTCTAAATTCCCAACTCGCGGGCTGCTGGAGCTCAGCACGTGCTGGAGCTGCCCCAAAGGAGCTGCAGCCATATGGGCTCCACCTGAGCTGGGGTGGGCAACAGGTTTTCTCTGGGGCCAGCTCAACAAGGCGCAGCTCCGGGGTTTCCATTCGAGGAGCCAGCAGAGAGGTTGTGTCTGGGCAGTGGTGGGACAGGAGGAGACCCCTGGGAAGCACAGAATCCATGTCCTGAGAGCTGAGGGAAGAAGGGGAGCCCCCAGCACCCTTGTTTTCCCCAGTGTCCAGCTCACAGCTTGGTCAGAGCAAACAGCGCTCGCCGCTCAAGGTTGCCACAGCAAAGGTGTGAGACCCGAGGCCAGGAGAAGGGTGAAAGCCAGGGGGAGAGGATAAATCACAGCTCAGGACACGCAGTGGGATGTGGGGAATGAGGATACCCAGCCGCAGCAGCGCTGGTTTGTGGTTTACACCCCAGCCTGACCCGTGGTGCTGCTCTGATGCACGTCAGGTCCTCGTCAGGCACAGGGGCAAAGGGAGCGTGGAGCTTTCCCCTCTCCAGGCCAGATCCACAGCAATTTCTCTGCATTTCGGTCAACTCCTAAAGAGGAAATTGAACTCAAAATTGCACAGCAAAGGGAGACCTTTGCAGGTCAGAGAGCAGCCTGAGTGCTGTCAGTGTTCAGTGTTTGCTGATGGCTGGCTCTAAACCCACCCCTCCCTCAGCCTGTGGATGTTTTTAAGGTATTTTGCCAAATGCCTGATTACCTCCCTGCATTCCCCCTTCTAGAGCTACCTCTGGCAGCTGGCAGCCCAGCGCAAGTGTGACATCCTTCATCTACCCCCAGCTGCCTTTATTGGAGTGCAGCGATGCTCTTCGGATCTACTTCAGGGCTCTCCTAAGTGGCACATTCGTCCTGTGCCCGTTCCCTGTGGATTTCAGGTTTGTTCTCTTGCAGTCTTCCCCACGCAGCTCCGTGTCTGTGTATCAAGGTACGTTAAAATATCTGAAGGGATGTTATTAACTCGTATTATTTGTGTTTAAAAGATGCAAACCCACTAAGTCAAATCACCTGCTGGTTTCCTGCTGAATTTCACTTCCAGACCAAATCCTGTTACCTCTGAAAGAGCACAAAAAATGTGTTCTAAATAGCTCCTGTTAGAAAAAATCAAAATTATGATTAAGGACATTTCAAACTATCTTTAAAACCATCTGCATGCTGCCAGCTTACCTATTGTGCCTTTAATTTAAAAGGAATGCTAAAATGAGTGCAAACACTGGAAATTATGGCTCTCTGTGGAATACTAATCTGTAATATTTGCATATTTCTGACATTTCAAAATTCCCCAGCCTCTCATTCCTCCATGCTCCCGTTAGGGCAGTTTTGAGGACGTTCTGTGGTTATGAGCAAGGAATGAGAGCGGAGAGGCTCTCATCAGGGTGCTCGGTATGGCTTGGAGAGCCTCCTGCAATTTTGGGATTTGTCTGACTACAATCAATACCCCATCCCTTAACATTAAGGGAGGCTGTAAGAACCATTATTCCATCAGGTATGCAATAGGACTTTCTTTAATCATTCTCTTTCTACGTCCTGGTTCACATTCCCAGTGAGGAGGACGTTCATCCTACAGCCAGTTCCTAAAACCACACATGGTCAGGAGCAGGCTGTAGATGTGCTCAGCTCTTTATAAAACACCTGGATAGGATTGTCCATGACGATACCATAAGGTGAGGATTTTTGGAAGAATTGAAATTTGTATTTAAGGCCAGATTTTCCTCAGTTTCTTCTGCCTCAGGTGGCTGTTGACTCAATGCTCTTCTCTGTGGATCACAGAAAACGTGGATTTTCTAAGAGGAATCCAGGTGTATCCTGGGAAGGATCATTCTGCTGCTCACCTGTGAAAGTGTTTTGAGGTGTGCTGCTGTAATTTGCAAATAATTTGGGTCCTGGGAACTGTGTTTTGGGGAGAAACCAGCGGTGCCAGTCATGTTTGGTTCTTAGGTTGGCCCTGCTTGGCTGCACTGAAGAATCTTGCCTAAAATCAGCTTCCCAGCGGGAACACAGATTTACACAGGTGTAAAACCAAACGCAAAACATGCCATTTTGGAACTTACTCCAACGCTAATTCCACACTGCTGCAAATATCCCTCATTTCACCCATTCATTCCCACTGCAGAATATCCAAGGCCCAGAACTTCTGCTGGGCTTTATCAGGCCTTATCTCCATCACCCTCTCCACTAGTTCAGAGGGATGTGACTGCAAGCAATTAACATTTTGATGCGCTTCACCACGCAATTGCCAGTCTTTATTTTCCTCCCATTAAAATCACTGGCTCGGTTTACAGCTGGCTTGGTTTTTAATCTGGTTTTTGCTATTCCTATGGTAATGGAATCTGTTCAATTAACACTGTGTTGGCTGGAGGGGAATTCCAATCATTAAGCAATGCCTATTTGCCCTGGCCAGACCTGGAGGGGGGAGGTTGCTTTTTTGCTCTGTCAGGGGTAAAAATTTTGAAATTTGATGCTGTCAGAACTTAATTTTGTGAGGAGTCCAGGTAATTATTGGGTGGCACTTGGCTGCTGGTGTGGGGAACCTCTGTGCTAGGTTACTTGAGTCCAAAAGAGACAGCTTGGCTTTGGGTTTGTGTTTGGTTGTATGGGTTTGGTTTGGGGAGGTTTTGGGAGCGAGAGGATGAAATATTTTGGAGGTTTGGCGTTGTTTTGGTTGGTGGTGGGGTTTTTTTTTTGTTTCTTTTGGATTTTTGGTGGGGGTTTGTTGGGTTTTGGGGATTTTTTTCTTAATTGAGTCAACCTTGTTTTGTGCAGCGAAAGAAGCCTGGAGAAAACGTGTTTGAATCCTGCAGCCCTGCATTGTGAGCAGATGAATAGCACGAAAGAATAGAGCAGAAACCAGTGAACCTGAGGTAGACTTGAACTTTCTGGACTTCTTTTGTTTTAGATTTCTTTTCATTACCATGGGAGGCATCTCACTGTTGGCCAGTGCTCCTGAGCTCCTAACAACCCCCCTGAATGGCTCCGCCACAGCGCTTGGGGGCAATCAGACCTTTGTTAATGCTGCAAGCCAAATACCCAGAGAATTTGACCATGATAAGGAATCTGGCTGCCCAAGAGGGGAGGGATCCCAGGAGGAGAGTGCCAACCCTGGGAGATGCCCAGTGTTGGGGCACGATTATTTGGGAATCACTGAGCATCCTTCACTGACTGGCACCCAACAGATCTTCTCTGGCTGCCTCCACATCCTCTTCTTTTCTTCCCAGCCACTTCAAAAAAGGGTGATAATCATGGCAGATTTCCCTTTTCATCTTTAATAGTTCTATTTTGCAGAGAGAGCAGATGTGGGGGGCTCAAATATTGTGGTATTTACTCATTCAAAGGTTGTACTTGATGATCTTGGAGGTCTTTTCCGACCTTAATGATTCCATGATTCTGTGAGAACAGCGATAGGGCAGATAGGGATAAACACGCCCTGCCTGAAATCCTGTTTCAAATCACGGTATGATCCACTGTTTTAGTAATCATGTGGAAAGTATGGTATTTTTCCTGGGGAAGAAAAAAGCAACAGACAAATTTAAGAAAACTGACAATGTAACAAAAAATGCAAAATCAGTTTTGTTTTCCAGAGTCCCGCTCTAACAAACCTCAGTGCATAATTCACAGCAGTTTCACACTCACACCCATCACACAACTGGTGTGTGCTTCAGGAGGAAAACACACCAAATGTTTCCTATTTGCAAACCTCACAAAAATCTGCGGTGATTTTCAGTTTCACCACAAAATAGGAGACCCGTACTCTTGTGGCCTTGAATTTTGTAGTTGGAATGTTTCACTGCCAGATAGGGAAAAAAAAAAAACCAACAAGTTGAACAGCCTGTTCAATTGAAATCAATGGAAATTTTCCCAAGGACTTCAATGGAACTGAACGTGGGCACCAGATCTGTGAGGATGGCTGGAAATGGTCCGTGGAGAATTCCAAGGCGGGCGGCTTTGAACTGGGAACGAAATAAATGGGAAACCAAGTGTAAGTGGCTGCCAGTGGGGCTGTGATAAGGCAATGTGCAAACACTTCCTCTGATAGCCCTGGAATTAGCTGCAATTAAGTGTGATTTTGATGAGGAACACATGGAATTTCCAGTTCATCACAGTGAGCAACGCTTGTGCAAAATGACTGCAGCAAACTGTGAATCTCTGCAGGGTCCTCCTGAGGCCGGTGTGTGTGTACAAGCCCGTGGAAATTCCAAATTTCCAGAAACTGGAAGAAATTGGGACACACGGAAGTGAAATTTTTGCCAAATTGGAGTCTAATGAGAAACTGCGAAGTGAGGAGGCATCAAAACCCTCTGTGAGAAACAGAAGGAAGAAATGTGGAGGGCTGCAGGCTGACACGTGGAGTGTCCCAAGCCGTCACCTCTCTCTGGTGCAAGCTGTTTGCAGGGCAGTCCCTGAGCTCACCAAGGTTTGTTTTGCTGTCATTTTCAGAATTATGCTCTGGTTCCCTTAGTGCAAACATCGAGGATAACAATCAGGTGGATGCTGGAGTGTTTACACGCACCATAAAGCAGGCATCCATTGTAAATATGGTACACACCATAAATACGGTGCTAAACCAAAAAGATTTTCACATTTCTCCTCACTGTCCCTTTGTTTCTTCTCTTTGATCTCTGTTATTTTTGGGCAGGTGAGGTGGTGTTTTACCTCACTGCTTTAGAAACTGCTCTGTTTGCATGTTCCTGCTTAGGCAGTGCCTAACTTAGGGGTTAGTGTGGATCCCTTAAGGAATTCCCTAAAAGGTAGCCTTAATTACTGTTACAGCTGTATGGAAACGTGCCTGCCCCTGGCAATGTAGGGGATGATGCTGAATGGTGACAACATTGTCCTCCACCTCTGGAGCATAATAACTCTTGATCTTTCCTATTTCAGCACGTGGAGGTGCTGAGCCTGTCTCTGAATGTCCCTTCATGTGCTTGCCCTCATAAATTATATCTGTGTAGAGCATTTCCACGGTGATTTGGCTTCAGGAAAAGGCAAGAAGCACATGCACTTACTAACAGCTCCAGCCCACAACTGATCAACAAAGCTGTCTTGGTTTTTAGGTTTTTTTTTTTTCACTTACAGAAAGCAACTGAGCTGTGGCATTTGCGGGTGGAATTTAATCTAAATTAAAGCAGGTGAAATATGCAGTGTGAATTAGCCCAGGACTGGCTGGACGGTGCTGCTGGCAGGGCAAGTGAGGGAGAGCAGGGGGAGCTCACCCAGCTGCTGTAAGTGATTTCTGCCCTCGAGGCACTTGTCAGGAAATGCTGTCAGCTGGCTGCCCTCCGCAACGACAGGATTTGTCTTCATTCCCCCAAACACCGCGCCTGTGTGTGGGCACCTGTGTGCGTTTAAAACGGGATGGAGAGAGCTGTATCTTAGCTCCCAAGTGATAATTTTGCTCGCTGTCAGGGGTTTTTTGGGTGAAGATTGCAACAAAAATGATGTTGTCTGAGCCCAGATTAAGCCTCTAGACACCGGGTAATTTGGAGCTGGGCTGTGGCCACACGCCAGCCAAGTTTGGGTTTAATGAACCTGCTGGCATCTCTGGATGTCCTGTGGGACCCATCAGCTCTTCACTCTCTGCTGCTGAGACAAACTTCTTCGTGTGTGGTGGTGCTTTTATTCGGGGGGGCTTTTTATTGAGAATGTTTGCTGGTTTATAGCTCTGTTTGTTTTCCCTTTGCCTTTCCTACCCATAACAGTGCCTCTCCCTCGTTCCTGTTGTGCTGGAGGTGAGCCCTGATCAAACAGGGACTGGTGCAGAATTCCTTCACCATTACCCTGCACATTTTTGCACGTGGAAAATTTGTATTTTGATTTAGCATCAGCTGCTGCAGTTCAAGCTGCTCCAAAGGTGGGAGCACTTATTGCAGTCATGGTCTTGGAAGGACTTCACATAACATTTAATTCTGCAAGTGGCAGAAGTGCTGAGGAATTTGGAGTTTGGGCATGTCACACATGGAAATCTACATGTCTGGAGGGACAAAACCTTCATGTAAATGCAGTTATTCTTTAGTAGAACCTAATTTGTGCAGCTGAATCTACCTGAACTGGAGTTGGGATGAGCCATATCCGTGCTAGGAAGGTGCTTTAGGGAGGTTTTGTATTTCAGATAGCCCTTACATAAAAATGATGAGTTAATTATGAGTTAACAGCATTACCTATTTCATGCCTTCATGCCCACGATTTCATCTACAATTTATGCTGTGATCCAAACCCTGGAGCTGCTACGGGGAGAAAACTTTTGTTCCTACCTTAGGAATTGCTCAGCATTTCCCTTTTGTAACCCAGCAGGGTGAAAATCGCCGGGGGAAGATTCCTTTACACAGGGCTGGAGAGCAGCGTGGTCACTTTGGTTCCCTGCTGCGGGAAGGGAAGCAGGACCCCACATCTGCAGGGTTTTTTGGCGTTTTTGTGAAGCCCTTCCAAGAGGAGAGGGTCATGGAGGGTCCTCAGTGAAGACATTCAGGAGCTTTATAACAAAATGCCTTTCCGGGATGTGTAATGAGGAGCTTGATCCCACTGCTTTGACTCTGAGGTTACTCAAGTGAGTTAGAGCTCTGAGATTTAACTTCCTCGCTTTTCAGTGGCAACGTGATTGTATGTGTGTTTTGGCAGGAGATCCATGGAGTGACATTCAAAACAGGAACGATATTCCTAGACTGGAAATATCTTGGTAATAATAATTTCAAAAAAAATCTCCAAACAGAAAAGTAATAAATGGTGATGCCCTAAAATTAGAAAAACAGACATTTTCTGACAAATCTCTTCACCTAAACCATGTAAGGTAGAGAGATATACAGCATGAATGTTTGTCAGGAAACATTTTTTTTTTTTAGGAAACGTGGGTTGTCTTTTGAAAACATTATATTCAAAGCGTCTGAGATGAGGTCACCCATTAAATTTGGCAAGCTGGCACCATAATTTCAATGCACTCCATGCACACTTTGCTTCTCGGAGATGCATCACTCACTCTTCCCCAGTATCTGGTTTTCCTTTGTGCAGAGGTGATCCCGAGGCAGATGTGAGGGTCATCCCTGTCCCAAGCAGTGTGGAAGTCCATGGGCTGTGCTGCTGGGGTGGTTTCACTCACTGCTTTTTTAGGGCAGGATAAGTTACAGGTGTGCCTAAAAAGGTTGTGCCAGTGGGGAAAATGTACATCGGTCACTTTTTCAAGAAGATGGATGATAAATTATAGAATGGTTTGGGTTGGGCTGGAAGGACCTTAAAGATCACCCAGTGCCACCCCTGCCATGGCCAGGGACGCCTTCCACTGTCCCAGGCTGCTTCAAGCCCTGTCCAGCCTGGCCTTGGGCACTGCCAGGGATCCAGGGGCAGCCACAGCTTCTCGGGCACCCTGTGCCAGGGCCTCCCCACCCTCTCAGGGAGGAATTCCTTCCTACTCTCCCATCTAAACTCACTTCTAAACACTTATGCCTTTCCTTTTCCACTGGGGATATCGTGTAGGGTCCTGTTCAGAGCCAGAGTTCCCTGTAATGAACTTTAGAGACAAAGAGCTGGGTCTCTCCTGGAGAAGATGCTGAGCCTTCCTCAGAGAGGGAGCACATTGCAGGTGTTTCTTACACTTCCTTCACTCCCTGTGAAAAGCCACCATTTTCTTCAAAGCTGCTGAGAAATCTATGGCCAAAGCCCCCAGCCCCAAACATCTGATGGTGGGGGGATGAGCCCGGGCTGAGCGTGTGCAGCGGGAAATCCCAGCACTGCGCTCAGCCACCGCCCACCAGCGCAATACTTTGGATTTCTTTAGCATGAGATTAATAAGAAATACTTCTAGAGAAGGAAAATCAGCTGGTTCTCAAAGCCCCAGCATTTGGCATCCCAACAGTTTGTGCTGATAGCTCCAGGCTAACTATATTTTTTCTTGACAATTTCTGCTGCTCAGCCCAAACTAGGAGATATAATTTGTCTGTAGATTCATGGACAGAATGAAAAGTTGGCTTCCAGCTGGCTCTCAGGGCTCCACAGAAGGACTCTTGCTGTGGTCTGGTGCAATGTTGTTCTTTTATTATCAGATTTGAGCTCTAAAACTCTTCATTATAAGAGGCATTGCTTGAATTCCATTTTCAGTGTTATTTATTGTTATTTCTAAAGCTATTATTTGGTGCATAACATTATTCCTTAGCCAGTCAGCGGGTCTGAACATGAAAATGGTAACGTGCAAATTGCTGGTATCTGGCACTGAATATGTATGTTTGAAACCAAACTCTGCTACTTGTGAATAATCATTACTCTTAGCTCTAAAATCTCCAACTGTTTAAAAGACAAAGTTCATTAAGTTAATTACAATTTCTCGATGACAAATCATCTTGTTGGCAAAGTCACTCTCTACGGGAAAGCAGGAAAGCTGCAATGTAATCAGATGCTTCTGAAGAAAGTGGTTTAAAAAGGAAAAATGATTGAAATTAGTGAATTTTTAAACTTGGGGCAAAGGCAGTGTGTGCCAATCCCAGGTTCTCTGTGTCTTTCCTTTTGTCAAACAATTGATTTTTGTGTATTGTTTTTAAGTCGGCCACTACAATGGGTAATTCATCATCACTGGGAGATAGAAACTCAAGCAGTCTCCAAAAATAATTGAATTTTTCAGAAATTCTCTAAGGGGGTGAAAAATCCATAACAGCCATTAAATTCTGCTCTTTGTAGAAGGAATATGAAATATTACAATTATGTTCAAGAAGAAAAAAAACCCTCTTTAATTCCAGTTGCTGAATCTAGCAGGAATAATTCCTGGTGTTTTGTTACGCGGCTCTGCAGTTTCAATGGAATTTGAGTGGAAAAATGTGATAACACATATCAAAAGATGTCATTTATAAGGGGAGAGAGAAAGCTGCTTAGGAATTCCAGACCGGCAAATGCAGGAGATTACAGCCTTGATCTGGAGCTGCGCTGGGATCTGCACATGAATGGGCGCTCCATAAATGAGGAAGCGTTTGGTGCCTGCCCCATTCCAGCATTTCTGTGGGACCTTCATTTTTAGAACATCTCCAGATCTCCTTTTAGCTCTGCCTGCCCAGCTGTGATTCCCAGGATTCACTGTGCAACTTCTGGCCGTGGGGAGGAGAAATATCCACCTTGGAAAACCCATCTGCTCTTGGCAACATCACGGCACAGGAATGGCACCAAGAGCATGAGTAGGAGCCAGGTTTGAGCTCTTTATCAGGAAGATATTTCAAGGCAAGTAATATCAAGAAGGTTTCCAAAGCACGTGAGGGAATTAAGACAGCTTCTCCAAAGTATTTTGTTCCTTTCCTTGTAGCTGTAGGATTTGAGCTGCCCATCATCTTTAAAAGTGGATCAAATTTTTTTAAAATTCTGGTGTTTATCAGTAAGACTTGAGGTCTAGTGGTCATACACTGAGTATTTGCCATCCAGGAGAGATATCACAAATATTTGTGCTTATAAAGGGCTCACAAAGATTAGGAGAAGGATGCATGTGTTTGGAAATGGACTTACACTGGCATGGGTTAAATGGGAAAGGAAGCAGATATTGAGGAGTAAATAGAGCTATGATAATTTATCACAAGCTGTTTTTTCTATATACATAATAGCATGCTGTAAAGCAATAGATCATGTGAGATGAAGCCATAGCATGACAGGATGGATCATTTAAGATATTAAATGATGCTTTTCTGTGTACTGTTGTTATCCAAAGTCTATTAAAAAAGTATCGGACAGGATATTTTTTCCCATCTCTCTCTCATGCCTGGACCTGGCTTAGTAAATCTACTGCAGCATTAACTCCTGCCTGAGTTCAGCTTTTGGAACAGTTTACAGTTCTGAAACCCCTTCATTGGAAATTGTCATTTTATTGGTGTGTGTCAGTGACGAAATCATTTGGGAACAAAAGGAAGAAGTGCCTGTGCTGTGTTATGGGATCCATACCCAGATCTAGTGGGAAAATGGCGTTGTTTGAGTTTAGGTACAAAGATATGATTTTGTGTTGGCTCTTTAGATGCTTCCTCTGGCTGCTGTGGGGGTTTGCTTTCTCCCAGAGAGGGTGGAAAACCCAAACTGTGTGGGGGGCAGGGTGGGAACATGATGTGAGAGCCCTGCTGGGGAGGTCTGCCCCAACTGAAGGATGAGCAGTTCCCCTGGAAGTCCCCTGACAACGCTCCAGGCTGAGTTCTCAGTGTGAACACATCTTGAAGGCAATGAATCCCAGAATCCCAGAATGGTTTGGGTTGGAAGGGATGTTAAATCCCATCCCATCCCACCCCCTGCCATGGGCAGGGACACTTTCCGCTATCCCAGGTTGCTCCAAGCCCCATCCAACCTGGCCTTGGACATTTCCAGGGATGCAGCCAGAATATGCCAGAATATTTATTTTAATTTAAACCCAGACTTATTTCTGTGGTAGTCAAGAAAAATATTCACAGAGTTTGACATTATCTGTCAGATTTTATCTGAGCCTGTCCCTAAGAGTGACTCCCAATTCTGCTTTGAGGGACTGTCACAAGGGAAGGGTCACTGAGTTGCCATCCTCGCTACCCCCCTTGGAGAAAGGGAAGAGTGACTGCCAGTAATACCCTTGGCTTTATGAAGTGGAAACATCTTTATTCACAAAGGGCACTGGGATCATAAATTTGAGGCAGGGTTGATGGGGAGCTGGGCTATAACCCGAGGGGAGAAAGCACCGCTCACTTCCAGCCATCCACCACCCAGCTGAGCTTGGCTCTACGACAGTGAATCTTTGCTCTTAATTAAAGCTAGGAGCTCTTATTTTTGGCCATTCCCAAATTTTTTCAAGGACTGTCTTGCGCTTTATTTTTCTGCTTCTTGTGTCCTGCAGCATTTTGTGTTTCTGAGGTGCATTAAGAGAGGCGGGACTGTCTTCCACTGAAGAATTAACTACTAGCCAGTGTTGAAAGAAGGATATAGGATTTCATGGACCAGCGGGCTAATACGATGTGAAATCCTATTTTCCTATCATCCGAGTGTCTGCAGAATTCCAAGTTAATGTACTTTATATGACATGGTTGCCACCTGTTTATATTATCAGTAGTTTGAATATTTAAGCATGACACACTCCATTTCCTACCAATTTGTCTGTATTTCCAGAATGGATTCTCCCAGTGTTTCCATACTTAAATTTTTTGTCTCCTTCCCCCCCCCCCCCAAAAAGAAAATTTGGCCTTGCTAGANNNCCCCCCCCCCCCCAAAATGAGTATTGTGGCCTAGCATGACCACATTTAAATTTTCATTTGAAAATCATGTAGTCCACAGCACAGATTTAATTGATCACACCCTTACCTGGTGTAAATCAGCCCAGCAGCATCAATTCTAACAAGATTTCTCACCAGCTGAGGATCTGCTCCTGTGGATTTTTGTGTTCTCAAAGCCGGGGAGGAGCAAACCTTCAAAAACCATCTTTGAAGATGGCTCCCTTTTAGTTGAAAATCACTTTTTTGCCATCACACGCACATTTGGGGAACATCATAAATCTCGCATAAGCAGCCCCCGGTTCCAGTGCATACATTTAAATATCTGATGATGCCGGGGCCCGCCGAGCACAGCCGGGTGGGTGGGTGGGTGCGAGCACCCCGACTCGCACGGGGTCGTTGGATCATTCCCGCATCTGGACTAATAAATGGCAACTGCAGTTAATGGAGAACAATGAATCTCGGAACAAAGGGGGAAAATAGCGCATCTGCTGAAGGAAAGATGTGCCGAATACTGATTAGGAAAGAGATCTGGGAGTTGTTGGGGAAAATCTCTAAAGCATTCAGCTTAATGTGCAACTGCAGAGAAAAGGGCAAGCAGAATGCTGGCTTGTAGTGCTGGGGGAAGGCAATATAAATCAAAGCAGCTGCCTTTGTTTCCATCAGGCATTGTTTTGACATCACCCAAAGAACTGAACTTTATTTGCTATTGGCCACTCTGGCTTCAGAAGAATGTGTTTCTTACTGGAGGGGATTTGCCGTGCACCAAAGTAAATTACCATCTTCTGCATTTTAAGATAACGCAGAGGAAGAAACAGAACAAAAATCAGCTCATTAAGAAGTAAAGCGACCGCTCTGATTGGGGCAATTGTTGTCAGAGAAGAGCAGTCTACAACTTGACCTGAGGTTCACTTTCAGGAAAAAGAGAGGATGTTGGAATACTACCTAAAACATGGTAAATTCAGATTGAGAAATAAGTGTTTTGTTGAAAATCTCATTTTGTGCAACTCTAAAATGATGTGAGTTATCGCCACAAAGACAGCAAACGATAGAGGAAAATGTAACTGCTGGGGAATGAAAAGCCCAGAATAATGAGCTCAGTGCTCTTATCTGCTTACCAGCATTCGGATTTTGTCGTGTTTTAATTTTACAAGATTCCAGGACCAAAGGAAGGACGATGCTTAACCCAAAACTTACAGCAGGACCTGCTGCAGCTTTTGGGGGCCGTTCTCTCAGCATTGCCATCGCAGCTCCTTGTATGGAGAAGTTGTTGATTCAGCCATGAATAATCCCTGCTGGGTGGAAACTTGGAGTGCAAAATTCCAGCTTGAATTCAGCCACAGGGGCTGTAAAATGAGACATAAAGGAGCTGTTTTAAACAACAAGGATTTCCCCCTTCTATTCATGCCTTCAGTGGGGATATAGGAACCTAACACATTTTGTTACGGCCTCGAGTTCCACCAGGGGAAATTTGGGTTAGGTATTAGGAAAAATTTCTTCACTTAAAGGGCGGCCAGGCATCGAAACAGGCTGCCAGGGAAGTGGTGGAGTGACCATCCCTGCAGGGATTTAACAAATGTGTGGATGTGGCAGTTGGGGACATGGGTCGGTGGTGGCCTTGGCAGTGCTTGGGGAATGGTTGGACTCAATGATCTCAGAGGGCTTTTCCAGTTTTAATGATTCCTTGATTTTTACTGGATTGGAAAAAAGGTCTAGAACATTTATCTTCTTTTCTTCTTTATACACTTTGAACTCCGAGTCTCTCCCATGGGCTCGTTAAAAATCACTCTGCTTTCTCCAAAACCTTCTCCATACAAAGAAAACTAAAGGCATGGCAGGAAGAGCAGCTCTGAGCACCCTGTGTGGTTGTGCTGTGTTTGCAGTGGAGCTGTGACAGCTGCCCTGACGTGCTCCCTCATCCCTGGGTAACTTTTCACACAATCCCGGGGTCATTTGAGTTGGAAAAGCCCTCCAGGATCATCAAGTCCAAGCTGTGCCTGATCCCCACCTCGTCACCAGCACAGAGCACTGAGTGCCCTTCCTTGGGCACCTCCTTGGGCACTTCCAGGGGTGGGGACTCCAAACCTCCCTGGGCAGTTCCAGTGCCTGAGCACCTTTTCCATGGGGAAATTCCTGCTGGTGTCCAACCTGAGCCTCCCCTGGCCCAGCCTGAGGCCGTTCCCTCTCCTCCTGTCCCTGTTCCCTGGGAGCAGAGCCCGACCCCCCCGGCTGCCCCCTCCTGCCAGGGACTTGTGCAGAGCCACAAGGTCCCCCCTGAGCCTCCTTTTCCCATTTGCCATTTCCATCCAGCCCCAAACCCTCTCAGAACAACTCAGTATCACCAGTGGGGCACTTCTCACCTTCCTGTCCATCCCTTCCCTGTCTCAGTTTCTGACGCTGATGTATTATTTTTCAGGATTACTCCAGCTGAAGTCAAACAACAAGAATAAATTAGAGAAGAGTGGTGAGCTGAACAGTTTTCACTTTAACTGTATTTTAATAATCAGCAAAGTCACCCATGTATAGTAATGATAAATTGCTTTGCTACAGGCAAATATAAACTTTACAAGTATAATAAATATTTCTGCTTGGCCAAGAAAACTGAAATACTGGAAACTGCTTAGATATGTGCATCAGAATGAATGAAGATGAAAAACTGGGGAGTATTTTAAAAATAGCTGATTTTTTTTGTAAATTAAATCTCAACCTGTCTTTACAGAAACAGGGATTTGGGTCACTGATGTGTTTACGGTCTAGCTGAAATCAAGGAGATTTTGGTATCACATAGGTACAAAACTTAGATTTATTTCTTTTCATGTTGCTGTTATTGAGGTGGGATTAAAAGATCCGGGGTTATTGAAAAGAAATATGTCCATTTCAGATTTTTCAGCTAGAGATTTGCTTGTGGCACACTACGTTGTTGAGTCAATAAACCCCACTTTTTTTCACTGGAGAGCTCTTTTTTTGGAGAGTTACAGATCTGATCCATATCAAGGACAGCATTTATTAGAGACAGAACAAGATTTTTATAGCAGCCCTGAAAAATTAATTGTTAGAAGTTCCCACTTTCCATCAACAGCCAAGGGATGAGGGAACTTAATCCTGTGGTACCAGGAATAGCCTGGTATGAAAACACAGGTGACAAACCCAGAAAATGGTAACAACTTTATTAGGTAACCTTTAACTCCATTGAGGGTTGGTTGGAAGTTAACAGGGAGAAAAGGAAGAGCTTTGCCCCACTGGAAAACTGGGATTCCAAGCTGGCTTCCAGCTCTGTTGTCAGTGCCTGTGACACCAGCCTCTCACTCATTCCGTGGAGGACATTTTCCACCTTTATTCAATTTTCTTTCCAAAGTTACTACATTTCTCTCCTGCTAAGAAACATCTAACTTCAGTCAGAGCATCCAGCTGCAACAGCCTGGTTTTCATCTGTCTCTTTTCCCCCTGGATATTGTCAGTCACTTCCATCTCAGCAATCCTTTATGTCAGAAGTGTTTCATCCAGGCTTTCCCCATGTTTTAAAGAGAGATGCAGTTTTTTATATGACTTTAGAATAAATGCCAGGGCGTTCCTGCATCTCCCCGTGTACGTTTCCAACGCAGTGTTTTTCTTTTCACTGGCTTGTATTGATTTTTCCTGTGCATCTTTTGTTTTGCTTTGTTGGTAGAAGTGGTGGATGGGGAAAAAAATCTTTCCAGTTTCTGCTTCTGTTTCTATTTCTTCATCACCGCTTCCCTTCTTTCTCTTTGCTTTCCAGCTCTGTCTCCACAGGAGCGACAAGGCACCACTGAGGGTTGATGTCACCAGTATTTGCACTTCCTCTGCGAGGGACAAATGTCAGGGAAACAGGTGCAGAATTATCTTCTGCCAACACCATAATCCCCATTGTGAAAGATCTTTGCAAGGTCAAATTATAACAAAGGATTTGTGTATTTTCCAAATCTGGCCCTGGAGAAGAGTGGCATCATTCAGCTTATCCTTAGGGCAAGGAGAGCTGGAAATCTGAAGTTGACCTTTTGATCTCAGCTGTAAGTTGGAAATAACATCTTGCTGATTGTCTCCTCCAATTTTGTTTTATATTTCCTTCTGTATTCCTTGATGTACGGGCATGACTCCTGGAAGTGCAGTTCCTGTCAGGAATAAGCAGCATTTTCTCTTTGCACCAAATACAGGGAGGATGCTGTGCTGCAGGAGGGTTTTGGGCACCATTCTGGTTCACTGCCCTCTTCTCCTGACTTTCCAACTCTGCTGAATAATTTCACTCATTTCTGATTTGTGTAAAAGCTGCGGACAAAAATCATTCTCCGAGGCGCAGCATCTTTCCAATTCCTGTGTGGCTGCCGGGTGGGTTTATAGCAGATAAGGCACTCAGAGCTGGGAGGATAAAAACGAGAGCAGGTTTGTGTGCTGGGGTCAGAGCTGGGATCAAGGGCTGACCCCTTCCCATGGCCCTTCTGGGGAGTCGGTGCTCAAATTGTAACTCAAATTGACTTCACTGCAGGAAGGAGCACACTCAGGAGCCCAATATCCAAATAAAGATGATTAAAGGGAACACTGCAACCCATTCACTCCCTCATTTTGTAAGAGTACGCACAGACTCGAAGCCTGATTGCCAGGGATGCTCAAGAGGTACTCAGAGCACTCTAAAATTGTCTGTGCACGTCATTGATGCTCTTGGGATCAAACCAGCTCCCTGTTCCTCCCCGGGCTGCCCGGAGGTGGCTGCAGAGTGAGCCAGGAGGTCCTGCCAGGTGTGGGGCAGTTTTGGTGACCTGATCCTGCCCCCTCCACTCAGTGGTCACAGCTCCCTCCTGCTCCCTGCCTGGTGAGAGGTGTAGGGGACCCCACTGCCCATCCTTAGGGGGATTTTGGTTTGGTACTGATTCGTGATGTGCGATTTGCTAAGAACACAACATTTCTGTCAGGAACAGAAAATGATTTTATGAAGTTCTCACTTGGCATAAAACATAGGGAAATCTTTATTTTTTTCTTTACTTTTTCTTAGACAAGAACAGTTCCCCGGATCCACTGCTCAGAAGGGATGGGGCTCGTACCCTGCTCTCTCTAGAAAGGCCTCTGATGAGTTTTTCCAACTGTTCTTCTGCTTGAGGCGCCCATTTTATTGCTCTTGCTGCCATAAATAGTGCCGGTATTCCTGCTGGGCACAGCACAAGCCTTTCCTGGCGGGGCAGTAAGAGATTCCCAGCAGAAGGAGCTCACCAGCACCACCCACGCTGGGAACACCTCACGTCCCCTGTCTGTTTGCACAGGAGAATGGTGCAGGCAGTGGGGAGTAATTAGGATTGATTCCTGCTGTCTCGGTGGCACACATGGATTGCCCTATAATTGAGAGAGATTCCAGTGATGGGATTGAGCTGATTAGGCTGAACGAAGTAATGCTGCATCCACATGCATCCTGCCTCCAGGTAATTAGAATTGTTGGTCTTCTTGTTGTTCCAAGAACAACTGGGAGCACAACAGCAGGAACCAAAGGGTTCTGTTCATACTTAGGAGCACACGGGTCCTTCTCCAAGGTACTTCTGGTCTGAAAGGAAAATTAAAAGGTGAGAACAGCAAGAGAAAGAAGGAGGTGAAGTGTTTTCCTGAGATTGTATTTCAGGATAGCTGCTGTACTGGGTAGAATGGAAATATCTCTGCTCCTGCATTTTTTTCACTGTGTTACATTCAAAGGCCTTAAGCCACTCTAGTAAAGACAACTTTTAATTTTTTTTTTTAAAGTTTCTCTGCCTTTACAAGCCAAAATAAAATACTGGCTTGTAAAGGGGGACTGAAAGGATGTCAAACACCCGTGCAGGTGCATCCATCCCTGCATGATGTCACCTTGCTTTGAAAACCAGCAAATTGTCAGTGCATCCATAATGGAAACACACAAAAGTTGATATTTATTTGCAATTTTCTGCCTCGGAAGCTGTCTAGAAAATCTCCTTTTTTTTTTTTTACCCTGAACAGTGCTGGCCTCAGTCCTGGACAGGTGAAATCTCTTGGCAAACCTCCTTAAAAAAAAAGACTCTTTTTTTTTTTTTTGTTCTTCATGATTTATTGAGGTATTTGAAAGGTTTATGGCAAAAGCAGCTCTGCCATCCCACATTTACATAAGCTTCTTATGGCAGACAATACCTTTGTTTGTTCCTGAATACACCATGTATTTTTCCTCCATGTTTTAATGTGGATTCACATTAGGGGATGATAAAAGCATTTGAAATTAAGCAGTTCTTGAGTTAACCACAGCACCTTCTTTCAATTAGGCCTTCCTACATTATAATAATCCCCATTTTGAGATTATTCCACTATGTAAATGGAAGATTATAAGCAAGAATGTTGAGAAAACCCCTCTCCCCCACCCAATTAACAATTTATCCTCTGAATCTTTTCGTGTAACACCTTTCAACCTGCTTGGATCCAGTCCTGCCTTTACCTCACTGAGTCTCACAAATGTTGCACGCCGATGAAAGATTTCTGGGCACCGATTTTAAAACAGTTGGGTTTTGGCAAAAGTTTTCAGTCCTCCTCAACACCTGGCATTCAAAATTCAGGAGGATGAACTGCTAGAGCTAGATGTGTAATGAGCAGCTGAAGGAAAGGAATAGGGCTCCCTGAGGACATTCTTGTTTTATCAGTATTTTCTGGAAAATGCTCACAACTGAATTTACCCTAAACAGAAAAAGGAGTTTACCTGCCACACCAGTCTGTGTGTCTGTCTTGGTTCAAGTCTGCGTGATAAAGGCAAAAATATTATTTGTTAGAAGATACTACTTAGTAGTCATGGCCTGTCAGAGCCCTGCAGGGGAATAATGCTCTGCATCATCTTGGATTTCTGCTTTGCCAGTTCATTTCTTTCCTGCATCCAAACAGCTTTTGTTGGAGCAGCTGCAGGCTGGGGACTGCCTCTGCATCTTCTGAGTGCTGCACGTGAGGCTGGATGTGCTGAGAGCAAGGTGCTGCCCTGCAGGGGAAAAGATCCCCATGGATCCATGAAACTTGTTCAAGGCGAAGGGAGTTCCTCACGGAATCTGGGCGTGACTATGTGTGAGGAGGACTGGAGGAAGCAGCACGAGCCATGGAATGAGACCTGGAGAGTGACTTTTCACATGGGCAGGTAGCGATGGATAACAGGGAACGGTTTTAAACTAAAAGGGAAGGGATTTAGATTAGAGGTTAGGAGGAAATTCCTGCCTGTGAGGGTGGGCAGGCCCTGGCACCGGGTACCCAGAGCAGCTGTGGCTGCCCCTGGATCCCTGGCAGTGCCCAAGGCCAGGCTGGACGGGGCTTGGAGCACCCTGGGATAGTGGAAGATGCCTCTGCCCAGGCAGGGGTGGGAGGTGGGACTGGATAATCTTTAAGGTCCTTCCAGCCCAAACCATTCTGGGATTCTCTGACTCTGCTCTCTTCCAGGTGTCCTGCTGACCCAAGGACTGGCTGAGTGTCCCTGACACCTGCTGCAGAGGGACAGCAGGACATTTATCCCATGCCTTACAGGCAGGATCTCGGAAAGACTCAGGTGGCTTTGTGCTCTCAGTGACACAAGCAGTGATAAAATCACGAAACACTGCACATCATAAAACACCTCCTTCGTCTTGTGCACAGCTCTGCTTCCCCAGCCACTGGTAGTTTTTCTAAATATCTATTTAATGTCAGCTTCATTTGTTTTAATTCACTCCAGTATTCCAAAGCAGCAGCAGCTGAAACACCTATTACTGCAATTAGTGCAATCTTGCTCCTGCAGGACAATCTTTTCTCCAGGCTGCTGCCAGCTCCAAGAAGTGCACTTAGAAGAGAACTGGCTCTCAGTCAAGTTCAGGGTAACTGGAAGCGATGTAACCTTCAGGAGCAAACACTGATGGAAAAACACCATGTAGTTTAATTTTCAGGTGGAGGGACAGACAGTAGAACTCCATATTTCAGCTTTTCTGCACTGAAATTCGAGGTCTGATGCACTATTCGGAAATAAAAAGCTGTCTGTTTGTCCCAGGGCTTTGTTCTGCCACTGTGCCATAGTGACCTGATGCTTTTCTGGTGAGTTCAGGAGTTACAGTCAAGTTCTTAACTGATCTCACCAAACCTTTGTATCTTCTCCAGGCTGGGAGCACTGCTCGAGGAAAGAGCTTGTGTATCCTGTAGGGAAGGACAATCTCTTCAGAGAAAGGTCTTCTCTGTGCTTTGTTTTGTGCCCCCAGGACCACTTTGACACTGATATCAACACTGAAGGTCTGATGAGTGTGGATTGGTTTATTTGGGAAGCTCCCGCAGTGACTTTGCCCACGGAGCCATATCTCCTGTCCATGAGACTCCTTCCACGAGACCCATGTATCAGAAAGGGGTTTTGGTTTTATCAGCCTCAGGCAGTGCAGAGCAGCACAAAACCAGCCTCGAAGAATCCAGCTTCACGTCAAAAGGATTTGTGTCAGCTAAAAACCCGGGATCACTTCACAGACCTGAACGTGTGGCTGTGGTACTTCCAATAGAAATGATGTGCTTGTGTGTCGCTGCAGCATCACTCAGTGCCTGGCCAGCCCTGGCCTGGTGACACATCTCATGGACTGTTCACATCCCCTCTCTCCCAGTGTGTGAGCTTTGCTGGTTTGAATTTGGAGCTATCACAAGCCCATAAATATACATCAGTTCCTCATGTCAGCCTAACGCCCGCAGCCAGACCACACTGGTGGTCCCACTGCTCTGGAGGAGCTCTGGCACCAGGAGAGGGCACCAGAAGCCCTGACTCTCTCCCAGTGTTGCCCAGGGCTGGAACAGGGGTGGAATTTCCTACAATCCAACCATTTCTCTTCCTTCATTCCCGTGTCCAGCGATACCTCACGCTCCGACTTGGAAACGCTGCGGTTTTACCTACGAGAGTTTGCAGCATCCTGAGTGAGTCAGATTTTCCTACAGGCACTATTGAGTGGACAAATGTTCCTCCAGAGGCTGCCATTCCAGGCTGGCATTATCCAGAGCATTGATGAGCAGCCCTAGCAGGGGGCTGAAGATCTCCTCGGGAGGAGGAGAGAGCTGCAGACAATCTCGCTCCTACCACAAAGGTGAGAGCTTCATCAGGGAAATGGCCTAGGGGAATTTGCCTTCCCTCTTTTCTCCTGTGGAGACTGTGTGAATTGGCTCGTGATGGTTTTGTTCTCTGCTTAAACCTTGCAATCTGATTTACAGCCTTTGAAGAGTCTGAGGCAAACTGTGCAGCTGAATAAAGAGGGAGGGAGCAGTGAGTGAACCAAGGGTGCTCGGGGAGAAGCAGAGAGGAGCTGCTCCACGGATGGAGTGCAGAGAAGGTGGGATAGAAAGCCCTTGGAGACATTAATCATCTCTTTTGCCCTTTTTGCAATCAGCCGCATTTTCCTGGCCTGCTCACACGAGTCCGTGTGGCTGCCAGCTGCCTCTTGCAAGTTCGCTCTGAAAGAAGCCATTGAGTCTCTCTGAGAAAACTGCCTTGGCTCACAGGCTCAGAACATCAGACTGACTCCACACAGGGCTGGAGCTCCAGAAAACCCAGTCTGATTTGCCAAGCAAGGAAATGGAAGCAGAGGTTTGGAGGATGCATGTTTTCCCAGATGAAATAACACACTTGGAATTATTATCTCCGGCCTTAGAGCGCTGAGAGTTGCTGGATTTCCTCAGGTGTCCTTCTCCAAATCACCACTGTCATCCTGGCACGGGTTTATAGCTTCAGGTCTTTGATCCTGCAGCTTCAGGAAATGAATGAAAATGAAATTTGGGAAAATGAAATGAATTGGAGAAACACAAGGAATGTCCTAATGAAACGTGCACCAGGTGAAATTGTCTCTGCGTGTAATGAGGCGTCTCCTCAGGCAAAACCTCTGGCATTCCGTGGGGTGATGCTGCACGTGCCCACAGGTGGTGACAGAAATTCACACCAGCAGGCTTTCCTCTGGATATGGCCATCCTAGAAATGCCTCTGTGACAGTGGTTTCGGCTCTCTGTGCTCATTTAATGTATCTCTAAAATAACACCCTCATCTTTATTCAGCTTTGAAGCTGCACAGAGGGATTCCCTGTCTACCTGCCCTCCTTGCACATCCAGGATTCAGAAGCTCAGCAGCCCTTGGACAGCCTGTTTCCATAACAACAGAGGAGAAAAAAACCTGAGAAGTACTCGGTAGCTGCATGCAGGGCTGGTTGGTGTGGCCTCCAGAGGGGCATCGGGCCTCCTAAACACCCCCAGGCTGGGAGGAGACCCCAGAGAATTCCCTTCTCCTCCCACCAGCCCCTGCTCCCACCTCCCTCGAGGGAAACTGAAATCCTGTCGTGGTGGGAACTGGAATGAGCAGCTCAGCTCTGACCCTCACACGGGGGACTGGTGGCTCTCAGCTCTATCAGTTCATCTTTATCCACTATCCTTTTGCTGTGCATCCTCTTTCCCCCCTCTCCCCGAGGGAAATAATAGACTCAGTCCCCCTGTGCAGACTCTCCAGGCACCCCATGCTCCCTGGGGACCCCGAGCTGTGTTTAGGGAGCACCCAGGAGGTGTCTGGGAGCCCTGAGGAGAAGCCTCCCCGGCCAGTGAGCCCTTCACAGTGCTATAGGCATCATGGAACCACAGAACAGAATCCCAGGACAGTGAAAAAAACCCCTCCAGTCTATAAAACACCCAGTTGTACTGCCAGCATTCCCCGTTCTGCTGTCATTGTTTGTCCCAGCCTCTGCCTGATTTCTGTGTTTTTGGATCTTGTCTCAGGAGTGAGCACACAGCCCACATAACACTGAACTCGTGGTCATTACTGCAACAGAAATAACAATAAATTATTCTGCAAGCAAAACAAATCCTGTGCAAATTGGAGGGCAGAGATGTCTCTCCAGCAGCTTTAATTTAAGGCAGTTTGGTGTTCTTCTCCTGGCTCAGAAGTGACTTGTTCATTTAATGAGAAGGGGCCTCATTCTGATCAGTTTGTCCCAGTTTCACGGGGGTATCCCTCCCCTGCTCAGCAGCATCACTCCTGATTTATCCCAGCACTCAAAACATGCTCCTCTCTTACTCAGCCGTCTTTTTTTGTTAATTCCACCTTGTCTTTGCCCTTTCTGGCATCCGCAACTCCAGAGGCACAAGAGAGAGCACTTACTCAGCACAGGTGAAAAGGCAGCTGCCAATTAAATCCCTGTAATTCGTTGTTGTTCCCAGCCCAGAGAGAGACCTCGGTGTGGGATCAATCCATTTATCCTCTCCTTGGGTCACACTCCAAGCCAATAACCTCATCAGCGTAAACACCCTTAAGCTTCCTTATCCTCTTCATCACAGTTTAAGCCACATTTTGCTTTCTCTTGCCTTCTGCATGCTGAACTTGCAATTTCTCCATTGCCTCGCCCCACTTATCCCACGGACTTTGCAGTCACCCCACAGAGCGAATGGAAATCCCTGGCTTCCCACCTTTCCACCCAGTTATCTCATTTTCTTTGGTGGACCAAAGTAGATTTTCTGGCAGACACATAAGCAAAGTTTCCCTGGTCATGAGGGGTAACTAATGCTTAGGACAAAGATTAATTATTCATCCTGAAGGATAAATACTTGCCATGGAACTGCAGGGAAAATATTGTATTTCACCTATTCTGTTGTCACGATCAGTCTCTAATGAGCTAATACACAACATATTTTAAAGAGACAACAAAGTTCCTATCTAAGACTATTCAATTTTGAGCTACATTGGTCACTGAATATGTTAGGAACCATCACAGGTGCCCCCAGGGGTTATCTTGGCTTTATTACAGCAGCATTTAAACCCAGCCTTGGCTGAGTGGCCTGTGACCACATCTAGGCCTGGCTTAAAAGAGGCTTTGTCAGCACAGGGCTTGTCACAGTCCTCAAAACTCTCTCTGGAGAGCCACGGCCACAAATCTGCTGCAGCTTGCTCAGTGTTTTAAGTCCAAATAGCATCTTTTAATGAGAAAACATGAGTCAAAACAGTGAGGTGTAAGTATTTCTCACTGGTTTGTTGGGGTTTTTTTTTGCCAGTGTATGAATCACTGGCAGCATTCACACCTCCAGCCATTGCTTTGAATATTTCAGGGGTTTTTTTGTTTTTTTAATTTGAAAACATGATTTTTTTCTTTTTTAATTTTATTCTCTCTCAGCTGCTGGTGACAAACACAACTCCCTGCCCCATTTTACATCTCAGTGTGGAACACTGAAAGTGCTCGAGTGTTTCAGGTAAGTCAGCACTGTCTTCTCCTTAAGTACATAACCTGGTTGGAAATTGGAGTATATTTTTAAGTGTTTAGAGTTTTTTTAACTAGCACTGCTAATATTTAATTAAAATTTAAATAATCTTAGACAGCAAATCACTCTCTTGTGCATTTCTTTGTGCCATCAACACGGCACCTTTGGACCCGTGGTGACACCTTTGCAGGCTGTCACCTAAGGGTGGCCCAGCGACCCATCTGGGGTGGATTTACACCTCCAGTCCGGCACCAGAAGAAGCTGAAACAGCCCCCAGATTTTGCCGACTCATTGGTCTTTCAGCTCCTTGTTTTGAGAGCTCGGAGCTGTGCCAGAGAGCAGCGGTGACAGGAGAAATTAAATTCCAGCGCGTCCCTCTGCCCATCTGGAAACAGTAATTCAGGCTGTTTCCCATTGACCTCACAAGATTAATTGGCAGTTGATAGCCTTTATATTCTAATTTTCCACCTAAGGGCCCTGTTGTGCTTCAATTGCTGGGCCTGCAGAAAGGCATCTTCGTGTGGAATTAGAACTTGTATGAATGAAACAATTCCGATCTGCATATTTTGAAGTCTCATTTTGTCCTTTCATCCCTGATTGTTCCAGCTTTGGAGAGACGGGTTAGCTTGTAAGGATTTCGTTTTTCCGTGGTTCGTGTCAGGGGCTTTTTGGCTTTACTTTTGCTGCAGCTGCATTATTTAACATCCTTCTCTTTATTTTCACTCAGTTCAATCTCTTGGCAATAGGGGTGGAGGACAAATTTATTTTCAAGGAATATATAAGATTATATCGCTGCCTTTTGCCAGAAAGAAAATACAGTCCCTTAGTCCCTTACAAATTAGGAGATAATTAACAAGTGAATGCTGCAACTATTTAGATTGGAATGAGATGCAGTCAGGTAGAAAAGTCAGAAAAAAGTGAAACTTGGGAGAGTTTTTTGTTTTATTTATAATTTGAAAGGAAATGGTAACTTCACCCTTCCTGCTCCCCCTACCAAGAAAATGTGTAAGGTTTTTAATGTGGTTTGGATGGCACAGGGAAGGAAACTCATTCTAGCAAAGGTAAGAGAAATATAATCAGTCTGAGTGTTCAGAGCTTTGCAGAGGATTGAATATCTCTGTCTGGAAACAATTCCTTTTAGAAAAGTTCCTTTGGTACACTGGTGATCACTGTCATCCTGGGAAAATGATGCCCGGCTTGCATTCCTGCCCAGAGGTTGGATGTTGGCATGGGGATTTCTTTCTCTGCTGGTTCTCTAAGGGATGTGTGCGACCCCTCGAGTGTGGAATATCTGCAGGGCTGTGCCACGGACCTCGGAAGGGCTTGGTTCTGCCAGCAGGCAGGGCAGACTCTGCAGAGAAATTTACAGCCAAATGTAGATGTATCGGATCTGCTATTTTTTTAGTCATTACCCGTTTGTGTTACACGTGCATTTAGCTCCCAGAGGAGGCAGGACACACTTAAAATGTCCTTTCTGTTGTGCATTTCACTGCTTTAGTGTGTTCTGCAGAGCCACTGCCAGAGAAACTCCTGTGAGCCAAAAGGCAGGTGGCAGAAGGACTGAGAAAGCAGTTTCACCAAAGCTGAAATCTGGGAGCTGTTAGAGATGAGAGGGACACTTAGAAAAGGATCCAGGATGAATTTCCAGCTGATGGAGAGTGTCAGAACCAGATTAACTTCGAGGAGCTGGAATTCAGCTGGGCTTGGACTCCATGGTAACCCTAAATCATTAAATCAGTGCATCCCTGGGCACACCTGCAGGAGCCTAAACACAGGTGGATCTGGCAGGGTATTTTCCCTGGTTTTGCTTCCCCTCCCTGCTGGAATTACTCAAACAAGGATGCATTTGTAGGGTGACACCTATCCACTTCTGCTGTTGATTTCTGAGGGAGAAAATCACCTCTTTGAGGAACTTTCTGAAGCCCTCAAGCAGGAGGTGGCTGTTGGAACAGGCTTTTTCCTGCTCCGTCCCAGAGCTGGACTATGCAGCAGGAATAAGATGTGGAGCTTGCTACAGCTGCAGCCACTTCGGAGTTAGACAGATCTCAAAACCAGTTTCCTTTTGCTGACAGGACTCGGATTAATGGGTTTCTTTTGAGGTCACCTTTGTGCATCCTTGGCTCATTCCAGGCCCCTCTTGGCCTGGATCTTGTGCTGAGTTGGGCTTTTGCCACTGCTGGGCATCAACCTTTGTGATCAACTGGCAGGAACTTCTTATATTCTACATCCCTGGCTCAGTCTTTTTTCTTGAGCTGAAAAGTATTTGTAAGAAAAATATCCTGGTTTGTAGTGGCCCATCACAAATGATTTACCACAGCTAAGAAGATTTTGCTAAAGGGTTAATTCAACTCTCTGCTTCGAAAAAAGCCCCACGAAATACAAAAGCAATGGAGGCTTTTTATATCTATTCCATATCCTCTGCTCGTTCAGTTATGGGTTTTGTAGCCCTCAAACAGATCAGGTTAAACCTCTGGCTTTTAAACCCGTCTCAGACTTATGTCCCACTCAGAGTGCAGGATCTCCGGGGGGATCCCTATCCCATGACTTGCATTCCTTGTCCTTGCTCCATCCCATTGCATCTTCTGGATATTCTGGGAAAATCTCCTGCTTGCTCACAGCCAGCTGACCAAGGGGTTAAACTTACTCAGCCGTCCCTCAGTTACTCTCAGGTTTGTTATTCTCAGGTTTGATCTGAAACTTTTGGAAGTAATCATCATTTTACATTGTTTTACATTTTTTTCATTAAAAAAAATTGCTAAGTATTGCCTGAACAGTCTATTGAAACTATTACCATATATTATCATTCTTTACAAATATAATTCTGAATATTTGGGTAACCCCCAGCACTTTAAGTCCTTACTTTCATTCTTGCAAGAATACAATTTTTCACCCACACTCGTCATCTTGCCTTAGTGACAGCATTTCCAGTATTTACTGAGCGATTCTTATTTTTAATAAAATTTCTTGGGTTTCCATGACATTAATTTATACATATGCATAAAAGGTTGAAGGGTTTGCTTTTTTCATGGTGTTTTCCCAGTTATTCTGTTTGATATTCCCATTACTAGTTTGTTTTTCTCATTGAATGTCTTCTCTGAAGGACACTGAAGAGGGATAAATCATTTATGTGCTCTGTTACATGAGAATTGCCAGTATTTTTAAAAGAAGCCTCATGCTGTCGGTCAAGCTATCTCTTCCCTGCTTGCGTAATAATTTTATATAACTGCTCATAGCCTGACTGTGCAAAAAAAAAATTGCTTTAATATCAAGTTATTTGTATGCTGTTTTTTTTCCCTAAGCCCTCTAGACTTCTATAACTTTGTCTGTCTGGTGGAATTTAAAAGCAGTCTGAGGTGTAATTGGAAAATGTGTATCATAGCTTGTAGTATTTAGAGGCAAATTGTCTGGGCTGAAATTGCTGATGCAGGTGACCTATGGAACACCCTGCGAAGCCACCAGTCACATTAAATCGGTCAAGGAACACAGGGAGCACCAACTGGTTCAGCAAACACCCATCTATTGTTTGGGGGGGTGTGGGTTGTGTGGTTTTAATGCAGGTTATTGTAATAAAAT
The DNA here is from genome assembly GCA_013399875.1 of Gymnorhina tibicen. NCBI lineage: Eukaryota > Metazoa > Chordata > Aves > Passeriformes > Artamidae > Gymnorhina > Gymnorhina tibicen. The sequence goes on along the minus strand of VXAZ01010361.1, from coordinate 1,567,745 downwards.
CAACTCCGTGGACGTAAAAAATGGGAGAATACAAATGACAGCATTAGCCAAGACCACTGCTTGTCCCTGTCTTAGGAGATCTGGGCCATTTCTTCTTCTCTCATGAAAACCAAATGAAGCCCAAGGCAATCATCCTGTCCACGTGTCTGCACAGTTTGGGAGGGGGTCCCTGGTAATTCTGATTTAGCTGCTTGTGTTCAGAACTGTGACTGCTCGGTTTCGAGGGTAGCTACAATAATTCTGTAAATGTTTGTTGTTATTGCAATCCAAACGGGTTGGATTCTCAGCTAAAAATGTGCACAAGCAATTTCTTTACATTCCTGGATTTTATTTTTTGTGTTGTATCAGTGTAGGGTTTTTGCAGAAGAAATTTTGTGGAATATTTGTCAGTTGACCTTGACAGAAAGAAAAAAAAAAAAATCCACAAAGCATTTTATTCAGCAGTTGGTGAGCAATAGGTCTCATCTACATCACTGGAAAAACATGACTGTGCTCATGGATTATCCAGGCAAAGGCTCCATTCTCCACCTCCCACCTCCACACTGGGCAGGGAGCAGAACTGCGAGGACCTTGTTGCTGAGGTTTTGTCCAGTGAGTAGCAGCTTTTGTTCAGGAATAGGAAATCTTTATTCCTGGGCCCCTTTAATCTCTTCCACAAATGAATGAGATCAATGCCGTTGTCCTGACGTGAGTCACGATTCCATTTCTCTAAATTTTGCAGCTTCCTCCTCCTGGGCTTTGTGCCAGTTCTGGCAGAGACCAAAGATGCATTTTCAGGCAGCTGTTTTTGAGAGCTTTTCCTACAAATGTCCTTGTTCCTCTGCATGGCAGAGCACTGGACAGGGGCTGCTCCTCCATCCTTCCCTGGGAGGGTGGGGAGGCCCTGGCACAGGGCGCCCAGAGCAGCTGTGGCTGCCCCTGGATCCCTGGAATTGTCCAAGGCCAGGCTGGACGGGGCTTGGAGCAGCCTGGGACAGTGGGAGGTGTCCCTGCCCATGGACTGGATGAGCTCGAAGTCCCTTCCAACCCAAACCATTCTGGGATTCTATGGAAAGTCAGGAATACTCTGTTGTGGCACCACTGGAGCTCAAACCGCCCTTCCATAAATTCTGTAACAAAGGTGAGGCCCAGTTCTGCCCCAGCTTGGGTCCAAGGAATCTTCAGTTATTTTCTGCTGGATGAAGTGTTGTCCAGAGCGCAGTCTGTCTGTCCTGGAGCAGAGTACAAACTTGTGTGGAGCGTTCTGGTCCAGCTGGGAATTAAACCTAAATCCCCATCTCCAGGCTGAGCTCTCTCATCTCCTGCTGTGCCTGTTTTTCAAGGAAAAGAGACCACGACCTCCTTTTTTGATGGAAACATATGGAAATATGTGGTCGGCCTACTCTGTGAATTGTTTTCCATCCTGATCTTTGGATCTGAACCTGTGGATGAACCCCCTTGCCTAACTAATCTTCCAGACTCACCGTGACATTCATGCTCTTAAGTGTTGGGAGGTTGTTTGTTTCTTGGATTTGTTTTCAACCTCGACCTTGCTGCTTTCTCTCAAAAGGTCTGTAGGAAACTAACTGGAAAATAAGAACCAAATGTTTCCCTGAATTTGAGCCTAAATCTCTTCGTGTTTGCACAGCAGACAGGCAGCTCGCTGTATTTTGGTGTCATATTTGTTATTACGGATTAGATCAATTGTCTGGCTGCAGTGGCAACCCCCGCCTTGTAATGCACTTAGTCAGTTGTGAAATCATGGACTCAGTGGTGGGAAAACCAGAAAATTCCCCATAACCCCTCCAAGCAATCAATTTATGCCCTGAAGCATGAGATTTGATTACCATTGTTATTATCTTAGCTTGCATAGTTACAAATGTTATTAGCAGTCATAAAATTATCCAGCCTTAACAAAAATCAGATTAAGGGAAAAAAAAAATGGCAACATTTCGCTCTGGGTTCTTCAAAGCCTGAATTCCTGGGATTGCTTCGAACTGTGAAAAGTGGTAGTTCCTTTAATTCACTTTAAATTCGCTGTCCTTTGATCACATGGGTTTCTCCTGGACTCTCATTAGGAAGGGACAGATGAGCATTTTCTGGCACGTCTGGAGTTTCTCTCTGGTGGAGACCCATCCAACTTTCAGCATTTCAAAGCTGAGCATTGATGAGGTGTGCTCAGATCCGTGTGTAATAAACCATCAGCAGGATGTGCATCACCCTCTCTCTCATCTGTGTTTTTCCCTTTATGATTCAGATCTTTTCCTATGAACTCCAAGCTCCTAAAGCAGCTCAGTGCTTCTCAAGCTGCATCTCAGCTGGTATAACTTAAATACTCTAAAAATTCAAAAGTTAAGGAAAATACTGCAAATTGTTGCAGCAGGGCACCATTTCAAAATTTAGGTGGCATCACGTCAATTATTTTAGCCACTTAATTTCTCCAGAACCGAAACAGATTCCCACAAGCTTATCCTACTTCTTAGAAAAATCAATATCAAATTGTGGCTCTTGATATTCAAATACAATTCCATTTTTGCATATCCACCTATTCAGAAAATCACAGCATCTTTATTAACGAGCTCTGCTGACGGGCTATGCGCTGGCAATTACGAGCAAATTAATTTTCTCCACAGAAAATCTGGCCAATCTGTTCTTTTGTCCTGAGTATTTCACATGTCTTAAATGGCATTTAGAGTAGGGCAGGGAATCTTCTGAGCCTGCCACCAGACTCGAACTGGGTTTAAAGTGGTGCGTGTGTCTTGAGGGAGAACACTGAGGGAATCAGGTAACGAGTTACAGTTGGGATTGGCAAAACACACCCTCTGTTCCTTTCTGATTCCTTCAGACAATGCCTGAGATAAATATTCTGAGGGGGTTTTCTCACACTTGATTTCAGACAATAGTATGCATTTAATGTGTATTTTAAATACGTGATCAGTACCAGCCTAGAGAGAATTAATTTTTTCCAGTGTTTCCAGGGGTGTTGCTCTCTCATTCTCACATCGAGCAGAGGGTCTGATGAAAAGGCTCCTTGACTTTCAGCAGGAAATCCCAAAATAAAGAGCAGTTTTGTGAGACACAGAGAGGACCACACTGAGCTTCTCTGTCTTTATTTTTGTTTGGTGCAGACTGAAGTGCGATGACATTTGCCCCATTTCATTGCCCAGCAAAATGTGAGGCACGATTGATTACCTCTATTTACACTTTACTTAAGGCAAACCCAATTCTCTAAAATAGATTTAGTTAGTGCCATGTTATTATTATTATTATTATTAACAGGAACACATTTTATTTTGCAAGTGTGGAGCAGCTCTGGGTAAGCTGCTCTATTTTGGCTTTTCCATCAGCTGGCTTCCTAGCGGGAGAAGAACATTGTGCACAATTCTGTGTGAAAAATTAAAACCATTTAATGTTTTCCACGGCCTGAAACCTGAACATGGGAGAAGATCTTGGGAAAATCATATTGACAGAGAAGATCTAGAAGTTGGGGCAACTGAGCAGGGGAATGAAGGTCTGAGGGGTGGCTGCATTTTGCAAGCCCAGCTTCCCTCTGTGGCACAGGGATGTGGGGATGTAGGGATGGGCAGCCTGGGAAGCTGACTTTGGCAGCAGCCCTGCCTCAAACAGTCTCTGGAGGTAATTAAATTGGTGTCTCTCTTCTTCATGCCAAAGCCCTGCAAAAATCAACCTGGAAACTCCTGGAACTGCTGAGGCATCCCGGGTGGAACTCAGTATTGGCTGGGCAGGGTGAGAGTCACTGTCCCTGTTTTTCATCCTCCTGGCAATGGCAGGAGGGGCGATGCCAGCTCTCCCTGGCTCTCCCAGCTCTCTTATTTCTGCTCCCAGACAAGCAGCTTCCCACCCTCGGCACTTCCCGTTATTGCCAGGGCTCCAGTGAATCTCCAGTCACCTCTGGACTGGAGTGGATCTCGTTGGTACTGCGTCAAATGGCTTTTCAACCCACGGGCAGCCCTCAGACATTCCTCTGGAGCTGCCTCCTTCTCCCTTTATTTCCCGAGTTTCCGCTCACAGGGCACAGGCCTGTTGCTTAGCTGTTGGTTGCTTTGGGGAGCAATGTGCTGTAAATATAACATTTTACTGTCTTCAGATGGAACAGTGACTCAATTCAGGATCTGGCTTGGAGGCAGGATCCAAAGGGAGGATTCCCAGTCCTCTCTGTGAGCTCTGGGCTGGGTGTTTGCCACACAGAAATCTGCCCAACTTCAGAGCTTCCCCAGCAGCTTCCCGTGCTTTGCTCCATGCATTTATTCTGAGGCAAGTTCACTTATGCATAGTTTAATATAAAAATTCTATCTGTGGATTGCTTGACTTTGCACGACTGCAAACTTACCGTTGTTTTAACTGTTTTGCTTTTACTTAACAAATACATTAAACTATTCTGCTCTTTTCCCTTCCAGTTTTCAGATTTTTTTTTCTTTTACTGCCATCTTTACAATGCCTTTCCTTAAATCTAACTATTCACTTCCCATCCAAAAGGCAAGCTCACCTACTTAAATCTGCTGGAGATAAACAACACCAGTTGGCCAGCACATCCACAGATTCCAATTGCCACTGTCCCAAAAATCTTTAACCCAAATGCTAATAATCCCCGGGAGTGCCACAGTGATTCGGTAGGGTGGGTTTATGGTTTAATGTCCGTGAATGCTACTTTATGATTATTGTTCATTGCATTAGGCAAGGCTCCGAGAAAAGAAAAACACCCAAAGGTCAGCAGCGACACAGAAACGTCTGAGGAGTCCAAGCCCTCATGAAAATGATCATGTCTGACCTTCCCCACCTCTCGGGATGGAGTGCTTAAGACAATGACTGGCAGATTGGTGACGAGTGTCTTCACCAGTCACTTAAAAATTTAGCCCGTTCCACGCACGGCTCAGAGAACGGAGCGCCCAGGCAGAGCCCGGGCGCTCAAGCGCACACGCGAACCTGAGCTGGGTTTGTGGTCATGTACGGCACACGCAGCAAAAACTACACAGGGGGGCATGTGCAAACAACGAAGAAAAAGAAAGATTTTCCGGGGTTTGGTGTTGGGATGATAGGGTACATCGGGGTTTAGTGGGGGTTTTCTTAATTTTCATCCTTTCCTCTGGAAAGCGGCGACAATTCTACACCCGAGAGAGGGGTGAGAGGAGGCGGGGACCGTCCCTTCCCCGGCAGCGCCTCCCTCCTCCTTGCCCGCATTTTGGCGGAGCCCCTCCACGCCAAGCGAGAGCATCCCGGGGTCCCGCCAGGGACAGCGCCCTCAGTTCGGCCATTCCTTTATCCTCCTCCCGCCCCGGGTCTGGGCTGGCCGGCACTGGGGGCCCCTCTCCGGCACCTGCCCCGGCTGCGGGACGGCCCCCCAGGCTGGGGGCGGGCAGGGGCTCCCCTCGCTCCGTCCTCTCCTCCCTCCCTGCCTGCCTCCCGCTGCCGGCGCCGTCCGCAGGTGCCGCCCGGAGCAGCGGGGGCGGAGGCGCCGCTGGCAGCCGGCTCCGGCCGGGGAGATTCGGATCGGGCAGGTGGGACCCGGAGCGGGGCCGGGGCCGGGGCGGGGGTGGCTGTGCCCCGGGGGAGGCTGTGGGGAGCGCGGGGGCTCGTTGCCATGGCTCCCTGCAAGCTCCGCCGGAGGAGATAGCGATGCCAGTCACGGAGGGACCCTTTCCCTCCTCGTGGGTGTGGAGCGGGGCTGGCTTTGGGGTGGTTGCGTTGGGTTTTTTTTTTCTCTCCCCCTCCTTCCCTCCCCCCCTCCGGTTTTTTTTGGTTTTTTTTTTTTCGGGGTGGAGCGATTAATTCGGAGCGCCGGGACGGGGCTGCGGAGCTGCCGCCGCCACCGCGCCCCCTCCGCCCGCCCGGGCTCAAGGTACGGCGGGGGGACGGAGACGGGTCCGGGGGTGCCCGGCCGCGGGGCTGCCCTGCCGCCGCCCCGGCTCGCCCTGCCTGGCTCCCAAAGCGCTCTTTAATTATTATCGCTCTGATTTGAAAACTGGTTTTCCTGCTCCCGGCGCCGCACCTGGTCCCGCAGCGGCGGAGCCGGGCTGCGCCCTGCGGAGCGATGAGGAAGCGGAGCCCGGCCCGGGGGCGAGCAGGTGCCGGATGTTAGCTCGGGGTGCAGCCCGGGGGTCTCGGGGGGTCCCGGGGGGCGGATCCGGCCCCTTCTCCCTGCCCCGGGGCCGGGCGGGCTCCCCGCGCTCGGGTCCCGCGGGCAGAGGAGCCGCTGCCGGCGGAAAGTTTCGGGGGTGCGGAGCCCTGCGGAGCCCGGGACAGCCCGAGGGTCCGGGCGACACAGCCATGGCCCAGGGGCTCGGCTGGGGGGCGGCGGGGCAGTCCCGTGGTGCTTTAGGTGGGCTCAACTTTGCGAGCCCGGATGCCCTGCGTCTGTGGCGAACGCCTGTTTCTGCTTTCCTAATGATTTCGGAGAGGGTTTCGGGCGGTTTTGCTGCAATACCTAAATAATTACCGAAGTCCCCGGGTTTTTTTTTTCCGCTGGGGAAGCGATGTGCTCGTGTTGCACCGCAGGAGAGCTTTTGGAATCTCTGAAGCTCGGTGCCTGTGCTGTGTGTTATTGATTTGTGTTGCACGATCAGAGCATCGGTGAGCCTGGCAACGCAGTCCAAGGAAATTCTGTTTTCTGTAGTCAGCCACAGCAAATGTACGTGGGCTTTTCATCTGTCACTTCCACCGTTAGTGATACTTTGCTTCTTTTGGGGTAGAAAGGGACTAAGCTGTGTTATGTTGGATTATGTACAGGTATTCAGCACTACCTGGGAATACTTTTGCTGGAAACACGGTTTTGGGAAATTTCACCAGAGCGGTGACAGGTGGCATTTCTGTTTTGTTGCCAAGGGTTCGTTTGGTGTGACCGAGTTGATGTGTGCTGTGTAGCTCCGCCAAAACCCATTCCATAAGCAATAAATAATAAATAAGATTTTAGAAACAGGTCTGAGGAAAGAAGAGGGGTGAAAAAGCTGTACTTTATATAAATGTGTGGTTTTTGGCCATTTATGAACGTGAAATATTACCTTGTTGGAGCTGTGCCTGCCATCCTCTGACCATTGCTTCCCACGTGCCTCTGCTTATCTTCTGATATGAAGTATCAGAGTGCACAATTTCTGCTCTGTTAACACTTCTCTCTTGCTTAAAAGTAAGAAATTTCTCTCATCTTTCAAAAAAAAAGAAAAACCCAAACCAAATAAATCCCTCTCTCACTGGGTCATTAAAAAGGTAGGAAATTCTGGTTCGCCAGTTTCTGGCCCTCGCTTAGGCTGAGCATCTGCTGTCAGTGGAGTCTGGCTCTGCAGAGGAACTACAAGTCCAGATCATGTGACATTAAAATAAGATACACAAGATAGGACACCGAGATTTGCAGAAGGTAATTTCTTTAGAAATACTACCCAGTGTACGTGAAATTATCATTAAATATCTTCAGTAAAAAACCACCTGCCAGCAGTGAAGCAGCTGAAGTTTTGCCATATGCAGCACACAGCTTGGAAACCGATTTGTTTCTAAACTCTTCCTGTTTATTATTGATTTTTATCAAAATAGGGACGGGATGAATCTTGAATATGAGGCTGAAATAAAGAGACTGTACTTCATCAATATGCACTTGGATTACATTTAACTCAGTGAGTGTAATTATTGTGGCCATTTAGTATGAGTAACTTCAGTAATTAAACTTCGTGAATGAAAATATAACAGTCCACTTCTTCACCCCAACAGATAAGCCTTCATTTAAATGAAAGGTTACATTATTCACAGCTTGGATGTGGACCTCGAGTGGCTTGGATTGGAGCCACCTTGTTTGCCAATAAAAATGTACTTTATCACTTCTATCTGGGAGAAAAAAAATGGAACAAAAAGGTATCTATTCTTTACATGAAACGATGTTGGGGACAGTTGCTTCTGTGATAAGAAAGGATCTGCTCCTTTCCCCAGGGGGAGAGGACAGGGACTACTTTAAACAGTACTAATTAGTTCAGTTTATCTTGCACGCATTACAATGCTGTGGTTAGTTAATTATAGCTCTTCCCATTAGCAGTACGTTAAGAATAATGAATTAACATATCACACAGATCAAAAGGACATCTACAAAGTTTATCTTAGAGGAAAGAAAGTGTTATTGTGTGTCAGGAAGTCCCCCTGGCTTTCCCAAGGCACAGATTTTGTTGGAATTCCTGAGCTGGTGCTTCAGAGCCCGATGAATGACTTGAATTGATCACAAACAAGTGACACTGGAGCTCTGGGTTGCTTAGCAACCCACCAAGATGCCACAATTTCTTTTGGTATATTTGTCCAGTAAAGTAGAAATTCAGTTTTGTTACAGATCATGGGTTCTTTGCCAGCACAAAGCCCACCCTATAACAGCACTAAATTGTGAAGAATGAAAATTGATGTCCCAGCACAGAGTCTGGGAGACCACAGGTACGAAAACAGAGCAGGAATCCTGTAACCATATTCTGCTGGTGATGTGCTCAGTGTTTTATAACAAGTTTCAGTTGTCCTTTCTTGGTTAGACTCCTAAAATCCCCAAATCATTAGTGGGACAAGTTCTAACAATGACATTCATCTACCAAGTGCTGTTTGAACAGTTCCCCTCGTGCTGGCGTGAGCTGTGAGACCCTGCAGGGTCTGTGGGGTTCCCCTACGCTCCAGTTTGGCGTGGAACATGGACTGTGTGGTTTGATTGTGGTCTGAGTTATCCCATGGCCCACAAGGCTGGGCAGCTCTGCTGGGTTGTCCTCACAGCAGGGCACTGGGTCCTTAACAGTTCTATTTTGTGTAAGGGAAAAACGGGTTTGGGTACTCGAAGAGCAGGAGGGAGATAAGTGTTATCATGGTGATACACCTGAGGCACCAACACTGGCTTCAGTGAATTAGATTTTTGTTGGTGAACTCTTTCTGTTACCCCTGGCTCCACGTGTGCTGCACCTTAGTTCTGGAGGGCACCTCGGAGGGGAACCCTGCCTCGGCCCCCACTCTCTGCGCTTCTGTTGGAGTTACGGGGTCAGGGCACCAACAGGATGAGTTTGGGCTGGACCTGAGCCAGGATATCTGCTCCAGGAGCTCGCTTTGTGCACTTCAGCTGCTAGTGGGCTTTTCATCCGTGGCCTCCTGACTGGAGCTGGAGCAGAGCTCTGCTGTGTGTGTGGGTGGACCTGGGGTTCCCAGCACTGTTTTGCTCTACCTCTCTCCACCCTTCTGAGCTCTGCTCTCTGCTCGTATAGACATACCCTCTTCTGCTAAAACTCTGCCTAGGAAAAGCCTGTTAGGGCTGGGAGAGCTGCAGGATGTCATGGCATTCATTTTACTTAAATAGCAGTGGCATTCTGGAAGATTTCTGCCCTGTGGATGAGAAAAAGGAATCCAGGTATTTCTCTTTATAGAACTTGCGTTTTCCATGATCTGCTGTGTGTGGGACTAGAGGGGATGTTTTAGCAGTGCCCACAGGAACTGCTAAGACCACACTGAACCAAATCCCAGCTCGTTGTCGCTATTCCTAGGCTAAGATTATTATATTAATAATCTTTGTACTTGTAATTAATTGCCTTTCTAGGCTCAGACAGACTTAGGTAAAGATTAAGGTACCTGTGATCTTGGTTGACTTTGTTGTGGGTTGTGTTTTTCCCGCTGTTGTCTCTGTGTAACAAAGTCAGTGCTCAAAACTCAAGGTTGTTGTATTTAGCTTCTTTTTTCCCCTAGCTACTCTCTTCTATCTGTTTTATGCATTGATTTCTGCGCGTGCATTTGCATTCCCAGATGCTGATTAGTGATTGCCTCTGCACAATAAACAGATGAAGGTGCTTGGAAATACTTGGTGCCTCAGGTTTCTGCTGCCAGCGTGTCCAGGCACCCTGCAGGAAGCACACAGTGTGTGATGGCTGTGGTGATGTTATTTTCTGGGGTTTCAGCACTCCCTAGCAGATGTTTCCTTCTTCCTCCATTGCACCTGGATGTATAAAAATCAAAAAAAAATGCAGATGGAGAACAGTTTATCATTAAAAGTAGTGTTTGTTGTTACAGCTTAACTGGTTTGTGGTTTTCAGTGTGATTTCCAGGTGTGGATCGTGTTCCGTGAAAGAAGGACAAAAATTATGTTGCTTTCTTCATTAAGGCTTTTTAGTTTTCATATTTTCCTTTGATCCTTGCCAGCCCTCTCTTTTCTCCATCTATGAAGAAAATGACCAACTTCAGGTGGTTTTCCCCATTTGTTTGCTCTTTTTCTCTTGCAGCAGGACGGAGCTAAATCAGGTGTGGTGAGGATGTGACTCAGGTTAAGCGAGGGTGAAGGGGAGGTTGGGGAGGACAGGGATGAGCCTGCCTGGATCCATCCCCATCTTTGCTGCTGTTCTCTGGCACAGCAGAACTGGGAAATTTGGGTGCTGGCCTGAGCAGCTGGGGGAGGAGAGCCAGCGGTGGAGCCTGGGCAGGGCTGTTCGTGTGAGAGGGCAGCTCCTGAGGATGTTTTTACCAGCTGGTTCCCGGTCTGGCTGTGAGAGCTGGGCTCTCAGCCTAGGGACAGCCCCAGCCGAGCTCCACACAGGTGACCTCAGACAGCCACTGTCCCCGTGCCAAAAACGGAGCTTCAGCGTCCCTGCTGAGTCCCCCCCGCGTTTGCAATCGGGGAGGGGTGGGCAATGACCCCTGCCGTGGTATTTATCCTCCGGGCAGCCCCAAGGGGCCTCTGCATTGCTCTGGGAGTGCTCTCGGGCCCCAGCCTGGCCCTGTGTCCCTGTCCCCTGCCTGGTGCTGCTGCTGCGCTCCCTGCCTCCTCCTCCTCCTCATGCGAGCATCAAAGGCAGCGCCTGGGCTGTGCATTTCTGGTTTTCAGAGGGTTGTAACTTTAAAGGTGGGGTGAACCCACGTGAAGGGGCTCTGATGGCTGGGGAGTCTCTGTGCCCTCCTGGAGAACAGAAAGTGTTTGCTACAAACAAGCCAAGCAGTGAAAGCACAAGGCTCCAGTCCCAAAGAACTGTGAATGTTCCACTGAGCCAAAGCCCTCTGACCTCTCAACAGAGCTTAGATGATTTTACTGCTTTCAGAAATCTCATTTCAAGCTTCTCTGTTTTTTGGGAGGCCCATGGGATGACTCTGCAAGGTTTAAGTCACTATTCAGAGCAGCATTGTGGCTGGAATGAATGGGAAAGGCAGAAATCTACTCAGAGAAGTAGGAAGGGAAAAAAAAAAAAGGCAGAATTGGGCCCATCCACCTTTCAGTGTGTGTCTGCTTTGGTGACTTTTGGAGTGTGACACAAGCAATTCCCTGTCAGCCTTCCCCGCTGGCTGCCACAGAAGAGGTGGCTTTGAATGCTGCCTGCTGTGCTTGTATGGCACTTGAAAGGAGAGAGGGCTGCCTTTAAGGAGTGCATTCCCACAGCTTTAAAGGATATTTGAGAAATGCAGCGCTCCGTCCTGTCACGTGCTGCTCCAGCATTAAACCCGACGGAAACCTGGAACAATGTCTGAGTAAAAAATGGCTGGTGCCAGGGAGCACCCCCAGCGCTTCGAGGGAAGCCAGTCCTGGTGAAAGGTTGCTCCGCTTGTAGGCAAAGTAAAATTATTATTCCGGGGCAGAATTTTTCTTTTTTTTCTGTTAGAAAACGCCCCAGCGATGCTTTCAGCTAAAGGAGTGATTAGCCCAGTGGGGTTTTTTAGCACGTGCTCACAGAATGCACCATTATTTCTGCAGTTTACTGAAACCAGAGAATGGTTGGCAAGAAGAGATTGCCGGGAGGTTTGGAAGCACCCACGTGTTTTTCCCAAGGCTGATCTCATGGGTCGGTCTGTCCCATCACTAAAACCCTTTCCTGTCTGGCAGTTCGTGTTGGTTGATCCAGGTCTGTGGGTACACTTGCATCCGTGGTTGTCTGGCTAATTTTGCTGCTTTTGCTTCTTCTTAGGCAAAATGCTCCAAACCACAATCTGTTTGCTGAGTTCAGTGAACTTATTACCTAAAATTTGGGTTATTGCTTTCATATTGGGGCCCAGTACTTTATTTTTCACAGGTTATTGTTTCATATCACTCCACCGATGACTTTGTTCCAGTAAAATTTCATTGGAAGGATAGATTTTAGATGATTTCTGTTGTGACCTGCTGTAAGTCAGAGGAGGTCCTGTCTGATTTCTTCTTTATTACTCAGTTTTATGGGAATAAACTGTATTCAGTGCTTGCTTGAGTTGTGAGGCATTGGTCAAAACTGCAGTGATTTTGGTCATTAACATCCACATTCCTTTGAGATAAATGCTCCTTTTGTTGCATCTGGGCAGGAGAAAATGACACAGAACTGAACTACTGGTATCTGCCAGTATTAGTGGCAGATTTTGTTTACCATATTTTTAGGGAAGCCTGATGAACCTTGGTGACTTCCAGGCTGAATATTGCACAGGCAAACCACTGGTGAAGTCATGGCGCCGCTGCAATGGATGCTCAAACTCCCAGTGACCTCATCAGAGTCAGGTTTTTCTCCCAGGAGTGATGAAAATCTAATTTACAACCTAACCAGTTTGAGGAGGAGGCGTAATGGCTCGGGTCCTTGACTGATACAAATGAGTGTGGTTCAGCTGAGGGTGATTGAGTTACCCTGACTGGAGCCATCTGGGCTTCTGGAGGATCCATGATCCAGGAGGGCTCTGCAGGCAGCAGTGCTGGGAGCTCTGCGGCTCTGCCTCCTCTCCAGTGCCACGTCCCTGTCTCGTGTTTTGACTGGGAGCAAACAACCAGGAAGCAGCAATGAATATTCTGTTTTCCGAGTCACGCGGATGGCAGCCGTGGTGCGCAGGGTACAGAGGAGCAGTGATTAAAGGGCTGCCCCAGCTGTACAGAGCTAAGCCATACCTGCTCCATTAAACTGACACCGAAATCCGCGGTAATTGCTCGGGGTTTACCACCTGCACGACAAATGCACCTTTCTGTCACCGGCTGCGTGAGGCTGGGCTTAGGCTTCCACCTAAATCTGGGATTTTTATCATCTCTGCTTAGCCTGTGGGATTGCAGCCTCCCTGCTGTCCACGTGTGTGTGCAGCACTCAGCCCGGGGTTCTGCCCACCCTGATTTTTGGCTAATTCCTGTCCAGACAGTGCCTACCTGCTGGGAGAGGCTCAGGCTTGCCTTTTCAGCTTCGCATTGTATCCCAGGGAATTGCTGAAAATTGAGCTGTTGGAGGAGTATTACGGAACAAAGCTTTATTAAAGGTGAAGTGCAGTCAGTGTGGTGGCACCAGAAGGTAATCACTGAGTGACAGAATGGCTTGGCTTGGAAGGGACATTAAAGATCATCCCATTCTAACCCCCTGCCATGGGCAGGGACACCTTCCACTGTCCCAGGGTGCTCCAAGCCCCATCCAGCCTGGCCTTGGGCACTTCCAGTGATCCAGGGGCAGCCACAGCTTCTCTGGGCACCCTGTGCCAGGGCCTCCCCACCCTCACAGGGAACAATTCCTTCCCAATATCCCATTTAACCCTACTATTTCAATTTGAATCCATTCCCCCTTGTTCTGTCACTACATGCCCTTGTAAATAGTCCCCCTCTCTCTTTTTTGTAATGCAGTTATTTGGTGATGCAGCCCCTGAAGAAAAGGAAATTTCTCCCATTTCCTTGCCGGCGTGCAGGATCCTGCCTTTTGGAGCCTTGTACCTCATTATCCTGCCAGAGCAGCACATCTTCCCTGTCAGCCATTCCCCCTGTCAGACATCCCTGTGCAGTGAAACCTCACAGAATTCCAGCTGCATAGCAAGAGGAGAATTTCATCTTTGGTGCATTAAAATGTGCCTCTGTGGTTATTAAAAAAAAAATAAAACAAACAGGAAAACCACAACTGGCAACAAACCCGGAGGGTTATTCACAATCTTATCGTGTGTGCCACAGAAAAAAAATTGGAATAATCTTTGTATTCAGCAGATAAGCAGTATTCTCCCTACAAACCTATTCCACTGTGATCCTCCAAAATGTATGCTGAGCTTGTCTGTGCACAAAGCTCCCTGAAATGGGTGGTTAGACCAAATTTTTTTATCCCTGGATAGGATGTAGTCAGGAATGCTGTGTATTTTCCGTGCTAATTACATAATGCACTCACTGAAAAGAATAATGTATGCAAAGTTTGGATGCTCAGGCAATGACAATCCATTTAACCATTTATAGCTTTATGTATTTTATAATCCCTGAACCCAAATGTCCCCGGAGAGGCAATGTGCCCTTAAAAATTTTAGGCCTTTAAATTAAGTGAATTTAAATTCGCTCATTTGCATATTTTCCCTTTCTTTGTTCTGCCTGAATGAGATATTACTCCAGTAATTGAACTGTAATTTCAGCACAGGTAAATGATGTAGGACAGGCGAGATTCCGGGCGCTGCCTGAGCCGCGCCATGCGCCACTAATCCGGCAATTTGCAGCACACCTTGGAGAGGAGAGGCTGTCCAGTCCACTTAGGATCACCCAGCGTGGGGCTGGCACTTGAAAGTTCAATCAATCTCTGGTGCTAAATGGGCTCCTGGAGCAGGGACTCGAAGGGATGCGGTGGGGAGGGGGGATTCCTGGGAAACAAACTTCTCACTGAGCTGATGTCGTACAGGATTCCAGAAGAGTTTGGGTTGGAAGGGACCTTAAAGGTCATCTTGTTGCAGCCAAGCCCCGTCCAGCCTGGCCTTGGACACTTCCAGGGATCCAGGGGCAGCCACAGCTTCTCTGGGCACCCTGTGCCAGGGCCTCCCCACCCTCCCAGGGAAGGATTTCTTCATATATCCAACCTAAATTTCCCCTCTTTCAGTTTGAACCCATTACTTCTTGAACCATCACTCTGGTCCCTGATGAAATACATAGATGGGTCAAAGCTGAATTCTCCCAAAAATCAAATTTTACAGCTAAAACAGAGCACTGAAGCTTCTGAAAGAGCTTTCATGAGCAGGCTCTGGTGATGGCTTTTGGGTGTGTGTTGTTCTCAGCCCATGGATTTGGCATCTCTGTACCTGTGGGTACAGAGCAAAACTGGGATGGGCGGGCAGGAGTGGTGTGGGAGGGAGAGGCAGCACTGACAAAGGGACAAAGTATCTGTTGGAAAAAGTCTCGGTTGTTTTCTTTGGTAAAGATAGGGTGATGCATCATACGAGGATGGCTGCGTGGTTTTGGCTCTGCTGTCCTGCATATCTCGGTGTTTTGTGGGAAAACGGGAGAAGCCTGTGTGCAGAGGGGGAAAGCAGAAGAGGTGATGGATGATTGTCTGGAGAGCTTGGCACCAACTCCAGAAAAATAATGGAAAAGTTGATAGAGGACTGAATTAAAATAGAGTTAAAGAACAGAGAGGTGATTTAGGCCTCTCTGGAAAGGGAGCCTGTTCCTCGTGGAGTTACAGGTGTGATAAATGTGGATAACTGAGCTTTGTGGCAGAGTTTTCTGGTGTTAGATTTGATGTCCTGTGAAATCTCAGTTAACTAACGAAACCAACCCAACAAAGCTGGTGTGTGGAATTAGCAGCAATCCTGTTTCAAAGAATCCCGGAATGGTTTGGGTTGGAAGGGACCTTAAAGCCCATCCAGTGCCGCCCCTGCCATGGGCAGGGACACCTCCCACTGTCCCAGGGTGCTCCAAGCTGTATCCAAGCTGGCCTTGGGCACTGCCAGGGATCCAGAGGCAGCCCAGCAGGCCAAAGGACAAGTAGGATCCTTTTACACAGGGATTTTATCTTGAGTCCATGAGAATGCTGGAAAGCCAGGGTCAGTTTTGGTGTCAACAGCTGAAAGAAAGGGTTTACAAACCTTAAAAGTCGAGGAAATAACTACAATATTGATTTGAAGAGTGGAGGAAATTCCCCGCAGTGAGAGATTTAGAGCTCAATCTGCTTAGCTCATCAAAAAGAGGATTGAGAGGCGACTTGATTACAGGGACAAGTATTTGCATGGGGAAAGCATATCCAGCTTTTTAATCAAGAAGAGAAAAGAAAAATCAGATCCAATAGCTGCGAGCTGGAGCCAGACAATTTTAAATTAGACATTAAAGACAATTTTGTTTTATCTGTGATTAACCACTCTAATGAACTGTGGTGTGTTCAGATGGAGACTGGGTGCCTTGTGTGACACAATCAAACACGAGTTGCTGGATATGATTTGCTGAGGATAGGAAAAAACACACCTGAGTGGGCTGTGCCGAAAGGTGCAAAGGGCTCAAAATCTGTGAGCGTTGAAAGGGCAATGGAAGGAAGAAGATAAAAGGGAGGACCTTGCATGGGAAGCACAAAAAAAGGAGGAATAGAAGCACTGAAAGGACAAAGAAAGGAGTTTCAGCTGGAGACAGAGCTTCTGTTTCGGAGTATTGGAGCATATGTGTGAGCAAAGTGAGTTTTGGCATTGGCAGCACCTTGGGTGTTGGCAGAGCAGGCGTCATCTGTTTCCCAGTCAAAACTGCAATTTTGGATTCTGGGCTTCGTTAATGATGATAAAGAAACCTCCTATTTGTGGACCAGGCTCTTGGCACCGTGGGCTCCCTGTTGTGGTGCTGGGGGAGAGGATGGTGCTGCCAAGAGCCGGGATGGAGCCGAGGGTGGGATCCCACCAGGAGGGTTGTGCCACCTTCCCCTGGAGCAAAATGCACGTCCTGTATCCCTGGGCTCTGGTGTGATGTCCCACTCCAGCACCGAGCTGCCCCTGTGGTCTCTCGTGTGCCCCCACTTTGCTGGTATCAGTTTTACACACGCAAGTGTTAAAAGAAATGGTGAACTTCGTAGTTCTACCATTAAACCAAATTTTCCGGAAATCCCGCAGGGAAATCTCTGTGGTCTCGGCTGGTTTTGATGAGTTCTCTCTGTATGTTTGTCCTCTTGAAACAGTTTCACCAGATCAGCGATTGTGACTTCTTTATTTCCAAGAAGAAACACCCTATTACAACTGCTTTCAGTGCCTAATAATGAGATAATCATTAATTTAAACGTAATATTGTGTTTTTTCTGTGGGGAAGTGCAGTGGCTCAGTCATGACCATGCTCCAGGTGGCTTGGTTGCTGTTTTTTTTCCTGTGGATGTTCAGTTATAATGGAGGTGAAACAGATGCCTTAAAGACTGTCAGTGATTTTTCTGTCACTGGAGCTCTTTAGCCAGGACTGGAAATCATTTTTCCAGAAAAATTTCCAAAACTGCCCTGCCTCCACAGCAGAGAATATTCTGTAGTGGTTACGTGGAGGGAAATCACTCACATGTGCTCTCTTTTCACAATCCATCCCGAAGCTGTTACCTTTGTTCAGCAACATTTCCTGCGTTGTTTTTGGGTTGGAACAGAGCTGTTACTTCAGGATCTCTGCAGTGGAAAGGGGAACGTGTTTTCTTTGGACTGTTCAGCAGAACCACAAACTCTTTGGGATCACTTAGAGCTCCAGCTACCTGCAGCTCTGTTTCTGCCTCGGGTGGCCATGGAGCTTTTGCGTTGCCAAAACCGAGTACCAGAGTGTGGAACTGGGCTGGTTATGGCTGTGTTCTCCTTGGAACCAGGAAAACTGATAAATGGCAATAAACTGATTTAGGGCAAAAAAAAATACGAACCAAAGGGTGTGTGTCCTACCTGTAAGAAGTGACTGAGTGGGCAGTAATTATCCCAAAATCCTGTTGGAATGTATCGACCTTGATGATCGTTTTCTTTCTCAGTGGTCATCCCAATAATTGTCTTTGCCTAAGGATCCCCTGGAAGCTGCTCTCAAATCAGAGCAGCCCTTCAGCGTTTAACTCCTGACATTGTGACATCCATTAGGAATGCAGAGAGGTAGGAATTACCCTATTCAATCCGATTAAAGATCCAATTAAGTTGGAATCCTCTCTCTGTTGGTAACTAACGCCACATGACTCAACACCCTGGGAAAAGCCCCAAACCTTCCTCCCTCCTCCCCTGAACTCTCATCACAATTAAGGAGCAAATTGTCCCTTAAAGATTATTTTACTTTATTTTATTTTATTTTATTTTATTTTAGTTTAGTTTAGTTTAGTTTAGTTTAGTTTAGTTTAGTTTAGTTTAGTTTCTTTTTGTTTATTTTATTTTTGTTTATTTTATTTTAATTTTTTTTTTTTTTTTTAATTTTTATTTCCCTTCTTCCCAAACACTTACAGCTTGGCTTCCATCCTGAAACATGAGATCAATAGCCCTTATAAATTCTTCTCCTGCCTTGGTAAAGTATTATTATCAGCACTTTAAACACCTAATCATTCTCCTAATCATCCTGCCCTTTGTATCAATAACGTTTTTGTGTCAGACAGGTCGCAAAGTTAATTATTGTGATTTTCTTTCTCGTTCTGAACGTGCTGTGTCTTAATTCCAGTGTGATCACTGGAGTGACTGTTTGACCTTGTTTCACCTGTTCTCATAAACACTTGTGTCTGTCATGTCCGTTCCTTGAAACATTTCATCTGCACGTGAAATCCTGAGGATTCTTCTCATTCCTTTCTTAAAGGGACTTTTTAATATTTTCCTTGGGTTTTTTTTTCTCTTTTAGTCCTTTTTCCATCTCTAGTTTTTGAATGCAGTTATGCTTGGCATCAAAGGCTAGAAAAAAACCAGCAGCACATCTAAATTACTGCAAACTATTATTAATAATTATTTTAGTCCTTTCTAAGGCTTTCTGTGCAGAAGCCACATCTCAGTTGCATCTTGAGCACCTTGGGCTGCTGAGCTTCCTATTGACGTGATTTTTCTTCTTTTTTTTGTGGAAAGAAAACAATCCAATTGAAACCCTCTTCTCCTCCAGCCTCCTGAAGGCCAGGGGCTATTTGGTGAATTTAACTTCACTTACATCAAATGAAACAAATCTATTCTGACCCTTGAGGAAGTCTCATGTTTTAGATCATAGGTTGCTTCTAAATATAGGGATGGGAAATTGATCCCTGGATGGATGATCCTGTAGCTGTCTCCTGCAAGGGCTTTCAGAGTTTCCTTTGCACTGAGTGGCCTGGTCATTTCTGAAGAGGCTGAAATTTGAGTGGATAAGGTGTTTATAAATACATATTTATGCATAAATATGTATTTATGCCTATATGTAATATTGGATGTATTATATATATGTATTCATCTGTGTGTGTGTATATATGTGTGTGCACACAATTAGTTAAATTACTATAGATGTATGGTTTTGCACAGAATTGTTTCACCATCGTGGCAGTTCATGGGAAAGAAAATCATTTGGGAGATATATCTGTGTATATATATCTTTATTTTTGTTTCAAAACCATTTTGTGCAACAGGCAGTAGTTTTAGCCTTGGGCTTTTGAATCTGATATTACATTTATCTTCCCTGAAAATAATCAGAGTACAGCAACATCTGATGTGCCTGAAAGGGAAACAAACCCAAGTGAAGCAGCTGAATGTGGAGCATATAAAATGTTCAGAATTATTCCTGAGCTGTGAACTTTGAAATTTGATATTATACACCTAGAATGTGTTTGCATGAGTGTTCACACACAAGTGCATTCATACCTTCTATTTATAAATAAATTGGTCTTTTGCCTTGTGTAGGCACACCAGAAGTGCTGTAAAGTTCATATGGTAATGTTTATTTCTTCCTAGTATTTAACAATTAGGTCTTACCTGAGAGGTGGTTCAGATTCCTTCTGTTTTGGGATATTGTTTTATTTGGGTGCCCCTCTCTGAGGCAAAACCTCATCCTGTCTTGGGCACTGGCACTCTCTGTGGCAGATGATATGACTCAGAGCAGACAAGAAGATGCAGTTTTATATTTTCCTCTTTTTTTTTTTCCCACAAGTGACTTGCCCCCCAGGCATGTTTTGACAGGGAGGATATAAGTTCAAATTAAATGTGAATGTGGAGGCTTTCCAAAGCTCCAGACTGCAGAGATTTCTCAGCCTGGCTCAAAGAGAAATGAAACTCTCCGTGCTGATGGGCTGCTGCGATGGGAGGGGGCAGCTCTGGTACCAAACCCTGAGTTCATTGCCTCGGTACAAATTTGGACACAAGAGAGGCCCTGTCCATCACTGAGCTGCTTTCACTTCACTCCTTTAACAACCCTGTCCCTCCTGGAAACCTCAGGAAGGCCAGCAGGGCACAGCTGGATTTTCCCTTCTACCTCCAGATGGTGACTGGTGGCTTAACATCTTATTTATCAGGTGCATAGCATCAGTGAGCACAGGGCTTTTTAAGAGGAGGAATTTGGTGTCAAAGCAGGCACTCCAGAGGGCCAGGAAGGGCTTTTTTGTCTGTGCAAAGGTGTTTGCTCTCATTTTGGATGGGGAGAGGTGCAGTGAGGAGAGGATGTCCCTCTTCACTGTGGTGGGTTTTTTTTTTTTCATGTATTTCAGGAAATTGGTGGCTGTGATTTGTACATCTTTTGAAGTAAAAAAACACTCCAGATCTAAAACATGTGAAAGGATGTCCCCAGCTTAAGAGCAGAACTTTCTTCCTGATGAAACAAATCATGGAGAAACCTCTGCATTTCTTGACTGAATCTCCAAGATTTCTGTCCCAGCCCTAACGAGGTCGGGTTTGTATTGTCTGGAGCTGCTTCTCTTTGTGTGGGTTCTGCCTGACTGAGGACGTGATGTCTTCTCACAGTTTGCCTTTCCTTTTCCCACCTTTACTCTCTTTTTCACCTTTTGTTCCAGCATTTGACCTGTGTTTCATCTGTTTCTCTGCTCCTGCCTCTGCAGTGCTCCTGTCCCCGCCGCTGCTGGGTGTCAGGGCAGGTGTGCTCGGCACAGGGGGTGGTTCTGCAGCCCCTGGAACTTTCCCAGTGGGGATGTTTTGGGGTTAGTGTGGTTTGATGCCGGTCAGGGACTGTTTTCACCAGGGATCTGTTAATTCATACGTCTCTTGGAAACCGTGGAATTGCAGAGGTGCGTGTGCAGGCAGGATCTGTCCCTCTGCACCAAGGTCTGGAGCACCTTCTGTGGGACGTGGCCATGAGTTTCCTTTGTGCCCCCGTGTTCCGGGAGGTTTTTCCTTCAGTGCTGAGGATCCAGCCCGGGAAAGGAGCGAGAGCCAGCTCGGAGAGCTTTAACCCATAATAAGTCTGATGTCCTTGGGGAGCAGGGAGATTAAAGAGCCCAAATTCTCCAGGAGATTGTCACTTGGCTAATGATGATCGTAGCCTATGGCGGTGGGGGATGATAGGGCTGATACTTAGCAGGGGTTGTGAACCAATTAGTCTGCTCAACAAAATACTTGGTCCATTGGGTGCAAATGTTAGGAATATTTATGGGGCTGGCTCCGCAGTCAGCTAATCAAAACTGGGGAAAGCTACTTAAGAGGCTGTCCCAGGCTCTATGGAGGCCCTGAGATTACACAGCTGACAGATAAACAAATGTTTGCCCATGTAAATATTAGGACTCAAAGACTGTATTTGAACTCTTTCTCAGTTTCCCGGTGTTGTAAAATCAATTAGGGGTGATTAAAACACGCTGGAGCGCGCTTCCCTGTGGAGAGCAGACTCTGATGGTGGCTGTCCATGGGCAATCTCCTGCTGGCTTTTCCCAGCGTGGCTTTTGGGGTGTCCCGTGGTCCGGGTGGGGTGGGGGCAGAGGATGTCCCATCAGCTGGCCCGGGGAAAAGGGCAGCAGCACAATAAGAATTCGGCATTTCCTGACGGGGTTCGCATTCATTAACTGCCTGATGCTTAATCTCTGAGTGTTCCTGTTGACTCCTTCACCCTGGAACCACCTTAACCACTCTGGAACCCGCTGATTTTCCAAAACATGTTGGAAATAAACACTGGTCTCACAGTTAGTGCTGTCCAGCACCTTCTGCTACTGAAGCTGAGACTTGGTCCTTGCCTAAAGTCTGAGAGTAGGGCTGGAGAGGAAATGGAGTAATTCACCTTAATTTAAGGCTGGCTTAAATGTTTCCAAGGGTTTCTCTGTTGGCTTGTTGATTTATTTGCACTTCATTTCAAATTTTCAGGGTTTTTCCTCTCTGATCTCAGGCCTCACTTGCAGAAACACTTCTGTAAAACAGACAAGAGTAAGCAAAATCCACAGGCTTCCCTGGAAAGGCTTTTTGAAAGCTGAGAGTATTGATTGCTCAGATTGAAGGCATAAATGTGGTTATACATGTTTTTACAGGGAATCTGCAAATAGAAGAACAGCTTCCAACCCTACTACTCAGCTCCTCATCAAAATATTCTGCCTTGCTGTTTTCCAGCTGTTATTTTACGGCAAGCGATCATTTTGAAATACAGCCATTTTGGGTTTGGGGCTCAAGGTGGTTTTCTCCAGTTTATTTGAAAAATCACATGTTAAACTGGGGCATTTATTGTGCTTGGCAAGCTCTCCACTAGGTCTTTACTTAAAGAAAAATAAAATTTTAATAAAAGCCAGGTTGCAGATTGTTCTGGCGAGCACGGTATGATTTTATCTTTTTATTATTATTATGGTTTTTTTACACCCCCCTGTGTGTAAAAGCTTTCTTTATGCTGCTGCTATTCTGGCTGTAAGTGGCTTTAAGTGCAGTGGGTTTTAATATACAGATGTTCTTTCTGATGGGTCCTACATATTGAAAATGACATAATGTCTTTTTTGAGCCTGAAGAGCCCCATTCTCATTGGTCCTGGCAATTGTGTTAATAGTGCTCTTTATTGGGGGGTTTTCTTCTTTTTTGCTTTCTTTTTGTTCACGTGTGTATCAGAGATGCAGCACACTGGCAGTTAAATGGGGTAAAAATGGTCTTTTGGAGAGGACGGTCCAAGTCCATGGAGACTCTCCAGGGATCTCATTAAAGCATTCTTTTCTAATCCAGTGTACTGCAGTATCAGCTCTCAGAATCCCAACGGTGTGGCTTCCTGATAGGTTGGTTTACTCAGAATTAATTGTCTAATTTTGCAACCAACCAGTACAGTGCACATTGATTTTTATTTATTTATTTATTTATTTAGCTGTCTGTTTTTAATCTGGGGTGTTGCTCTTGTGGATTCTGCTTTGTATTTCGAGGTAGTTTTTACAACCTGTCTTTCTTTATACCAGTTTGTCATGATCATATAGGAATCACTAATTTTTTTTAATCATTCTTCTTTTTGTCCTTCCAATACATAAGAATTGCTGGTAATTTAAGCAATGATTTTCTGCATTAAAAAAAAAACAAATATACGGAGGTGTCAGAAAAGCAAATTCAGATTGTATAAGGCTTCAGTGGTTTTTTAGATGCTCCAGAGACCAATCCTGAGTGAGGAGCATGGATTTCCCTCGTCCTCAGAGGTCACCTGGCTGGTCTGGTGGTACTGGAATAGCACAGGGAAAATGAGCCTTGCCCAGAACAAAGGACCAGCAAGCGGAAATCAGTTGGTACGAAAGCACAGGAAAACATATTTGAATGAAATCTCATGGGCTGGGCTGCGAATTTGGCTTGAACAGGTTTTTTTAATATATTTGGAGGATCTGTTTTAAGGTAAAGTTCTTGAAATGTAACTTGCACATAGATGATTTCTCCATTAGAACCAGAGAATTGTTTAGGTTGAAAAAGACCTTTAAGATCATCGAGTCGAACTTACTGCCTGTGTGTTTTAGCCACATGAGGAAGATGGATTTCCTCACAATATCCCTCAGCTTGCTTTGGGCAGGGTGGCTGCTAAAAACCTGCTGCTCCCAAGCACCTGCTGCAAACTGCTCCCAGCTTGGCTCCTCATTCTGCTGCCCTCAGGAGACAGATCCCCTTCCTCTCCCTGCTCAGGTGGGGAAAAGGTGATGGATTGCTGCTGCTTCCTCAGCCCCAGCCCTGGCTGTGCTGCTGCAGCCTGCTGAGAGCTGTGCCCTGAGGAACAGCTTTGCTCTACAAAGCTCATCACCCAATCCAAACACCTCTGTGGGACTGGGGCTGTTCACTGGCATCAGCGTTGGCTGCAGGAATTGGTGTCTTCATCCTCAGGGCTGTAACCTGGAGAACTTAATATCCTGAATCCCAGACTGGTTTGGGGAGGGACCTTAAAGCCCATCCAGTGCCACCCCCTGCCATGGGCAGGGACACCTTCCACTGTCCCAGGCTGCTCCAAGCCCTGTCCAGCCTGGCCTTGGACACTTCCAGGGATGGAGCAGCCACAGCTGCTCTGGGCACCCTGTGCCAGGGCCTCAGCACCCTCTGAGTAAAGAATTTTTCCTAATATGCTCTCTAAACCTGCCCTCCTTCAATCTGAATGCATTCCCCCTTGTCCTGTCACTCCATGCTCTCACAAATAGTCTCTCTCCATCTTTCTTTCCAGTTGGGAGTTCAGGCAAAGGGAATGGGAGTGAGAAGATGCGGAAGTGAGACACTTTGGTCTATGTAAGTGAGGGAGATTAAGGCAGTAGGATGAGGTGAGAGAAAGGAAAAGTCACGATAGCTTATTTGGAAGGGAAAAAAACCCAGACAAAGCAGCAAAATTATCCTCAAAGCCTGTTATGATTCAGAAAATGTGTTAATCAATGCTCGGATTTCATCTTCTGTTTCCCATTTACATACACAAAACATTTTCCAGTGAAAACTACAACTTTTTGTGTAAGAAGTGAGCATTTTGAACAATGTTCGTGTTCTTTATGTTCCCTTCTTTGCCAGCATGTCTAGGAGGGTGAATAAAAGAGAAGTCAGGGAAAGTTTGCTTTCCCATCTCATTTATTGTCCTTTCAGCTCTTGCTTGTATTAAAGAAGTTCAGGAGCAGTGAACACTGGGAATTTATATTACCACGGCTGCTCCAAAGTCCTTTTGCAACAGGGATTGTATCTCCCTGTTAGACACTGGACCTGAAAAATCAAAAAGGCAAACGGGATTCCTCCATCACCCAAAAAGTTCCCGGGAACTGCACGCTGGGCTTGAGCAGACCTGAGGCTGTTCCGTGTTAGGAGGCAGCTGAAGTGGGAACGTGGCACGGTCCTGTCTGGCCCTGTGACAGGGATGTGACAGCGAGCAGAGCCCCCAGGGCTGTGTCCCACCCTGGCCCCGCTGGTAACGTGCACGTTCTCCTCCTGTCAGCTGTTATCTCGGGCTGTTGACATCACGCACTGAATAACGCTTAGGCAGGTCTCTTCCCGTTAAAAGATGAATTCCCGACACAGCTGGAATCACCGGGGCCCTTGTCACCGACTTCAGTGGGCCTCAGCTCGCACCCCGTGGCTCCGCGGGAGGAAGGATAAATTGCTGCCGAGAGCGCGGCTGTCTGTGCCGTGCGGGGGGAAAGGATAATTAGCAGTCAGTCATGGAGCTGCCGTCGTGGTTGTCTGATGAATAATAGAACTGAGTACAAGAGAAACGTTGCCTTCCAAGCGGGTAAAGTGATTTTAGCAGATTAACATGAGTGTAGGCAGCCAGGAAATATGGCATGAAAACCAAGTGTGAGAGGAGCTCTAGACAGAAGACATCGACTTTTCCGTCTGTCTGGCGTCCAAAACATGCTGTGGGTTTTCATGTAAGCGCTGCACCAGGAAGTTGTTGGGGGCCAAGAAGACAAAGTATTGTGTAACCAGGATTCGTTCCCTTTTTACTTTGTGGAACTGCGTTGATGTTCTTAGAGGAGCACAAGGGAGGTTTCAATGAAAACTCTTCTCCTTTTCTGCTTCTTGTCAAAAATACCTGTGGAACTCGCTAGAGGGTGGTTGGAGCTCCTTTGTAAGGTGTTCAAGACCAGCTTGGATGGGGTTTGGAGCAACCTGGTCTAGTGGAAGGTGTCCCTGCCCATGGCAGGGGCTTGGAGCGAGATGAACTGGAAGGTCCCTTCATACCCAAACCATTCTGTGATGGCACAAGGATGATGGACCATGTTTTATTGGAAACCCTGGCTTGGAAAACTCTTGACTCCTGACAGGAAGAAGGTGAGACCAGCTGAACTGGTGCACTGAACTTGTGGGACAAAGATAGGTGCTGGATTTGCACATCTGTTGAGCAAATCGAGCAACAATTAAAGCAGAAGAAAGGCAGCCCAGTGTAGTTTTAATCATTAGTCTCAGTTTGTCGTTGGTCTTAACGCTGCGTGAAGCTTTGTGAGAGCATAAAGGCAGCTCTGTAATGCCGAGCCTTTTAACCAGCCCTGTTTGTGTATTGTGATTGGCAAAGCCATTGACTTCATATTCTTTCATGTTCTCTCTGTTCCCTCCTGTTTTGATGTTATCCTGCAGTCATCTTAGCTGCGTATTAAACAAGAGACTACTTCAATATAAAATGATCAAAGGGCTGAGGGAACACAGGGCCATAAAGAATATATGGAGAGCTGGGGGAGAGTGGTGAGTTGAATTTAAAGGCTTTTTCAAGCTGCTTAATTCCTGCTTAGATTTCTGGTGTCACCAATAGGCAACAGTCCCTTTCTTTAAATCTTTTACTAAGGATTGACTGGCAGAATCGCTGTTTTACATGGGGTTTAAAGAGTAAAAGGCCACCCTGAAGGTCAAACCCTAGGAGATTTCCTCTAAGAGCTCATTGATTCTCCTAGATTTTTGACTTGGAGAGAGACCACTGCTTCCTAGATCTGCAGCTTGGATACAAGTGCCTCAGTATGTGCCAGCACAGAAGGCAGGAGCCAAAGTGTAAGGGCAGGAAAAAAATGAGAGAGAAAGATGCTGTGGGGCAGACAGACAATGATCTCAGCCTTGTATCATTCAAACTGGTGACATTATTAGCTACTGGTCCATGAAAAAAAGGGAAGTATTATTTTATCTGTCTCAGAAATGGATTATGTTAACAATGAAATTGGGCAGAATAAAGATTTATGGCCCCATCCTCAGCCTGAGTAAACAGGCAGAGGACCTGACTGTGTGGGGATGGAAGAGCTGGGATGTAAATGCTGGGGATCTGGTTTTCTTCACAAATAGACATGAATTCAAGGGTGCTGTGGCTGCACAGGCGAGTAACTGTCTCTTTTTTGCACAAAAAAATTAAGATGAGCATGTTTTGCCTCTCTAACCTCATTAAAGTGTTGGCTTTGTGAGCTGCCCGGTGCTGTGGTAGTGATTAGCAAAAGCCTACCCCATAAGCAAACTCTGTATTTGTGCTATTACCTACTCCTGTGATATTTCAATCTGATTCATTAGAGAAATTAGCATTTTTATGGACTAATTAGGGGAAAATGTTGCTCGTGCTCTTCCTGATCTTCAGAGATTTTTCGCACAACAAAGCCACATAGAAGTGAAACATGATTCCACCCCCCCCCAAAACAAAAGAAGAAAAGCAAAATTATTATTCAAATTAACATAGAATATTGGGGACATCTGAACTTAAAACAGGAATTAAGAGGTTAGTTTGCTGTACTATTGGCAGTTTGTCCAGTCTTTTTGAATTCCAAATTCCAGCTCTCTTTCAGCTATTTTGGTTCTTGAGGCATAAAAATATTTTAAAAGCTGTCAGTCAGTCACTGTATTTTTTGTGCCAGTTGCAAAATGCACAGTAATGAGGATGAGCAGTAATGAGTGCATTATTCAGCAGCTATAAATACCAATTGATTTCCACTGTAAGTTTATATATTTCAGTCAACATGCATTTTTAGCTTTATTTTTTTTCTCCTTTTTAAAACCAGGCTCAGGTTTTATTAGACCGTAGCTAGCGATCATTCAAACACGTCTTGGTTTCCCTCGTGTTACACTAATGAACCACTCGCTTTTGAAGTTTAATTCTCAATCTGCCTGTGTGTCACTTGCTCCTGCTCTCGTTCTCCGTTTGCCAGGAGGGTAAAAATGGGTGTCTGGGACTAAACATCTGAGGTCAGCTCTTTGCAGGGGAAGTGGTTTGTTTTTTTTTTTTCTGAGAGGGTGGAATAGCATTATTTTAATCAATGCAGACATCTCCTGTTTTCATCGTTATGTTTTGATAATGATCTTGCTTTGCAGAGGCTCGGAGCAGCGAACCCCTCATTTTGGGCTTCTGTGGAGGAGGCAAAGATCTCCCATCCTGCACAGAGGGGAGAAGTTCAATTAGGCCTTCTGGTGCCAGGGGAGGTTGATCAGGCTTTAATTGGCTCCAGCTGACTGGCTTTTAGGCCATGCTATTCCTCACCTGCAGTTGGATACTTCTCAAATATGTATGGAATCTTGTATTGCGTTTGAAAGCGTCGCACAAAGTCGGGATAATTATTTAAAATGCTGCTTTACAGTGAATGCACTCTGATAAGCGCCAGTGAAGGAGCAACCATTAACACTGTGGAGGAATCTAGGTTGGAAGGGACCTTTGGAGGTCCTCCTGCTGAATGTAGGCTTGACTTTGAACTTAAATCAGGTTGCTCAGGGCTTTGTTGGGTTGAAGACAGGAATTAGGCTTCTCTCCCCATGCTGGACAAACACAATTGTCCCAGCTCTTCTCCTCAGTTAGGTGCTGCAGCCCCCTCATCACCCTGATCCGTTCTGCCGAATTTTTGCCCGTTTGTCAGTGTTTTGTAACAGGGAGCCCAGAACTGGACGCTGTGTTCCAGATGCAGCCTCACAAGTGCTGAATGAGGAGTGAGAACTGCTTTCCCCGACCTGCTGGCTCTGCTCCTGCGAATGGAATCCGGGTGGCATTTGTCACCAGCGCTGCCAACTCCCATTCAGCTCCCAGGTTGTGTTCCCTGGAGCTGCTTTCTGCGCCGTGGGTTTCAGTTTGCAGAGCTCCCTGTCTGTTTTGTTGGAATGCTGTAAGGTTTCTGTCAGAGGCCTTCTCCAGCCCACTGAGCTGCCCCTGAGCTGCTGCCCCACTCTCCATTTCTGGTGTCACCTGGAAACTTGCTGCTCCCGTTGTCCAGGTTGTTAATTAAGATTCTAAGTGGTTAAACGGATTGTAGTGAGGAAGATTTGCTCCGTAACCTTTGTGATTGAGGTGAGGGTCCCCAGGTGGTTGGATGTGGGTGTGTGTTGTTCCTTCCTGCCTGTCTGGAGGATGGCCATGGCAGTTGCCTCTTCCAGCCACCAGAAGGATCCATCAGTTGCCACAACATTTCAAGGACACAAAGAGCAGCCTCAGGGTGATGTCAGCGTGTTTCCTGCACACTCACAGGCCTCTGCAGGGTGTTCGATTAAGTGGTTCCCAACAAAATCTTCCTCTATGGTACATCAGACTTCCCACCCCACACAGAGACATCAGGACCGTGGAGCTGACATCAGGAGAGGAGGCCTTGGCAGTGAAGACTGAGGCAAAACCTTCACTGAGTGCCTCATCCCTCCCTTGTACCCTTTGTCAGTAGTTTTTGGTGACATTCAGGAGTGACCCACATTTTCCCTGGTCGTTTCCTGCGGCTGTACCTGTGGGTGAACCTTTCTAACCATCCACAGCGTCCCTTGCCGCCTTCAGCTCCACCTGGGATTTGATTTGCCTTTCCTCATTTTTCCCCTGCAGTTTGAACCAGGCTTCCATAGTTCTCCTGGACAGTCCCCACTTCCACCTTCTGTTCCCTTTCTTTCTGTGTTGGAGCTCAGTCAGGGATTCCTGGTCCAGCCAAGTCAGCCTTCTGCCACGTCTGCTGCACTTCCCACTCATCGGGGTGGGTCGTTCTTGTACTTTGAGGAGGTTTTCCATGAAGATCACGGAGTTTTCCTGTGCCCTTCTGCCCCCAGGGCAGTCAGCCATGGCCTTACCCCTCCCATCTCCCTGAGCAAGCCAAACTGCTCCCCGGAATTTCAGTATTGTCAGGAAATCTCAGTTGCTGGTGCACCACCAGTTGCAATATTTGCAGATTCCAGGGTGCCTAAAGTCCCCCAGGATGCCCAGGGCCTTTGTGAAAGTTGAATCAAGCTTTGTCCACTTCCAGTTCATAGCTGGGAGTGGGCAGCAAACCTCCCCAGCAGCATCCTCCTTGTTGGCCTCTCTCATTCTCACCCCCAATCATCAGCTCCCAACAAACCTATTTCACAGCGCAAAATTCCTGAGAAATTATTCTGAAACTCATTAACCTCTTCTGAGGAAAATTCTGTTGTCTTGGCATGGTGTTTTAAACACCTTTTAATCGTATAGAATTCCTTTTCCAGCAGAAACACGTATTTTTTCTGATAGGAAAAAAAAAAACAGGAATCCTATTGGACTCCTAATACTTGGAGTACCATAATAAATTAAGCATCTTCTTGATGACCTTTCTTGCCGAGGGATTGTTGGGTGTGAAGTCTTCGTGCATGTCTGTGGGCAGAAGGAGTCAACAGCACACTTCAAGTCTCGAGTGCCAGTGTAAAGCACTCGTTGAATTGATGACTTTTCTCAGTTGCACTTTCCTCCTTCGTGCTTTCAGCAGTTCAGAAGCTGCGATGCTCAAATTGCCCATCTTGACCTCAGCTGTCTCCTGCGTTAATAAAATGCCCTGTGCTGCTGCTCAGGCCATTAGCTGGGACTCGGAAGTTTTATTTCTGGCTCTGCAATTATCCCACTGCTGTAATTTCCTTATCTGAATTGGGGATAAATAACAAAGCTCTCCTTCTTCGCAGAAGGCTCGGAGGTTTGATGATGAGAAGTGCTATATAAGGGTTCAATGTTGTTATGTGAACAAATATCACTTTGTTTGCGTGGCTTGACCATCTTAACAAGCAAGCAGAGAGCTGATGACCAAATCAAGATAAGAATTGAACAAATGAGGCATAATGAGCAACTTCAGACTATTGACTTCATTTTTTCCTTCTGCTTGAAAGTAATTCACTTTTATAAGTCTGTCTGGAGAGGATATTTTAGCCTGTAAATCATTTGCCAGTTGGGTGTAGAAATCTTTTAGTTTGCTTGTTTCGTGGTTTGCTTATCATTTCAGATGCCAAATAAGTTACTTATTAGTTTGTATGATCATTAGCAATCTGAGCATAGAATCACATATTATAAGGTTAAGTTTCCAATTTTAATTCTGGACAGTTTTCAAGTGCATTTAAAGGGCATTTCCAGGAATTAAAAAAAGGGAAAATTATAGTTTAAGAGCGAGCTATCTTTATAACAGGAAAAAAATTGTCCTTCATTAAAACTCTGCTCTAAATCTGTTATGAAAAGGGCAGCAGAAAACAGATCATTTAAAAAATATTTTCAAACCTCTTTGTCTGTTATTTGCACTGAGTGCCATGGGTTAGGTCCTTCTGATCTACCAGAGTTCATGCTCATGACAGCTTGCATGGGATTGACTTCTGGGTGGTAGAGTGGAAAAAAACATCCTCAGTTCCATTTGCATAAAATTTTTAACCAGGAAACATCAGGAAATGGTTTGTCAGGTGGGGTAAATAAATTTAACTTCAAAAACCTGCACTGATTTATTTGAGTTGAAGACTATTTACCTTCAAACTCAGAGAAGGTTTGGATGGGATATTGGGAAGGAATCCTTCCTTGTGAGGGTGCTGAGACTCTGGCACAGGGTGCCCAGAGCAGCTGTGGCTGCCCCTGGATCCCTGGCAGTGCCCAAGGCCAGGCTGGACAGGGCTTGGAGCAGCCTGGGACAGTGGGAGGTGTCCCTGCCCGTGGCAGGGGGTGAGACTGGATGGGCTTTAAGGTCCCTTCCAACCTAAATTATTTGGGGATTCTATTTCTCTATGATGAGAGTTGCTCCAGAGTGCCTGAGAATGACCTTGTGGCTGGGTGTGAGTAGCTGAA
The DNA here is from genome assembly GCA_013399875.1 of Gymnorhina tibicen. Classification (NCBI taxonomy): domain Eukaryota; kingdom Metazoa; phylum Chordata; class Aves; order Passeriformes; family Artamidae; genus Gymnorhina; species Gymnorhina tibicen. Next base: position 1,536,340 of record VXAZ01010361.1, on the reverse strand, counting down.
AACTAATTCATATCTTAAAAAACACTGAGCGAAGTTTCCTGCCTGTCTTCATCCCTGAAACCCCAATATTGCGATGGGAAATCCAGGGATCTCCTGGAAAACAGTGGACATTTCTCAGCTGGTGTGCAAACACTCAGGATGCTGCCTTGCCACTCGGAGAAACCCTTCTGGCAGCCCGTGTGCCGCTCGGTTCGCGCGCCCTGCGTGGTGAGGAGCTGGAGCGGGGCTGTGGGGTGGTTTAGGCCAAATTCAGGGAAACGTCCAAAAGGAACGTCTCCTCAAAGGAAGGCAGGTTACAAACCACCTCTCTCCCCAGCCGGGTTTGGGAAAAAAAAGATTTTCCTCGGAGGAAAGTGAAGGAGAAAATAAAAACTATTTATTTAACGAACACACAGGAAAATAATAATAATAATGCTAAATAATAAAATCTCTCGCTCTGGAGAGAAAACCTGAAAGATTTGAGAGTCCTTCTGTGGGTGTGGTCTCTCTCCTCCTCCTCGGAGCTGGGTCAGTGTGGGGGTGCCCCCTCCAGGCCGGTGGAAGGTCCCCGGTGGGGTTCTGATGTTCTGGTGTTCTGAACAAGTCCAGAAGAGAAGGGAAAAGCCAAAGTCCCGGATAAAAACCTCAACTCTCTGTCTCTCTCTGAAGAAACAGAGCCGAAAAGCTGGCTGAAAAGCAAGGAGAGAAGCAGAAGAGGGTGCTTCCTCTGCTCCTCAGCAGCAGCAGCAGCTAATCTCTGTGTCCTTGAAGCACAAACTGTTTTGAAAAGCTCGTGCAGTTTTTTTTCCTCTCTCTCTTGCATCCAGTTTTAAAGGCACAGAAAGGCTCAGGAATCGTGTCCGGGCATAGAGCGGTGATAGGGGACACAACAGCATAAAGTCACCCCAAGACAGGCTGTAACTCGGCTCTGAGCATTAGGAGGTTGTTAAAACCAGCGCAAGTGCTGCCTGTACCTCGGGGAGGTTAAATGCAGAATCACTAATGGGCAGGTACTAAGCGTGCCAAATTTTACCCCAAGGTGCTGGTGGGCTCCTGCGTGGTGTCGGTTTTGCTCGCTGACTTTTATGGACTATCAGGATTTATTGGCCCAGCGGGGGAATGCTGACAGAGGTGATTCTGCCCCGGTGCCAGGTGCCCTTAAGGGACAGTAAGAACACCTGGTGTGCGCTGTAAATTTAATCTCAACTCGTGTGTGTCGTGGCACGGGGTTTAACTGCCGAGCGCTCGCTGATGGTGTGGCGGGGCTGAACATGAAACCTGGGTGATTCTGCCCGGACCTTGACATTTTCTTTAGGGAGAAAATGGCTCTGCTGTCCCTGGGCAATGACAAGGCTCAGGAGAGTGTGTGCAGCAATGAGCCTTTGCATGGCTGTCGGAGCCAAGGTGATTTTCTCCTGGTAACCATCCTAAACAGCTTTTAATGCCCCACATCCGTGTTATTAAGTTCACCACCTGAATTATGTACTGGCAAAGAGCTATAACATTTCCTATGCCTGAGTAATTGAGGGCCCAGATCTGGCCCAATGGACTTGATTTACAAAAACGTGTTCACGGCTGCCTTCTTTTATTGGTGCAGTAAATCACAGGAGCTGTCGGTCCCACGTCATGTGATGGGCCCAGACAGCTGTGATTAGTATTGCAAGGCTCTCTTCATATTCTGATAGCACTTCCAGTAATAAATAAACAGATATTTAAGCAACGTGGAGCACTGTGCTTGGAGTAATTATGAGCCACCTTATTCTATGTGTGCCACAGAGTAGAAACATATTTTTATTAATTTTTTTTTCCTGGTGGGAAAAGTTGAAATAGGGGCAAAGCGTGTCTACTAAACTAGACTTCTTAATTTTATTCCTGTAAAATTAATACCTCCTACTGGTGCTAAAAAGAAAATAATCATATTATTAAAGTAACAGAAAAATGCTTGTGCTGACTCTTCTCAGCACACTGCATCTCTGCTGGGTTGTATTCAAAATGCACATGGGTAAAATTACATGGAAAATGTTTGTTTCTTTATGAAAGAGTTTCTTTTCTCTCTTGCTGTTCTTATTCTCAACCCATATTAATTTTATGTACTTGGTGTCAGTCAGAAGACGCCACTGTAAATACTCCCCTTAGCACATTTGCACTTCTGTGGGATCCATAAGCTGTAAGGACCTTGACCTTTTGCTGGGAAGGTTTATCCACTTCATCCCGTGCTATTTTCCAAGCTGGTTAATGCATCTTTATATTGCTTGACAAAACCTCCTCCTTGAAAACCCTTCAGCTGTTAATATGCACAAGTGCAGCTCATGCCTCACTGGCGGTGGTGCTGGAGCTGATGGGGGCAATGCCCAGCCCTGGGTGCCGGGATTTGGGTCCTTTCATCCCTTTGCCACCCACACATCCCTGAAATAGGATCGGCCTTCATGGTCTGCACTGAGAGCAGAGTCAAGGCAGGTTTGATGTGCAGAGCACGGTGCTGGGAGAGCAGGTTGGCTTCAGGAGCAGCCAGAGCAGTGCCAGAGCTCCATCCTGGCCAGCATTCCCCTCCTTTGATACCATTCTTCTTCCTCATGTCCTCCGGGACAGATCTGTGAGTGGTCTTCCTCTGTGTGGTAGGGCTCTGCAGCAGGCACAATTCAAACAACATTTAAATATTTATTTGTCATTTCCAGAACGTTATCTGAGCCTGACTCGCAGGTTTTTGCTTCGTCCATCTGTGTATCTGTGAGGGAGCAAGGCACGGATGGGATGTGAAGGTCACATTGCAGGGGGGACCGCTCATCCCTGCGTGTCTGTCCCTCCTCTGCCATCGGGACACGCAGGAGCCCGGGAAGCTGCTGGTGCCATCTGTGGCATGGCCAGAGGCAGCGGGTGATGCCAGCCCTGCTCCTGGTCCTGCTCAGGCACCGAGCAGCCCCAGCTGGGCGCGGGGATCGGGGATGTCTCAAAGCCATCTCCGTGCCCTGCTGCCTCTCCCCTCCCTGTGGCACACAGAGCTCAGTGCAAGGCAGGGTCAGAGGCAGGAGTGCCCAGCTGAGCGCATGGAAACGTGAACTGCATTCCCTCACCGAGAAATCTGCCAGCTCCCTCCGACCTTTGGGGAAATTGAAAGACAGAGTGACTGTACTTGAGGAGTATCAGAACAATAAAATGCCTTGGCAGCGCAGGAAGCGGCACTGGGGACCCAGACATGCAGACCCACAGAGGAAAAGAGAGAATTTTTATTTCTCAGCTTTAAAAATCCCAACAGATTTACCACACCAGGGCACCTGACTTTGATTCAGGCCACCAGGTTTCTAGGACAGTCACAAATCCCAGTTTGGAAGGGTGCAGGTTTTCCCTTGTAGCATTCAAGGCATGAAAAACCAACAACAGGCTGAGTTCTCAACATAGACTGGAGACAGCTTTTCTCATTAAGACAGACCTGGTTTCAGTTATTCCTCTGTGGAACAAGCCACGTGGTTGATTTTTAAATTTAAGTAATTTGCTGCAGCCAGAGAGCCCTCAGCAAGGGAAGCCAGAGCTGCCTGTGCCTGGTTTTTCCACAGGAGGAATGATGGTGCTTCCCTTCCCTTCCAACAGCTTCACCCTGGATGGGAACACCTGGAGCAGCGGCCTCTGAGCCCTAATTTTTCCGTCGTGTTACAGAAAATTCTTGGGCAAAGTGCTGGATAACCTTCCCTGGGGGATTGCAGTATCACTGCAGGGAGTGTTGGATTTGAGGTGGAGGAGGATTGTGGGATTCATGGAGCTCTTTAAGGAAGACAGTGGAAGGTGTCCGTGCCCGTGGAAGGAGGGTTGGAATGAGATGGTCCCTTCCCACCCAAGGCAGTCTGTGATTCCGTGACTCTCTGGCAGCCCCAAAAGCCTGGAGTGACCCCTGAGCAGGCTCTGAGCTGAGGCTGCAGTGGGTGCACTTGAGCACCGAAATCAGCTCTGCCCCTGCTCTGCCTTTGTCATGGGAAGTATTTCCAGTGGTTTTGGGGAGCAGTGAATTCTTATTGTTTAAACTCAGCCTGAAGCCACAAGAACTGCTGTAAATCAGCTGGCTCTGATAAGCCCAGTGCCACAAATCAGGTGATTAATACTTGTATGAATCTTGTATTTTCTTCCCCCAAGTTTTCCTACACTTTTCACTGGAAATGTTTTTGATATAAACCCTTTCCTTCAGTCTGACAGCTTTTTTTGCCCACCCTCTGTCTGTACAGTCCACTAATAACTTCAGCCCTACAGACCTTCTCTCCAGGAAATGGCAGCAAGATTTTCTTTTAGGAAAAGTGAGCAGCCCTTCAGAAATCCTTTATCAGGTCTGGTTTTTCCTGTTGTGGTTTGCCTCCTGCTTTTTTTTTTTTTTTTTCTCCTGGATAGCTGTAATTTAAAGCTTACAAGATCGATAAGTCCAAGATGCACAGCATAAATGGGAGAAGCAGACAAGCAACCGGTAAAGATAGGAGACAGCTGATGAAAATGAATTCAGCTATAAAGCATTTGAGTTACTGTTCTCTGCTGTGATTTCTGAGAGAGATTAAAAAATAGGAGGAGGGGGAGACACAAATCATCATTGCCTCCTCCCTCAGAATCTCGGACTGAAATAGTGTTGAATTTCTTCTTTTTCTTCCCATGTCTCTAAGTAAACAGGAGATTTTTTTTATTTGGAGGAGAGCTTTTAATCAATTACAGGAGGATTGGCTTAATACAGAAATAACCGGGACGAGTGTCACGGCAGGAAGTCTGGACCTGATGCAGTAACAGCATCTTGTCTTGAACTCCCTGAACCCAGCCCTGTGCTAAACCCAGATCCTGAGGATGGCCTCTGTTCTGCACCGGTTCGTGGCACGAGGGTTTTTCCACTCTGCTCTGCGGCCCCGGCGCCTCCGCGTGGGGCTGGGTTGGGGTTTGCTCTGTTTTCCAGCCCGGGCATGTCTTGCAAGGCTCGGAGCAGGCTGGTGCGGCTCGGTTGGGCTGTGCCCAGCTGGCACAGGCTGCGGCTCGGGCGGTTTGCGCTCGGCATTACAAATTGCAGTCACATTGCTCCGGGGAGGTGCAGGCTCGCTGGAAGGCCAGGAGTAGTGCCAGCAGGAGAGCAAACATTGCTGAGCTAAAGCCTCGATAGAAGTCAAGGAGGATTAAGGTGCAGCTGACAGTGGAATTGGGGTTCCTAAATCACCGCGGAGCTTTAGAAAATGTTTTCTGTTCGCATCACAAACCGTAATTTATCGGCAGAGGGGTCGAAGTGTAAAATATATGTGCTAGTGAATTGTGTGGGGAGGTTCTTACAAATGTTCCCTGCGTGCCCATGGCCACAGAAACTCCCCGAAAGGCTAAAGATGTGTCTGGCAATAAGCACTGACATTTTATATGTTTCCATCTGTGTGTGCTTAGTTTGTCTCTTTTTACCCCAAAAGATCAGGGGCACTTTGCAACGTGAATTTGAAACGCTCTGGGAAGGGAGGTACGGGTGCACGAGTGCACTTTGGAAGAAGGATTGGCTCTGTCCACGGGGAAATAAGTCTGTCTGCAACTGGTGAGATGAGAGCAGATAAAGAGATTATCAAGTAGTGACAAGAAAGAAAATAGGTTAGCTGAATTCCTCTTTATCACTTCTTCTCCCTCAAGACGTCTCCCTGAATATCTTGTCATTCATACGGAGAGGCCGGAAAGGAAAATCACTTTTAAAGGTGACCCACAGAGGTAAAACCAGACCAAAATGCTGCTTGTGTGCTGCTGGTGCTCCTGGGGGACACAGGAATTGGTCTGGTGTTTACACTGTGTGTGCTCTGTCATTTGGGAGAGCAGGAGAAGTGGGATTAGAGCTCCAAAGCCTTTCCCTTGCTCCAGAACACAGTGGAGCATTCTGTGACCCAGCTGTGGGTGGGAATATCGAGGTCAACAGCAAAGGTGTGTCCTGTCCTTGCAGCAGAGAGGTTGATACAGAAATGCAGCTCTCGGTCAACATGTTTGGAACAGGTGGAATGTATTGGGGAAAAAAAACATTTCAGTGATGTTTCCTTTTGGACGTGCTTTTCTTCCGTGAGCCTTTTTTTATTTCTTCTCCTTTAAAGGAAAGGAACTATTGAAAATCACTTTGAAACGTGTTTCGTGTTGGGAGAGCAATAATGTGGGTGGTGATTGATAAGATTTATTGTTTCTGGGTTTGTGTTATCGTGTGATTCTGAGGAAAGCTGAATCTTATCTGTTGGTGCTACATAAACACTCAGCAGACTTCAGAGAGCTTGTAATGTAAGCAGACAAGAAAGGTGGAGGAAGAGAGGGAAATGTGCAGAAAAGTGCCTCGTTCCAAGGCCACAAACCTGATTTGGAATGAGAATCAGATCTTCTCACTTCAGCCCATTTTTTTCTGCTCCATGGGGTATGTTGCTTCTGTTATTCAAATATGGAAAAACATCTCCTTTTCCAGGTAAATGCAGGGCGAGGAGAATGAGATCAGACAGAAACTCAGTATAGAGGGGAAAGAAAACAAAAGCAAAGGAATTGTACTGATAACGGTGCTGGTTTTAGATAAATTCAACACGTGACATGCCATTGCTCAAATCACGATTTTGTCTTTATTTCCAGATGCAGTAAAGTGGGGAGAAGGATTCAGATGTAAAACTACAAACTGACCATGCATTGATGAGGAAACAGCTGCATGTACTGGTTAGAAATGCATCTTTTTCTTTTTAATTAAATATTTGTGTTGTGGATGTTGATTTCATTTGCCCTCTATTTCTGAATCATCACCGAAAAACTCACTGTAACCATTTTGGGCCCATGTGATACCATTTCTGCCTGGAAAAAGCTCCCTATAAGAGCATAAACACATGTGTGTGCATCTCTTTGTGCATGTAGGTGTGTTCTGGAATGATTCCACGGGATTTTAATTCCCTGCAGGATGTGGACATGCTTTCAGAGCCTGACGGCTCCGAGGTCAGATGGAGCTTGTTTGTCTTCTCTTTTTGCAACTCAAGCAAACATTCATTTGTTATTGTGTGTGGAGCTGAGCCTTAAGCCAGGCTTTACCCTGTTGTAGCAACTAATTGGTGAGGAAATTGTGCTTTTACATTTAAAAAACCCCCCTCAGTTCTGGAGAAAAAGGTGCTGTGACCACTCTACCCTGATTATTTCAAGGTCAGCGTCCCGTTCTGCTCCCCAGCAGCTGCTGGTGGCCATCAGGGCAGGGAGGGGCTGGGTGGATTTCCTTGGATTTCCTAAAAGTTGGGCACGATGAAGAGAAATAGCGGAAGAGCAGGGCCTGGGGGGGTGGCACTGCCAACAACTCTTCATCAGGGAGAAAAGGCTTTGGAGCCCTGCAGTTATTTATGGCTTGGACTTCTCCAGGACAGTTTGTTTCCACGGGATTTCAGTGCCTGTGCACCCTTCCCGCAGTGAGATGTGCTTGGAGGAAATAATCACACTGGCAAGGGGTTTCTGTCTATTTATTTAATTATTTTTAAATCCTATTCAGAAGGAAAAAAACAAACCCTCCTGTAATTGTGTGTTTTGTTTGTTTGTGGCTGGTGGAAAGGGAGTCTGGGCTATCAATACATGCATTTCCCATGAACTTTTATTTACAGGAGCTCTAAGGTGAAAGCTTTGCCTATAATGGGAGTTATTTATGCAATAACTTCCTTTTGAGCTACCATTTATTAGGATTTTGTGTTCTGCTTGCTGGCCTTGACTTCTCTAGAGAGCAGGTTTCTTATGTCTCTGCTGCTGAATTTCATTTTGTGAACTTTTGTGGTCTGTAAAAATCAGAATGATAAAGTTATTGACAAAATGTGGTTTGTCTGATTAGTGTTTAAAATTTTATAGGCTTTTTAAAAAATTCTTTTCTTATACCCACTGATAAATCGATTTTTTTCCTTACAGTCAGTGATTGCTCCACGTAGAAAATAATTTACTAATTCCTTATTAACCCCAGCTAATCAGGCAGGCAGTGGCATCCAGCTGCTGTGCGAGCCCAGATCTCCATAAAATCTGGTTATATTTTCCTTTATCTCATTGAGGGAGCAGCTCTGACCTGAAAAGCTGACTTCTTCGTCTGTTTGGGAGTTAGCTGATAAACTTTCCCTCTTTCAAGAGCATCCAGCTGGAAAGGCCACCATGGAAGGCTGGCTGGTTTTTGGGAATGAATGAAAAATAAGAAAGATTTACTCTGCTCTTCTTGGGGGACTATCTGTGTTGTTTCTTCTTGCACACCTCCAAAACCTTCTCCTGCCTTTTATCCCCCAAACCTTCTCCTCAAAGATTTACTCTGCTTTTCTTGGGGAGACAATCTGTGTTGTTTCTTCTTGCAGACCTCCAGAACCCGCTACCTTTTGTCCCCCAAACCTTCCCCTCAAAGATTTACTCTGCTTTTCTTGGGGGGACAATCTGTGTTGTTTCTTCTTGCACACCTCCAAAACCTTCTCCTGCCTTTTATTCCCCAAACCTTCTCCTCAAAGATTTACTCTGCTTTTCTTGGGGAGACAATCTGTGTTGTTTCTTCTTGCAGACCTCCAAAACCTTCTCCTGCCTTTTATTCCCCAAACCTTCTCCTCACAGATTTACTCTGCTTTTCTTGGGGAGACAATCTGTGTTGTTTCTTCTTGCAGACCTCCAGAACCCGCTACCTTTTGTCCCCCAAACCTTCTCCTGTGTTCTCTGGGAGGGTCTCCCGTGGGCTGAGCTGTTCCGTTTCCGGGGAGAAACACTGGAGATGCAGGCACAACATCCCAGGTGCAGACTCCAGCAGCTTCCTGTGTGGGAGCTACCAATCCCTTAGGTTGGAAGAGACCAAAAGACCTTTAAGGTCATCACCGAGGCCACCTCTAACCCGTGTCCCCGAGTGCCACACCCACGCGGTTTTTAAATACCAGCCTTTAGAGCTGGAGCTTGGCTGTGCCTGCAGTGTGGATGTTTGGAACTGGGCTGTTTCTTCCCTTTGGTTCCCCACTTAAAACCACCCACTCTTGTGGGTTTTTGTGCTGTTTCCTCCCCGACTGAACCCGTTTCTCAGGGCAGGGATCAGCCTCGTGACCTCCTTGCCCTGCGTGACCAGAGAATGAACCCAAAGCCATTCAGACGGGGCTCCAGACTGGAGTTCATCTGTGCTGCCCCACAAATAACTGCATTTACTTACACAGGGTCTTTTTATTTAAATGCATTTCCCCTCTTTGTCAGAGAGGAACTGTAATTAAGATTTCATTGCGTGATGAACTTCCTATATTTAGAGCATTCTTCGTGAATCTGTTACCTTTTAAAAGATACTTGGCAGTGGGAAAGTTGGTAATCGTTCCCTTTTCATTTAAAATTCAGGGCATGATACGTGGAGCTGTGTTTATGAGGAGGGTACAGAGTCCTGTCATTTTCTACTTGCTTAAAAGCCCCATAAGTGGTTGAGGAAGCTCCCATCCTGAGGAGAAGAAAGGGCTCATTAAAAAGATTAGCTCATAGAGAACAAATTAAACTTCAGTGCCCTGCATAAAGATTATAATAACTGTAATAATAAATGAATTAATAATGCATTAAAGGAGAATTCCTCCAGTCAGCTTGTCACACGCTTATCCTTGAAAATTGACTTCAGTGGGGTGTGTCACATGAGCTAATGACCTTAACTGATGGATTTGGGATTTTTCCATGCTCCAAAATCCACTCAAACCCAGATTTCTGCATTTTTGACAGTTTGCTGGATAGACATGAAGTCAGTTGGGCCCTTTGGTCCTGCAAGTTGAGGGGGGAGGCTCTTTGTTGAACCAAAGTAATCTCTAGTTTTAACCTCAGGTAATCAGAGCTGGTAAATCCTGACCAGTTGGGAGGGGAGGAATTGGCAATTCAGTGCTGGAGGCTGCACCAGAGGTGCACACCTTGGGCTGATGGGGGATGCAAAATTTATATGGCCTCAAACTGACAGAGAGTAGTAGGTTTAGATCAAATATTAGGAAGAAATTCCTTCCTGTGAGGGTGAGGAGGCCCTGGCACAGGGTGCCCAGAGCAGCTGTGGCTGCCCCTGGATCCCTGGCAGTGCCCAAGGCCAGGCTGGACACTAGGGCTTGGAGCCCCCTCGGACAGTGGGAGGTGTCTCTCCAAGCCAGTCTGGGATTCTATCTGGGGAGCTTCCATAAATTTGCAGGTTTTGTGCCCACTGTTATAAATACAAGATCATCAGGATTTAGGAATAAGTCAGTAAATTCAGCACTGAAATAAGAGGCATCTGTAGGGGTTTAGTTGAGGAATTGTAGGTGCTGAGGCATCTCTAGACAGCAGAAAAGTGAGAGTTTGGGGTTTCTGCTGTCTCCCCTGGGTAAGGGCTGAGTTTCTAATGGTTATTACACTGGGGAAAAATTGAGTTAAGGGAATTGATGATCCAGACGTGGTAAGCCAAAGCTGGTTGTAAAATGCATCTTTAGGCACCTGGGTACCTTTAAAATTAATCCATTTTTCACTCCTGAAACCCAAACCTGCTCCTCTAAGCCCAGGCACTACTGAAGATGGCATTTACAGGAGCCATGAGTTGGTTAATTTTTAGAATCTTAAAACAGTTGAGGCTGGGAGGGACCTGAGGAGGTTCCAAAAGGAATCTGTGGGTTCCAGCTAAAGATCATGGGGAACACTTACCCTGTTCCCAGGGAGTCATGGAATGGTTTGGATTGGAAGGGACCTCACAGATCATCTCGGTCCAACCCCTGCCTTGGGCAGGGACATTTTCCACCAGCCCAGGTTGCTCATTTTATAATGATTATGTCACACTGATGCTTTTCTGTGTCCCCATCCACACCTGCAAACAGGTATTTGTAGGTGTTGATTTAACACTGAGCTTTGCCTTTGAAAAATATGAAAGCAAATTCCTTCTGGGATGCTTCTTTTTTTCCTTTGGAAAATAATGGAAAATTCATCTCTAGTGTTTTGTTGCTTTTATTGGAAGGGTATTTTTAATAAAAATCTCATTCAGCATAAAAAGGACAACATCAATGGGGTTCTTATCGGTGCTTTGCATCATGTTAATACCAGAGCCAACAGCGAGTTGTGCAGGTATTACACCAGAACAAAGGAAATTATTCCGGGGATTTTATCTGAGGATATTTTGAGTTTGCTTGTCAAGCCCTGCAATATGTGCTCTGCTTTATTTGCTGGCTGGTGTGAGAGCAGCTGAACAGTTGCTGGAGTTTGCACAGGGATTCTTTTCTCTGCCTGCACCGGTTTACTTTGGCACATGATCTGATCCACGCCAGGAAAATAGTGAGATCTCAAATAAAAGTGATGCATTGATACCTGGAATTGTTACAGCTCAGAGCAGCGTTGCCTCTGCATCATTTGAAGTGGTCACTCGGGGTGCTGGAAGCACAATCCTCTTTTTCAGCCTTCCCAGCAGTGAAAGGCTCAGCAGTGCTGCTGGATTTTGGAACAGAGCAGGTACCTGCAGCAGGGATAGCCCGGGGCTGGCAGGGGATAACGAGGGAAGCACAGCTCTGCCTGCTGGGCTGGATCTGCTCCTCCAAACCTCCCCGACTTCTGCTCTCGGGGCAGCAGAAAGAGCTAAATGCTGAGGTGTTCTTAAATTTCCAGTAATGAGGCTGGGCTCATTAGCACTCTCATCAAATGGCTTTCAGTTGCTATCAGTCTGACTTGGATTTGAATTGATGACCTTGAGATAAAAGGCTTTTTATTCTATTACCCATCTCCTGAGCCATCAAGTCTTTAATATGCCGTGTAAAATCAGTTTTCAGATGGTATTTCTTTTATATAATATCATCATTTGTTATTAATGATGTCTGATTTTGGGTGCTACAAGCTATAATTGTGCACAATAGTACTTCTGTTATTCCTATTATTTCAGATTTATCTGCTATATTAGCAGATACTTGTAGACACAGAGAAAATAGATTGGTAATAGAGTGTAATCCAGTTTTGTATAAACGAGTTAATAAAAATCACATAAAAATACAAAGTTAAATTCAGCATCAGCAAAGCTCATCTGTTACTTCAGGAAATTGATATATAAAATCCTGCTTTGAGGCTGAAGAAAGAATTTCCTGAGGCTGAAAAAAAATTTCCTGCAAAATGCTGTATGGGACTACCAAATGTATGGAAAATTAAGGAAAAATGAGTAAGAATATGCAATACAAACATCACAGTGAAGGATGTTTATTACATGCCACCCTTCTCCTGAAGGCTTTTCCCTGAGGATAATGTGGAGTAGATCATGTGAAAAACCCAGCATACACAGGAGTGTTAGGAGTGTAGCAAGGGAGCTTTTCCTGCCTTGGTTTTATGAGACTGTGTTTGTTTGGAAAAGATAAAACTGGGAGCACTGGGATAAAGAGGTGCCTTCAGGGAGAGATGCTTTGGGAACTCTCAGGTATGGACGACTTATTGTCCATATTTGATCTGACTTGAAGGCATCCAATATGAATTTGAAAAGGAAGATACGACAAAGCTGGTGCTGCAGCAGTCACTTGTGCCAAATTAAATGGTTTTGTTCCAGAGGAGATAGCATTTCTGTAAGATGTAATTTATTGGGTTTTGACACTAAAAAATAAGGGTTAGAATGCAAATTGGTGCAGATTTTAGGGGGTCAGCCAGCTGAGCCCTCTGGAGCCCAATGCATCCCTTGCCTCCAGCAGAGGTGATCGTGTCAAGGTCATTTTAGAAGCTCCCAGCAATGGGTCAGAGCAGCTTTCTTGGAGATAATGTATTAAAATGATTAACTGTATAGCTCAGACAGCTTTTCATACTATCTGTCCCTAATTTGCCTCTCAGTGAATTGAGGCAGCCACTAGTGGTGTTCCCAAAGTACAACTGATTGGAGCTTTCTTAATTAAACCCTGTCATGTTGTTGGAATATTGCTGCCATGTCCCCTTTCCAGCCCTCTCTCTTCATGGAGTGAGCAAACATCCTCCTTTCTAGGTCATGTTTTCTGAATCTCACGTGGATAATTACCTCCTGTGTCCTGTGGTTAACATCTGCTAATATTTCCCCAAACACCACTTGTGTCTGGCAGCAGCCTCTCCTTGCTGACTCACGCTTGGGTTTTATCCTTTCCAACCTCTGTTGCCACTGCCTGTCAGAAAAAAAGACGTATTTTAAAGCTTGCCCTTGGTTATTCCCAAAATAAGTAGGACTTTGAATACCTTTTTATTGAATTATCTTTGTGATTTCAGATTGTTTTTCACCGTAAATGTTGTCCTTTAGGGTCCTGGCGAATCCCTCGCGCTGCGTACGACCTCAGTCACTCATGAAGATATGGGGCCAAGTCAAACACCTGTGCAGGTGTGCTGGTGTGGGCCTCAATTTGGAAACAGACAGTCAAAATCTGTTCTGACAGGTTTTCTAGAGTGTGTTTATTGTCCAGCTAAACTCACAAGTTGGTGAATGGACCTCACTGTGACAAACGTACTCTGTTTGTCTATTCAAGATGTATCACATCTAAGTCCCTCCTGTGATAAGGTAATTATCCTGATTTAAAAAAAACGAAGACTGGGTTGACATGATTAGAAATTCACATCTTGGCAGTTTCTTCTCACTTTATATTCCTGGAGGCCCTTACAATTTCATTGTTTAATCATTTGTTCCTGGGTCTTCCAACGATCTGAATTTAGGCTTACAGAGACCTCCCTTTTCCCACTGTAAAAAACAGCTGCTCTGTTTGACCACCTCTTGCCCTCAGTCATTCCCAGAGAGTGCTAAAAACTAATTACTGATAGTTTAAAGAGAACTTCAGCCGATTCAGAAGTATTTCAAAAGGAATTTAATCCTTGATGGCTTACCCAGCTGTATCTTACCCACATAGTCCTCAGCCCTCTGCTCACATTGTGGTCCAAGCTCCAAGTTAAAATGAGTTCTGGTGAGGGTCTGGTCACTGTAAAACATCTTTTTGTGCAGAAAGAAGTTAAAAAAGATGTAGAAAATGCCAGCCTTTTGGGATTTTCAGTTCTTTCCCAGATAATGGACTAATGTTGCCCTTCACCTTTACAATCCCTTTCTGCAGGCAAGGTGGGAAGAAAGGATCTTGTCACCAAAAGCAAAAGGTTCTTTTGTAAGTGACCATCTTTACTTTTTTTGCTTAATCACGGTTAATTCAGCTACTGAAGGGTTAGAAAAACTCATTGGGGTTTATATGAACGACTTCTTATCGCTTAATTAGTCTTCATTATTTGGGTTGGAAGACTTGGAAGATCCACATTTCTGCATTACTCACCAAACCTGTGATAACCAGGCAGCTCTATTGTTTTTATAAGTGCACTGCAGGTGTGGTTATGTTCTCCTACTGCATTTCCTTCCCTTTGTTGCTGTCCTGGTGTCTGATCCTCACTCAGGTCCAGGTCAGCCACTCTGAGTGGAGCAAATCCAGTTTAACAGCAGCAGGAGGAGAAGGAAGAGGAGCTGTCTTTTGGCAGCTTGAGCATCCAGCACCTGGGGGTTAGAGGGGTGGGAAGGGTTAAACTGGAAATCTCGCCCATCTTGGTGTGCTCTGGGATTTTTAGAGCTTGATAACACTGCAGTGTTTCTCATGATGGTGGCAAAAGGCATATTGGAATAATAAATACATGGTAGATCTGATAAATGTATTAAAAAAAGAGTGGTGAACCATGCATTCTAAGATCCTCTCAAAAATTTGCAGCCTGTTTATTGTTATGTTTCAATAGTGTATTCCAAGTCCTGCCCCGGCAGACTTGGAACACTGATGTATTTCATTCTGCTGTGAAGAATATTCCCCTTTTCTGCAGTGCCACCTTCCACTCAGGGATTTCTGAGACAGATGTGATATTAAAGTACCCTCAGTTCTGTGCTTTGGAATAAAGGAAATAATTTAAAGGCAAAAAACAACACAGTATCCTTCAGAAAATGGAAATATAAATTCATTTTCTGAAAGTGACTGAGCTGCTATTGAATTATTTTCTATATTCATTATTTGACAGAATAGCATAAGTCAATGCCAGAGAATGGAAAGTGATTACAAATGTAAGAATTAATAGCAAAAAGGAGATAAGCAAATGCTATGTATACAGATTTGCATCCTGTGACATAAAGAGGATTACAGAATTAATTTACCAATGGCATTTATTTTGGAAGCCAGTTCAGATAAATAACAGCCCTAATGAAGTCAGTGGGGCAAACCTAGAAAAGTCAGTTGAGGAATAGAAAAAAAAAAAAACCAAAATTTTGTATTTTTTTTTTTTCCTTATTAGGTAAAATACTAAGTTAATAAAAACCAGGAAGATGATGAGTCTAGAAATCAGAATTGCAGTTTTCTCTGAAGTTGTGGTAACTTGGAAGGCCTCAAACAGCGACCGTGTGAAGATGGGATTTGTGAGCCAAACTATTGGCACTGCCAGTGTTTCATCTTGAGGCAGCAGGGACTGGGTGTTGATGTGATGAGGAGTTGCCTTGTTTCCTGACAGTCTGAGTCCCACTTATGACTCCTGGATGGGATTCCTGGTCTGGGTGGGATTCACTGAGCTGAGGTTTCCCCAGGGAAGAACAAGCCAACCGCGCGTCCCCAGCCGGTGCCGAGGCGGCAGAGGTGGCATTGGCCATTCCCTGCCTGCCCTGGGGATGTGCCAGCTCTGGGCCGCACCAGCCCTGCCTTCCTGTCCCCAGCCACGTGTTCAGTGCAGTGTTGACCTCTCCTGTCTGTGACAGTGCTCGGGTGGGGACAAGGAAACGCTCGCACAAGGTGCTCTTTGTCTGCGAGCTCCTCTCCCCCTCCGGCGCTTACTGCTCCTTAGGGATGCCTGGGATGGATCCCTGCTTTCTGTGCCACATGTGTAGGCTGAGGAGACTCCCAGAATTACGCCCTGCCTAACCAAATCAACCACCTGGCAGCAACAGGAGGCTTGGAAGTCATTGCAGCTCCAGTTTCTGAAAGCTGCTGTCGTTACGGAGCGCCTCGCCCGAGACGCCCTGGCCTGACAGAGACGTGACAGATGACTTGGGGATGTTCTTTAAATGCTGCTGAGCTATTGACGTGTTCCCTCCAAACCCTTCCTGTCAGGCCACATCATAAATTGCTGCAGTAGAAGTTATTCCTGAGCAGCTCTAAGATGGATCATTGTTCAGTTGTACCGACAGCCCGTGGGTTTTAATCTGTTTATTTGGCTGTACCATCTTCTGTGGCTGCCTGGAAATAGGATTCCCAAGCAGGCAGACATCTCTTGGAGAATTCTCACTTTGCCTTTTTCCCCACTGCTCCCTTTGAAAAAAAAAATGAATTTCTTCTAAACACTTCCCTGCCAAGCTTAGCATTTTTTATCCTGCCAAAACCAAAATCATTGGTTGTGTCCGAGTGTGGCAAACCAGGGCAGTGAGTTATTGCTCAGTGGCCTGGTGCACCTTTTCCCCTCAGGGTACTTGTTCCTCTATCCTTGCACAGGGCTAAGTACATGACAGGGGCTATTCAGTGCCTGGAATAATTTGGATGGAATTCATTATCATTAGCAGGAAGGGCAAAGCCAGTTGCCACAGGAGCTCGTTACAAGGGAATAACTCCCATATATCCATTTAGGAAGAGTCAGCCCTAAGAGCTGTTGCCTCATTAAATTCAGGAACCCGGGCGCTGTGATCGCTCCCCAGATTTAACAGGCGCGTTTTCCCAAAGGTGTGTTCCCCTGTAACCTGCTGCGCGGCAGGCGGACACCCACAGATGCTCGGTGGGTTCCCGCGCGTGCCGAGGGCCGGGGCTCTGCTGGCTGTGGGATGGGGGCTGCTGGGAGGCGCGAGGGCGCCGGGACGCGGCGGATTTTCCCTTGGGAGAGGCTGCCGAGGGATCACCGCGATCCTTTCTCTGCCGGTCAGTTTGCGTTGGCTGGAGCTCCCCGCGAGGTCTCCGTCGTCACGCCACGAGCTGTGTCTCGGGGAGAGGGGTGGGGGGATGCCCACTGCCGAGGGACTCGGCCAGGAGACAAAGGGACACTGTCTGTGCTCCTCGTCGCTCGTTTGGGGATTAATGAACGAGCGCAGGGTGCAGATGGGAGGGCTATGAGACCTCTTCCGCTGGGCAAGGAGAGCTCTCCACTGCGTTCTTGCTGCTTAATGATTTCATTTCGGATTTGAGGGACTCTTTGTCGCTGTGCAGTGGTTCTGGGCAAACTGGTTTTGGGGGAGGGATTGATATTTTCAAGGATGCTTCGTGCCCGCATTAGAGAAATGATTATTTTTCTTAATTCTTTCATGAAATCCTGCCGATTAACGATGCAAAAAAAGGCTTTTTGATCATCTGTTGAGCTGCTGTGTCCCTACAGGGTGGTTGTTTTCATTAACCAACTCGGGTTTACAGTTCTACAATGCAGATTTATGTTAAAAAGTTAATAATAACCCTAGAGCACAAAATAACAGGGAAAGCAATTCTCGCCAGGTAATTAAAAATCGAGCCTTTCTGACAAAACAAGATATTCCATAACCCGTTAACCTGAAGGGCTGTCTTGGTTTCCTACTGCCTGGCGTTCCCAGTCCCTGCACGGGGCAGAGCTCGTGGCTGTTGTGCCTTCCCCAGCAGGCAGGAGATAATCCTGGGTTGCTCACAGCCCGTGTTCTGCACAGCCTGCCCGAGCTGCCAGCAAATGCGCTGAGATTTGCCAGTCAGCTGCTCTCAAACAGAATTTGCAATGTGTTTTTTTCTCAGTGGAAGCGCTGGTTTGGAGTTTCTTTCTTTTGCAGCTCCTTTGCTTGCCAGTGGTGGAGGGCTTTGGATGGATGGGACAGGTTGCACGAGTGGAAAGAGCCTCATTTCCGCAACAAGCTGTCCCAGAAAAGAGCATTTCTTTTTTTCTCTTTGTCAAGGGGAAAAAAAAAAGGCATTTCTCATTAATCCAGTCCGTTTCAGCACTATAACCTTTATCCCCCAAATCAAGATGCGCCATTTTTGCCGACCCCCGGCTCGTTACACAGGATTTTAATCTCTCTCTGAAGGGTTTGCACTTAAGTTTTTATCTGGAAGGATGTTGGTGAATTCCTGGGAAAGGGGTGTTTTTGGGGTCTCCCAACACCTCTGGGGTGCTGCTGTCCTGTCCCCCAGGGCTGGTGGGTGAGGATGGGTCAGTCCCCAGAGCTGGGGGTTACTGGGGTAAAGTTTGGATAGTTGAACATTTTTCAGTAAAACTCTGAAAGCCCAGCCTGGCACTGAATAAATGATAATTTCGCCATGAAGATGAAAACAGAGGCATTTTTACTTTTAAAAGCAGCGTTTTGGGAAGGAGTGGCTTTACCAAATCCTTCTGTGTTTTAGCCTTGCCAAGGCACTCGTGGAACACCAAAACAGCCACATCCAGAAAGCACTGGCAAAACCTTTTGCTTGTTACTTGCTTTGCAACAAAGAACAGTTCTTGATGCCACTCATTAGAGGATTTCTTCAGCCAAGGGGCTGGAACACGGAACATTTGTCTCCCCCAGAACTGCTAATGCTTTTGACAGGTTTTTTGAAGTTGCCATCGCGAGCTGTAGCCTTTGGGCTCCCTGAGGATTGCTGGCAATGGCCAGCCCTGAAACTTTATTTTCCCTTCTTGCAGGAAGTATTAAAGATCAGTGAGAAAAGGTTGCCTGGTATTAGGATTAACCTGAGCCTCGGTTTCTGGTCGCACTGTTTCTGTTCAAAGTCATTCTCACACCTGCAGAACAACTGAGCTGGCATTTAGAGCTGTGCCTGAGGGAAAAGTGTCCCTCTGGACCCCACAGGAGTCAGGAACCAAGGTCTGGATGCTGGTGGTGGGAGGATGGTTGTGCCACAAGGCAGCAAAGGAATGTTGTGCCACCATTTTGGGGAGAAATACATCAGGAAAAGGATCGGCGTGTTAAAGGAATTGGATTTTTTTCTCTGTGTGTGTGAAAAGATAAGGGAGCGTTTTGCTGTAGAGTGGTGAAATTGCAAAGAACAGAGATCTTCAGTTATAAAATATCTAATTAACATCATCAATTCTTCGTCTTGCTGTGAGTTAAGTGTCCTTTACAGATCACAGGTGTACGTTTATATGTAGAAAGAATAAATTCCGTGTGCCATGAGCTCAGGTAGGAGCTCTGACACCAGAGCACAGGCTGGCACCCTGGTCCTTAGGGACCGAGCTGGCGTTCATCCTGCTCCATTACTGGGTGTACCTTCAGGAATGTTATTTTGGTGTTAATCTCTCCAGACTTCCATCGTACCTCATTTCATTCAGAAGTGTAACATAAGGAATTAGCTTAATTAGTGATTAGGGATTGTTAATTTGTGACTGTTTCTGTGGAGGAGGTTGTCCAGTTCCCTGCTGAGTTGTCCAAATTAGTGACCTAGATGTGCTGGATATTATTTACTTGTTTCACAGCAAACATGAGACCAAATCTCTTTTCTTCCTCTTCCCTTGGGTTTGGATGAATCATCAGATTTCTCTGACTCAGTTGGGTTGGGGTTTTTTTGTCTCCAGGTCTTCCACTTTCACCCATCTGCAGCCCATTGCCTCTTTGGAAAGAGGGATAAAAATACTTCCAGGCTTTTATCTCACCAGGCATTGCAGAGAAGCAGCAGCTTGGTGACATAGCAAAGGCAGGCGCACCCTGACTTCTAGAAAATTCAGAATAATCAAAAGTAATTTGCTGTTTGGAAATGTAATCGATAAGAAAGGTGCCACACATCATAAATTGGAGCAGGGTCTTCTGGTGAATCCTGAGATCCTCCTGGAAGGAACCTGGTCCTCTCTGTAATGTGCAGGTTCGGGGTGGAAAAATGAAGATGTAGAAGTGTTTCATGATGATCCAAGAGAAATTATGTGAGAGGCCATCATAGCCTAGGATGGACTGGTTGGAAGGGATCATACTTCAGTGATAATTATTTACAGAGTGATTACTCAGAGTTTCACAGTACTTTCAGTAATTTGTATAAAAGTCACTGATAGGCTGATCTTAACAGAAACCCCCCAGAAAGTGAAGGCAGGTGTAGGGGATTGCAAAAAAAAAAAAAAAGAAACCAACTCCAAAACAAACAAACGAGAAAGAAAACCTTTGGAAAAGTTTCAGATAGCCCTGAGAGTCAGAGACAGAAATGAGCAGAGTTTAGGAATTCATTAAAAAAATATTTAAAGTATCATTTGCTCAGCTGTAACAGAAGACAGAATTTAAGTCTTTCTTGGCCAAGTTCAGCTGACTCCCTCTAAATGAGGAGTTAATTGAAATAGGGTAGAAGGACAAACTCAGATATTTTAGGATCACCCTTTGCAAGTGCCACGTCCAGGAGAATCTGGTGCTAAATGCTCTTCCCCTGATAAATGTGGTTTGCTGCCACATGATCCATATTCCCAGCTCCGGGATGTATAACCCCGCACATTGCAAAACTCGGGATTAAGAAATGCGCCTGGAAAATGTGCCAGCCACGTTCCTTAAAAGGCTCCCAGAGAAGATGAGTCACTGCTTAAATGGCCACTCAGTGCATCTGCAGAGCATTTCAGGTTAAATTCCCTGGAATAGTCAGGGTTCCTTGGGGAAGCTGCTCCGGGAGTGGAGGCAGCGCCGTTCTGAGGTCCTGGAGGAAAGGAGCAGCATCAGCCCAGGAGGAGCATGAGGGGACCAGAGAGGTCCCAAAGCCATCCAGAGCAGTGAGGAGAAGGAGGAGAATCCCACAGGCTATCCCAGGAAGGTCTGGAATTTCTGAGCTGGTGAAAGGCAGGTTTGGGGGTCTCGTGGCTGGCTGACGACCAGAAAGGGGCAGATGTGAGATGTTGTCTGGTTCATGGAGCTCAAGGCAGGGTTTGGGAGCTGTGGTGTGTCAGAGCACACTGGGGAGATGTTTGTGCCGTGTCCCTGCACAGACTGAGCTGGTGTTCTGTGGTTTTGTCTGTCTCCCCACCTTCTCTTGGTCTCTTTGCAGTTGTGTGGCAGAGCCTTGGTTACTGCACGCTCGGTGTAAGATTAGGATGTTTTTCTATAAAGGCAGGATTTCTGAATTCCGATCTTGGACCAGATGTTTTGTGGGTTTTGTTGTTGCTGTTATGGGGTTTTCTTCTTTTCTTTTCTTTTATCTCTCTTAACAAAGCCTGCTTTCTCAGTGTCTCAGCTGTGCCTGATATTGCCTCAGAGCTGATGGGCAGAGCTGAGACATCTGAGTTTATTCTCAAGTGCCTGGTGCTTCCTGCTTCTTAGAACACATCTAAAATAACCTTTACTGCAACAGTTCCTTTTACCTTTTCTGTCTTCTGGGTCAGAGAGAAAGGGGATTTTTCGCCAGTTCTTTGCTGACCAGATGAACTGTATTTTCTTTGCTAAGTGTGTTTCGGATACATTTGAGCTTTGAAGAACTCAGATTCAGGTGCTGGGGGGAGACCTTTCAGAAAACACTGACTTCCTCTGCTGAAAATGAGATTCTCTTCAGCACTCTTGGGTTTTTAGAGTGTCCTTCCACAACCGTGGACTCTGAATTTGCAGATTTGCAACTCTGGACATTCCCAGCTGGCACGAGGAGGTGCAGTCCCCAGGGCTGTGCAGGCGCTCCCGGCTAATGAGCTCCAGATTTGGCTGCTCTGGGATGTGCCAGGTTTTGCCTGACAGCTTTTTTTTTTTCTTTTTGGCTCCTTCTGAGGGAAAGCAGCTTCTTTCTGTCTTTGTAATAAATGGGGGCAGCTGCACGTCGAGGCAGTGCCCTTCCAGATTCTGAAGATTTATCCAAACTGTGCTGGAGTTTCTTGCAATTCCTTCTGGGCGGTGGGAGGCGAACTCTGCTGAAGTGCACAGGAACCTCTTGCTAACTTTGATGTTACCTTAGTGGTCGTTCTGCCTTTGGCTCTGTATGGACAGTAAGTAAATGTCAATTATTTTTTCAGACAGAGGTCCCTGCAGAGATTAAGTGTTTCTGATTTTCTCCAGGAAAAAACAGTGATGGGACAAGGGGAGATGCTTCAGACTGAAAGAGAGTAGGGTTAGATGGGATATTGGGAAGGAATTCCTCCCTGGGAGGGTGCTGAGGCTCTGGCACAGGGTGCCCAGAGCAGCTGTGGCTGCCCCTGGATCCCTGGCAGTGCCCAAGGCCAGGCTGGACGGGGCTTGGAGCAGCCTGGGACAGTGGGAGGTGTCCCTGCCATGGCAGGGGGGGGATGGGATGGGCTTTAAGGCCCTTCCAACCCGAACCATTCCAGGATTCCAAACTGAGTGTTTTCCAGGATCAGTGCCACACTGATCAGGACTCTGTCCCAGCTTTTTGTCATGAAAGCTGAGATTAAAGGAACATAAATAAATAATTAAATAAACCTTTTTTTCTTTTTTCTGTATCCTTTTTTATATCTTGTTTATTTTTTCTTGTTTCTGTTTCTTCTCTCGCATTATTTTTTAATTTCCTTTTTACTTCTTTTTTGTTTCCCTTTTTTTTTCCTTTTTTTGCTGCAAAGTCGCAGGTTTCCCAACTCGGTGAGGTGCACACCAGAATTTTCAATTCATTTGCTTTTCTCCTTTGACAACTGCATTTTTTTGCCACTCCATGTCATTAACAAGTTTTGTTCTTCCTCCTCCCTCCAAGCTGTGCTCCACCAGAACTTCCCAGCCCATCCAGAGCATCTCTGCTTTATAATTACTTTACATTTCTTTATGGCTTCTCTTTAGGCAGGGGAATTGCATAAGTTAATGTGAATAATACTAATTATTTTGGATCTGTCACCGCACGACTGGTGATGAATAATGCAGATACTGCTCTGCTGCTGGATGCAGTTGTTGGGGATTTTTGCCTTTTTCCCCTCATCATCAGCCTTGAAGTATTGTGACATCGGATGACACAGATAAACCTGGCTTCTGTAATTAAATTTTATTTTAATGATCCTGGAGAGCACTCAGTTTTGCGTGTTCTCGTGGTTTAAACGTGGTTTAATCAGTCTTCCAGCTTTCCTGTCTGCTCAGTCCTCTGCTGACATTTCTCCAGAGGAACAACAGGATCCAGGAGGATAAAACTTCAGAATGCCCCTCGCTGGCATGTTTAGGTTTTCATATTAATGAAGATAATTTTGTGCATTAGATCAGTGAATTTTTCCCATCTGTCTGTGGAAGGCCTGGCAAATAACACCACTGAGGCGGGAATTTCAGGGACTATGGATTTGACTTTTCTAATAGAACTCACCTTATTCTCCATGAGCATTGGGGTGATTGGGATTTTTTCCACTCCTGCTTCTGTAAAACGAGCTTTAATTCTCCTCATACAGGCTTTTGCAGCTGCAAGGAAAGGAAATTTGATGAAAGCTGTGACTGAAACCACGGCTTCCTCACCCCCTCACTGCACACTCTGCCCAGAATCCACGGAATATGTTCAGGAAAAGCTCTGCTTAGGCGGGATCTTATTTCTCCTCCCAGTTTGCCAGCAGAGCTGCTGGTTGCTGGGCTAAAGAAAAGTCATTTCTGAGTGGTGGGAGAGGAATTTGTGAATATGCAGCTCATCTGCCTGAGCTGACAGCTCTGACAGCTCTGAAAGCTCTGTCCATAACTGTCCAGACAGATATTTTCAGACCGGATTTGATCCCCTTTAGGCACCAAAACTTAAGAATTTAACAGTCCCCTCCCTCTTTTCCCCCCCCTGTGACTGTTTAATATTAAAATGCTGCATCTTGTGGTAGGCAAGGCAGCAGGGATGCTCCAGCTCAGAGGGGATGTTAATTACCAGCAGTGCAGGTTCCCAAACCCCTCTCAGGAGCAGAGTTTGGATGGGCTGAGGCTGCCCAGATTTGCTCTGGCAGGATGGAAAGCTCAGCCTAATCTTCAGAGCTGATTCCTGGAAAAGGAGGATGTGGGAATCCGGCTCTTTCCCGGAAGGGAAGGTTGGAAGGATGCTCCTGCACTCCAGAAAGGTGATTTTATTTTGTCTTAGGCTTGGAAATAAATCTGAATATATTTTTGGTTTAGCCAGCTTTATCAGAGTGTTTAGGAGTAGGAATGGAGCATTTCCAACCATGGTTTTCTTCTTCACTTGCAGGTGAAAAGGCTGTGGAAAAGGACTAGGGGAAAGAATTGGCTGTTTGTTGATTCTTCCTGTAGGAGAATCCTTTGAGATTTAGCAGCTCAACTTTCCAAAGTCACAATTCCCACTCAGGGGTGATGTCTCTTACAGTAAAAACCACCTTGGTGTTCCCAGAAAATAATGAACTCCAGACACATTTATTGGCTGTGTGGCTTGAATTCAAAGATCCTTAAATGAGAAAGAAAGCAAGGAGCTGGTTTTCCCAGCAGAAGCATTCAGAGTGGGAAGAAAGAGTTTGAAAACTGTAATTTTTTAGCCTGAGGCCAAACAGAGCAATCACATATAGGATGAATCAGACGGATTCCATGTACAGAATGCTGAGAAATCTGCTTTGAAGCATTAATCAACACTTTCATGTTAGGATTTTTGGGTTTGTAATTACAATCATGCAGTATTTACCAAGTGTGAATACTCACATTGCAGGGATTTGTTATCAAATTGGACATGGGGCTTAATTTAGATTAAATTCAGGAACTTTGTGTCTGGAAATCACTCAGCACTTTATGCCTTGTAGGCAGAAAGTGCAGAGGAGGAACGTGAGGAGGAGGAGGAGAGGAAATAAACACCCCAACTTGCAGAGACAACAATACACTCATTTTTCTCTTTTAATTAACAATAAGGGTTCAGGTATGAGAATAGAAACAAATCATCTTGACGTAAATTCATTGCAAATCAGAGGTGCACTGGAGATTCCGAAAGATTAAATACTCCAAGCAGAGTCCTGTGGAAGCTGGGTTTAGGAATTGATTATTGTGAGGCTGAGCCTAAGTAATAAACGTGAAATATTAATTAGGCTCCCCATAACTCGTGAAATAAAGGTGCTTTAGCATTAAGAAACAAAATTGAAATTTGAGGTTTAGAAGAAACGTTTCAAATTATTTTGTGCAATAGGCAAATATTGACTCCCTGGTCCATTAATGCAAATAAATTAAATTGTTAGGGATTAGTGGCCGGTTTAAACTGGAGAGAACCCAAAGCAGGAAGGTTTAACCTTCTCCCTGCTCATCCCTGCCACCTGGGCTGCAGCAGCAGCCGTGTCTTCTGCACGGGAGCACTGCTGCTCTCCAGGGAAGTCTTTGGTCAAATTAGTCCCTAATCTTTGATAATGTGCTCTCCAGAGGGTCCTGTGGCTAAATGCTCTGGTGAGTAATAGGATATGCAAAGCAGGTCTGCTCGGGCAGGGCCTGGCACGTGATAAATGATGGAGCTGCAGCAGGGAAGCTGAAACCTCGACTGGCTGAGGCCAGCCTGGGAAATGTGTTCTCTGAAACTCAGGTGTGTCCCAGGGCTTGGTTACCCACACCCTGCTGCAGCTCTGCCTTCTCCAGGGATGGGTGAGCTTTGTTGCCTGGGTCCTGGTGGAATGAGAGAGGGAAGAGCATCAAATGAGTAAGAAATAGTGGGGAATTGGAGAGGAGTGAGTGGTGCCAGGGTGGGGGACACTGCATTTACAAATCCAGAATCCAAGATTAAGATGCTTCCTTCTTTGTTCCTTATTCCAAGATTATCTCGTGTAGTTTATGCTGTGTTTTCTTTGGTGACCTGGTACCTATTAACTTCTCCAAAGTGCTTCATCGCCCTTAGCAGAAAATACAGCCCAGTGAGGAATTCCAACACCTGCATTCAGGTTTTATGAATAAAATGTGTAACAAAATCCCAATCCTCCAGTTTTTCCTGAGAGCAGGATCAATGCTGCCAGTGTGACCTTATCCTGTGTGTTAGACCCCCGGGGGAGGCAGGAGGAAGGGATCACTGGCAGAGCTCTGTGTTGTGTCCTGGTCGCTGACTTACCCAGGAAGGAAAATCCTGGACTTTATCTGAGCTGTTTCACTGCGTGAACCTTGTCACCCCTGTCAGTGCCTCCAGACGGGAGCTGCGGCTGGGACTCCTCCGTGTGTCCTCCCCCAGCTCCCTGGAAGCTGCAGAGCGTGAGGAGCCCAAGGGGCAGTGATGGTCACTGATGTCCTCCTGTCTCCTGGGGTCACTTCAGCTGCACTGGAAGCCCGAGGGGGGTGGGAGCTGAGTGCCCACGGCAGAGCAGATGGTGTGCCCTGCTCAGGAATTCCAAAGTGTAGAATTCCACTCATTTCACCTTGCTGAATACCCTGGGCACTTACTCACACTATTTGGGGCTTGCACACTTTAATTTATTGTTTTTATAGGATCACAGCTGCTCTCAGTTCTTCTGTGAAACCTCCATGTCACAGTTGTGAGCTGGTGCAAGGCTGACTTCAGCATCCTTTTGTTTGCAATTAAAAACCTGGATTTCCTGGCAAAGCTGGAACCAATGCACCTTAAAATAAGATTTAAATAGTACTTTATGGCCGTGATTAAATGTACTGTTATTAGAATAGACCTGTGTATCCATGGGAATTCCAGGGATTGCATTCATTGCACACAGGTCCCATCCTGAGAATGGTATGAACATGAGCAGGTGTTCAAAAGATGGAAGAAGAAAGTGCATCACGGCACAGAACAGTTCAGTAAGATCATATGTAAAGTCTGTCAGACTTGGAATTTGAATTTCTGCCTCCTGTCCGAGACCATCTCCTTAATTAAAGCCACCACAGTGATTTGGGAAAGGGAAGGGCTGCAGTGACAGGGTCAGATTGAAGGTTTGTAATCCACATCATCCTGTCCTGAGCTGCTGTTCGGCCCTCACAAACTTTTCACAGAGTGCAGAGAAGTGCTGGTTTGTGGCTGAGGCTGCCAGAGTCCAAACCCAGGCTGGCACGGCCCTCAGCTGCCCACTCCTGCCTCGGTTTTGGCCCAGCAATGTTCCTCGTGCACCACAGATATCATTAAGAACCACTGGCCCAATTTCTTCTTTCATTACGGACGACAAAATAAAACATGAATAGGGTTTTTTAATATGAACTGGGAGTTAAATATTCATTATTTCCTATTACTTCAGTGTCACTAAGCCTTTGATGTGTTGGAACTCAAAACCTCTTCTCCCCTTGCAGTTCCTGAGTGTGAAGGGCGCCTGAGTGTGAAGGGCGCCCGGGCTTTGCCTGTGGCTCATTGCATTGCTCAGCAGCTGCTGGCCGTGGGGCTGTCTCTGCCCCTGCTGATGGATGGAATCTGGGATGCATTTTGAGCAGGGTCTGGCTCCTGCTGTGAGCTTTGGCTCTGGGCTGGCTTCTTCCCAAAGCCGGGCCACTTGTCCGTCGCTGTTTGTTTCAGTGTCACAGACCCCTGGCGCGGGCTGGGCTGGAAGGGACCTTAAAGCCCATCCAGTTGGACCTTAAAGCCCATCCAGTGCCACCCCTGCCATGGGCAGGGACACCTCCCACTGTCCCAGGCTGCTCCAAGCCCCGTTCGGCCTGGCCTGTGTTTCAAATGTGTGGAATATTGAGGACTGGCTGTGTTAGGAGGGAAAAGAGAGGCACCGGGCTGTCCCTGGGCACAGAGTGTGCCAGGGGGGGTTGCCGTGGCAGGAGGGAGCAGGGAGGGGGATGTCATGTCCATGATAAAACAGCACCCAAGGCGAGAGGGATGGCTTTGCCTTTTCTTTCTTAGGGCTATTTATATCCTCCCTTTCACCTTCAGAGCCCCTGTGTGTGTCTGGATTGTTGTCTTACTCCTTTATCCTTCCAAAACAACTTTCATGCAACTTTCTATCCCTAATTTTCCCCTTCGGATTTAATATCTTTGTGCTGCGATCTGTCCATAGAATCACAGAATTATTTGGGTTGGAAGGGATCCTAAAGATCATCTGTTTCCACCCCTGCCATGGCAGGGACACCTCCCACTGTCCCAGGCTGCTCCAAGCCCCAGTGTCCAGCCTGGCCTTGGGCACTGCCAGGGATCCAGGGGCAGCCACAGCTGCTCTGGGCAACCTCAGGGCCTCCCCACCCTCTGAGTTAAGAATTTATTCCTAATATCTAATCTAGCCCTGCTCGTTTTCTGTTTGAAGCCATTCCCCCCTGTGCTGTCCCCACACGCTCGTGCAAATAATCACATTTGTTTCTAAGTGAGCGTGTGCAAACGCTGACTGCCCGTCGTCCTTTAAAGCCAAATATTTTCCAGAAAAATGGTGCTTGAATGCCATTTTCTGAGGCAGTTTCCCCAGAGCAGGAGCAGACTCTCCATAAATGTGTGTGAAATCTTGGTGTGTTAGCCCTGCTCAGAGCTTGGCTCACACCAAGACACCACAGCCATCAGCTGTGCAACTCCCTGAGGGCGTGCTCTTAGTTCTGCTGAGGGACATCAGCAGCAGTTTGAAAACCAGTGCTGAAAAGGCATTTTTGAAGATGGAGAAAAGGTGTGAAAGTTGATTTTATTTATGAAGTATAACCATTAATTATGAGTATTGTGTAAGCTGGCCTGTTATTATAGGTTCTTGTCATGGAAGTTGCATCCTATGGGTCTGGGCATTTTCAAGTCCAGAGTTCCTCACAGGCAGGTTAAAGAGAATTCTTTATCTGACACATGATCTCCCCTGAAAGAAACGGCACATTCTGCTTTCTGTGTGATTAAATATTTTGCAAAATGATGTAATTTAAAGTGTAATTTAAAAGCCAACCATCAGGTTTGTGCAAAGGCAGGTCTGCAGTGCAGCAGACACCTGGGCAGGTGGTTGCTCTTCTCTGGTGGACTGGAGTTTGGCTGTGAGTAGTGAAAAAAAAAACAAACCAGAGGTTGAACAAGTGATAGAATGAAAGATATTTTCATTTCATGCAAAAAAAAACTTCCTCAAAAGTCCAAATTTCTGGCACAAATGCTGATTTCTCACTCCTGGGTGCTGTGTTTACAACCAGGAGCAGGGCATGGGTGAATTCAGGGTGAAGGAAGAAGCTGGAACAAGACCAGTCCTAGGGACAAACTGCAGCACCTGATGAAAAAATACTACAATCAATTAATAGATAGTGCAGTGTTAATAATTGAAATGAACTTGGGGATGAGTGTTGTTAATATTTAAACATTATTCTGATAGATTGAAATTAATCACAGTGTTACCTGTCTGTCTGCAGGGATGCTGGGCAGGAATTCAAGTCTTCTCTTTAACCCACTTGAACATCAGCTGAAGTTTTGTGGTTCAGAAGGGGTTCAAACACATTTCCTATGTGTTCTCTCCATTCTTACAAGCATTCAGGGAAAGGACCCTCAGTATCTGCAGGGAAATACATTTGAAAGGAGTTGGGGTTTGCTTTTGGTGGAGTTGTTTTGTATTTTTTTTTAAATTTTTTTGGTTGTTGTTTTGTTTTTTGTGGAGTTTTGTTGTTGTTGTTGTTGTTGTTTGGGGTTTTTTTAGGGGAACTTTTCAAGTGTTCAGAGGATGTTGCTTTTATATCACTGCTTCAGGGGACAGGGCAGCAGCAGCCCCCGTCCTTGACCGTGACCCCAGGCGATTTTGGGGTGCCTGGCCCATGCTCCAGCTCTGCTGGGGCAGTGTCAGGTGCCTCTGGTGCTGATCCGTGGCCGTGGATGGAATATTTTTCCAGCTGTTTGTGTCAGGAGGGGCCAGGCTGGCTGTGACACTTGAAACCCTAAAGGAAAGAAAGGCAAGCCTGCATGAAGTTGCTCCTTCAGGTGTAGGAACGGAATAGTTGAAAGATGAATTTACAGAGTGGTGACTCTTGATTATTCCAGCTCTTTCTCCAAAGGTTTTTCAGCACATGCCCGTTTGAAATTAGTTTTCTTGCAGTACTTCAGTTCTGTAAATTGCTTCAACTAAAACTGCAAAAAAACCTGGAGGATTGGGATTTTGTTATGTATTTTATTTATAAAACCTGAATGTAGGTGACAGAATTCCTCACCGGGCTGTATTTTTTACTAAAGGGCAACGAAGCACTTTGGAGAAGTTAATAGGTACCAAGTCACCAAAGAAAACAGAGCATAAACTACACGAGATAATCTTGGAATAAGGAACAAAGACAGAAGCATCTTAGTCTTGGATTCTGGATTTGTACATGCATGACTTTTCCAGATAATTTTAACCTCATGAATTCATAGCAGTTAATACATTTCAGTCTTGAAACTCAAAGGTTTTCCAGGTCCTTAGAAAAACCTGTTTCTGTTGTCCACATCCCCTTCCCCAGTTCACCTTTCAACTCTAAATGCAATAATTTATTGGCAGCACTTTGGATTCCAGTAGTTGGTGCTTTATTCAGGGACTCTGGAAGAAGAGCTGGGATAAAAATCTGGACTCGTGAGAGAATCCAGAGGTTTTGATCCACCTCATGGAGAGGAGCACTGCACTTCTCCTTGGGGAGTTGCTCTTGAAGACACAGGAAAAGGTGGTTGAAATAGTTTGGGAATGAGGAGCGTGGCCAAGAGGGGAAGGGATCTGGATCTCTGGGAAAAATTCTTTATGAGGTGGCACTCAGTTTTGTGTTCCTTGTTTTTTCTCCTGACCTGCTTTAATTTTGTTTTAATTTGTTTTTTCGGCTGGGGGGATGTGTGATAAGGGAGGTAGGTGTGTGACAGACAGTAAACTGTGTAATGGCAGTGATTAGCATTCACAAAAGGTAATTCAGGTGGGAAAAAGCTCGGCAAGTCTAATAAAGGCTTCCACAGGAGGATCTGCTTCTTAAGTTCTTGAGGGGGAGTACACAAACCACAAAAATAAAACCCAAAACCCACTCTGGGGTTTTCAAATTACCCCCAGAGACTGCGCTCACAGATTGCTGGTGGTATTAATGTGAGCAGAGCATCCAAACCCCTGGAAATATTGGCCCCCATCATGTCAGATGCCTGCAGGACTCGGTGTCCTGCAGGGAGCAGTTTCTGGGGACTGGGGACTTTGTGCCCCTGCTCCGGGCTTCAGCTGCTCAGAGCTTTGAGGCTGGTGAGTCCCCAGGTTTTAAATGAGCTGTGCTGAGTGAAAGCCCTGAAACCGTGAGTGAAATAGAAATTAGGGGACGTTTCCTGCGCTCTGCAGAAGGCAGAGCCGTGCTGGGGAGCTGGATGGGGTCTGATGTTCAGGCAGCTTTTAGCAGGACTGGTCCTGTGCTGGCTTGTCCGAAGTCACCTCTGATTGTCTGTTCTGGGCATGTCATCTGTCACAGCTGCTCTGTCTGCTGGCCATCAATGTCCTTTTGGACAGGTTTATGTCACACCCCATCCCTGCCGATATCATAGCCAACAATGAAAGAAGCAGATGCACATTATTTCTTAATTATTGTTACTTTATTGCCATCTATAAATAATTTCCTTTTTTTTCCCCCCTCCAAAACCAGGTTCCTATTTGTTTCCTTTTTTCCCTTTTCTTGTTGTGACTGTAATGGGCTGTCTCAGCTCCACAGCCATCAGAAATCTTGGCTTGACGAGGCCGCTATGAAACATTTAAAGATTTAAATTATAAACTCAGAGGGAGAAAACCAGTGATGCATGATTAGCTGAAAGTTTTAAACGTAATAGTCGTATTTTTCATATGCGCGAACAAAAATGGCTTATGTCAACTGTAATGTGATTTTTAATACATATTAATAGAGTCTGCTGCAGTGTGGATGGTTTGAACACCTTTTGGCAGATGGCTGTGGTATTAGAGAAAGCACAATATAAATTAGTCATTTAGGGAAGGAAAACAATGCTCGAGTGCTCGCGTTGACTCTGCTCGGAGATGCAGTTCCAGCACGTCGCTCCTGCAACCAGAAGGATTAGGAGCAGGATTAAATTTGCCAGGGAAATTAAATAAATGAGCAGATAAATTCCTGTGCCAGAAAGGAGCTCGCTGTAGTTACAGCTTGTTCACATCCCTGGCTGTCTCCCCACCTTTTAGCTCCTGTCCCTTCGGAGGTCAGATGGTGCAGAGCCAAGGCTGGGGCTCAGTTCGTCCCTGGGAGGGTTGGAGTGCAGCAGCATCTCCCATGTGGAGCCCCAAGGCTGTGGAGCTTCAGGTGTGTTGGACGTGAGGGACGGAGCAGCTCTGCTGTGAGGAAAGGCTGAGAGAACTGGGATTGTTCAGCCAGGGGAAGAGAAGGCTCTGGGATGACCTAATTGTGGCCCTTCAGCGCCTAAAGGGGCTCCAAGAGAGGTGGAGAGGGACTTTTGCAAGGGCCTGCAGGGACAGGACAGGGGGAATGGCTTCAGACTGAAAGAGAGGAGGTTTAGATGGGATATTAGGAAAAATTATTCCTGGGGAGACCCTGGAAAAGGTTGCCCAGAGAAGCTGTGGCTGCCCCTGGATCCCTGGCAGTGCCCAAGGCCAGGTTGGACGGGGCTTGGAGCAGCCTGGGACAGTGGGAGGTGTCCCTGCCCATGGCAGGGGGGGCCCTGGATGGACTTCAAGCTCTCTTCCAACCCAAACCCTTTTGTGATTTCTCTGTGGAAGCAGTAACCACTGTCTCAAAACTGATGTAAGATGTGAAAGAAGTTGATGGCTGAGCATTGTCTCCTTTTTGTTTGGTGCTGTTCAGAAAACAGAATTAGCCGGTGATGAATCTGCGAGTCCTGTAAGTGTATTCCACTCTCCAGGTAGTGGCCTAACAAATGACAGGGGTTTTGTAGGAAATCACTTTAGCAAACGCTAAAGGGCACTCATCTCTGAGCCAGAGAGCAGCAGCTGCTTGGGCAATTTATTGCTGTGCTCCAATTCCTGACCGAGGCGCTTGTTTGTAATCGCTGTGCCTGGTAACCCTGGCATGGCTGGGGTAGTCTGTGAAGAGATATTTAAGAGCAATCTGCATTTTCCCCGTTGGAAGTCTTCGGAGCCATTCTCATTGCTTGCGTTTCCAACAGGAGAGGCAGTAGCTTTTGGCTTCTGCTTGATCAGGATGTTTGTCAGGGCGCGTAATGAGCTTTGTGCAGAGCGAGCGCTTTCGGAGCATATGCGTGCAGCAAGAACCTCTCCTGCTGGCTGGGCACGCTGCTCCACAGGCAGCCTGCACCTCCTGAGCCTGGGAGCATTTCGGTGCTTCCAGACACCCACTTGGAATTAGGACCACACCGAGCTCATCCCTCTGAACGTTGCTCCGTGGCGAAGCCGAAGCGGAAGCGAATTCTAGCGTGAATCACAAGGTGTGAGCAAGCTGCCTCGTTTCACTGGCTGGGGCTTTGTTTTCTCTGGGAAGAGAACTGTGCTCCAAACCTTTGCAAAGGAGCTTTGTTAGGCGAGGTGGTGGCTGATGGGAGCGCACAGCAGCAGCCTGGCAGGTTTGCGCCGTGCGCCGACACGTCGTGTCAGGGCTGCCGGGGACGGAGCCGAGCTCTTGGCTGGGGCTGCAGCGACTGCGGCTCGAGTGAGGTGTAATTTACTGAGCTGCTTGTTAATTCCGTGAGGTGATGAAATCTCCTGGGCATATAATTACTACAAATGTTTACTTGACTCTACCACATAGCTTGACATTATACTCCACAAGTTTGCACCTCGCTGAAATTACGGCCTGGCCGTAAAACGCCGCTGTTAGGCAGCAAAATATTAAAGAAGTATGGATGAGGCTAAAGGCGTTTTAAAAACGCTTTCTACGCCTTGGAATTACAAGCATTCATCCCATCTCCTGCTGATTACACACTTTGTAATAGCTATTGTTTCCACGGCTGGGGTTTAATTTTCCTCAGCACGTTGGCAGCGCTGGTGATCTCAATAACAATCCTCCCAGCAAGGCTGCGAGGGCTGCGGGGAGGCCAGCGGGGAGCAGCCTGACTGACAGATATTTTAAGCCCTTTTGTGGTTCAGGATTAGCGAAACGTTCCCAGGCAGACCTGTTGGAGCGGGGAATACGTGGGATCCTGGCTCTGTCACCTGTAGGGGAGCTGGGGTGGCTTTGGGGTCAGGTTGGTGCCGTTCCTCCCTGCAGGTCACACCTCAGCCCGTGATCTCCGTGGAGCCTGGGGCAAAGGTAGTGCCAGGTTTCCAGTGAAATTAAAGCCACCCTCTCAGTGTTCGTGGCTAAATTGCTGCTCAGGGGCTTTTCAGTGACACAGGTCAGCCCCAGAGTGCAGGTATGTGTTTGAGCAGAATATTTTGGGGTGTAGGGGTCACCAGCAGGTGCTGGGTGAGGCTCTGGGACATGTTCTGCAACACCAGTCCCATCTACACAGCAGTCACAGAATCACTGAGCTTGGAAAAGCCCTCCCAGCCCATCGAGTCCAAGCTGTGCCCCATCCCCACCCTGTCCCCAGCCCAGGGCACTGAGTGCCACCTCCAGCCCTTCCTTGGACACCTCCAGGGGTGGGGACTCCAAGCCTCCCTGGGCAGCCCCTGCCAAGGCTTCTCCACCAGGTCTAAAAACAGATGAGCCACATTTTGCACCAGTGTGGGCATTCTCTGGAGTCCTGGGTTGTCCCTTTGGATGGGGAGAAGGGGTGCTGGAGACAACAACCAGCTCCTGGGATGGTTCCTCCTCACCTGCAGATTCCTTTCAGCAGCCCTGGAGCTGATTTTGCAGCGAGTGAGAGCCGCTCCCAGACGCTTGGGATGCCCGAACTTGTCCTGGATTATGGAAGATTAAAGTATTTGTTGAAAACACTGATTTCTTTTGAGTGTGAAAGTGGAATCCCCTGTGCCCAACAAGCTTTCGTGAGCCCATTTAAACGTTAGCCAAGCTGAGAATGAAAACAACTTTCACTCTAATAAAGCCAAAGTTGCAAAATTAGACATGCTGTTATTACAAAAGAAAAGCAGACAAAATTAGGAGACTGAAACTTCGTGTGTGCCTGGATTAGGAGCTGCTGAAGGCGTTACCTCCAAAGGAGGAGTCTTGTTTGTCTTTGCTTTGGTGAGTGCCTGGATTTTGGAGAGGTCTCTTGGGGGTGGAAGCCCACTGGGGATTTCACTCTTCATTGTTTAATTTTCTGGCTGCTCCATAATGTGAGAGGCATTTTAGAACAGCTCTCAGGCTTCCCTGATTCCTCCCCTGATCTGGAGGATCTGTGTGTGTTGTCAGCTTGGATTTACCTGCCTGGTGCCCAGGAGAGCGCCAGTGACCTTGGTTTATGGTGAGTGGATCTGCGGGAAGCAGAGGCGCTGGGATGCTGCAGTTTTCTGTTTCTCAGGAGGCACACAGCGTGGCAGCTCTTCGGGGATGTTTATAAACGTGTAAATCATACTGACAAACCCCCCCGTGAAAGGTTTTCCTGAGACAGGTGACGGAGAGTGGCCCCAGCCCTGCTTTTCTTCACCACTTGCTTCTGTTACTGGAAAGGCAGGGAGGTGGTGTGGTGCATGAGTGGAATTTGACAGGTTTTCCATGGAAACAGAAGATCAGATTTTTATTTCTTCTTTGCCAGTGAAGCTGATGTCAGTCAGGAGCATCTGTGCTGTCCTCAAGAGGATACACCCTGGTGTAGGTTGGAGTAAGTGCAGGCTGAGTCCTCCTGTGCCCATGTGCTGAATAGTTTGTACACTCTTGTCTGCCTTAATGTATTTTTATATATATTTTAAAAAATTGCCTGGTGATATGATACTAATACTTCTTTTTGAAACAAATTCCCGCTGTGGCTCCAGCCTGGGGAGTTCAGGCAGGTTTGAAATACTCTCAAATGCAGATTTTGCTGCTTTGCTCTCTGATCCCCCCAGACTGGCATTGCCATCGCAGGGTCCCCAGTTCCCTGCTCAGGGCTTTGAGACCCGGGCTCTCTTTCATTTCTTCCCCAGCGAGTTGCTGTTCCGGCCTCACAAATTCTCCCAAGACCCTGAGCTGCCTGTCTCTGCACGGCACTGATCCCTGCTCAGCTGCATTCCCAGATTTGACAGAACCATCCCTCCCTCTCCCAGGGTCTGTTCCCTCGCTCATCTCCGTGGAACAGCAGCTGCCGAGGCCCCGTGGAGCTGCACCAGCCTCGTTTGGTGCCTGCTCTGATATTTCCCTCTGTGCTCCTCTTGCTGCCTCCTTTTTCCTGAACCCTCCCTCTCTCCATCTCCATTTCACACTCCAAATCCTGTGCTCTCTGTGCTGCTTCACAGCGCTTTAACCCTTCAGCCTCGTGGAATCATGGAATGGTTTGGGTTGGAAGGGACGTTAAAGCTCATCCATGCCCTGCCGTGGGCAGGGACACCTTCTGCTGTCGCAGGCTGCTCCAAGACCCGTCCAAGCTTCCCTTGGACGCTTCCAAGGATCCAGGGGCAGCCACAGCTTCTCTGGGCACCCTGTGCCAGGGCCTCCCCACCCTCACAGGGAACTCATCCCTTGCTGCTCCCTCATTTCTGCACGGAGGGAGACCCCGAGTGTCTGTACCAGCTGTTGAAACAGCTTTGCTCAAAAAGCATTAAATTCCTTGTTCCCCTTTACCTTTTCTACCTCCAGTGTCAAACTGGCTCTGATTAAGAGTTGTGTTTGGGGTTTTTTCACACTAACTTGCCTCTGCTGTTTCCAGTGTGGAAATAGGTGAGAATCTCAGTCACACCTGGACCAGGTAAAAATGAGTCAAGACACATCTGCTTTGCAAAACATCAGCTGGAAAGCAGCTTTTCCCCAAGCAAGCCAAGCCTTTACTGGCATTATTCAACCCAGTTGCCTTTAGTGCTGTTCCCAGGGTTACCTGCTGGGCGGAGCAGAGGGAACAGTTCTGTGCACACCAGTGGCAGAGTAAACCCAATGCCTCCCTGATCCTGCTTGGGAAATACCCTAAAGGCTCCCAGAGGCATTGCTGGACCTGGCTGCTGACTGGGAAGAAATTCTCAGAGCAACAAATGTGTGAGAAACCTGTTTGAAATCCGTATTTCTCAAGAATTCTCTCATTCACGTCATGATACTCACCTCCATTTCCTGCCTCTGTGTAAAGCTGCTTAGTATGGGTTGTGATATCATTTACCCGATCTACTCCTCTGTTATTGGTGGGAGAGGAGGGGAAAAAACCCCAAAAACCCCTTTATGAACTGCTCTGCCAATTTACCATGCCATAAAAGAGATATGCCATAGTTATTACTAAGGTCTAATTATGTAAATGACATAATTTAATAATCATTATTAAATCCCAGCAAGCTTCATTTCTTTTCCTTATTGTTGATGGTTGTCCTTGATAGGAGAATGTCACGATGCCTATCATAAAAATTAATTCTTGTGGGGATTTCACACCGTTGCAGGGGCTGGGAGTGCAGGAGGCCTCGCAGGCGAAGGCGGAGGCCGATTCCTGTTATCTTTGCAAGAGCAAATGTTGTCCACAAGGAGAGCAGGCAGGGGAGAGAAAACTCTCACAGCAGCAAATATTTAATTAAAAAAGCTGCTTGGGCCAACTAGTTGTGGCAGCAGCTGCTTAAACAGAGATCTGTCCTCTAAATAACTTCAGCTAAATAAAGGGAGCAAAAGGAGAGTGGAGCGGAAAGCTCTGAGGGCTTGTGCTGTAATTGTAGGAGTGGGTTTCATTTCTGCATTTTGGTGTCTTCAGGAGCCACGAGCTCCTTCTCTGCCAGTCTGGAAAACCAGGATGCTTCAGGCTCTGGGAGTTTGACAGAGAGAGGAGAGTCAAGAAAGCCAATACAATCACCTGCTGCCTGTATTTGAGGTGTGCACGGTCTCGTAAGGAAGGCTTTTCTGCCACGTAGAATAAAATAAGAGTTTGGTAGACGCAGAATTAGTTCTTTTCTAGTGCTCCCTGACTAAAGGAGAGGGCCAGGGGAGTCTCTGCCGCAGCAGGGTTGGGGCTGTGCCCTCGTGCCAGGGAGCTGCCCCAGCTGGGAGCAGTTTTCTGAGTTTAATAGCAGACTCCTGGTGAGTTCCCTTTGCACCTTCTTCCTCTGCCACGTTGTGAGCTGGACCTCCAGAGGTTCGTGCCATTCATTTAACATGAAATGTTATTTTTTGATGAGTGCCTCAAAGCATCCATCAGGCTCCCAGCTGCAGTTCAGGTCCATAATAAATGTTGTTTGACCACTGGGTTGGGCAGGAGAGAGGAATGTGGAGTGTCTGTGTCAGGAGAGCTGCTTGAAATGCTCAGATCCATAAGGGGTGAATCCATGAGTCTTTTTCCCGTGCTCTGGGGACGTTCCAGGCTCAGGGCTGCAGGGAAGTGTGAAGGAGCAGAAGTTCAGTCAGACATGTCTGAGAGACAAGCGTATGGAAGGCGCTGTGCATTTTTTGTGCATAACTGACTCTTCTCCGTGGTATTTTTAGGATTTTTAGCCATTTTCTGGTTGGTCTTTATAAGGAACATAATGAGTCATGTGAGATAATGAATAGCGTTTATCCATGATGTGACACAAATGAGAAATAAACAATAAGATCAACTCTATTGCAATTTCTTCTTTAATTTTTTTTTTAAGAGAAAGGCAGAGCCGTGTCTGTGATGCTGTAGAAGCTCTGGATGAAGTCTGTAATGCAGTTTTCATGCACGTGGCATGGAAAGCACTTCTCCCACTGTGCACATCACTGATCAGAGCAACACTTCTGCAGGTGGGCTGGGGAGCAAAAGCCACTCTTGTTCCGAAGAACTTGGTGTTATGGACAGAATGGGCAATGAAATCCTGGTTCTGCCTGTTTGACATTCAACTTGAAGCTTCCCCTTGCAGTTCTACATAACTTTAGCAGGTTTTAATTGTTCAGGCAGAACTTTCCACTCCTGATACTTGCTTGCTGCACTTCTAATTTGATTTTATTTACTTTAATTTCCAGCAAGGTGGAGTTGAGTTTTTTCCAAAACTGGGGGAAAATAATGGTGGGTTTGTGCTCAGCGTTCATAAAGTCACATCGTGGGGAATTAGGAGGAGCTCCAGCTTTCGAAACAAAGATTTCATATTTGTTGGTGGGGTTTAGGTGAGCGGATTTTGCTGTTGCCATGGAAAGCAAAAAGCGAACGTAAAGGAAAAGCAGGCACCTAAATTTCCCTGGTGTAATTAGCGGGCGCTTCCTCCGGGTTGGTTCTTCTTGTGTGGCCTTGGGAGATATTTTACCAACCCCTCATGGGAGCTGAGGGAATCGATTCAGTTTTGCCCAGTTTCCCTCAAAACATTTTTCCCCACGTACTGGGCGAGCAGCCGTACCTTCCCAAGGCTCTTAGGCTGTTGGAGCAGTGTGTTTCGCTGCCTGCGTTGCTTCCTCGTTGTTCTCTGCTCAGCCACCTAGCTGGAGTCAAATTGTGTCTCTGAAGATCAGCCGTGCCTTCAAATACACCCCGGGCTTGTGATCTGCCTGGTGGGACATCTCCTGTGATCACCTGGAGGTGCTGCAGTCACTGACAGCTGCTGCTCTGCATCCTGCCGGTGCTGAGAGGGATGATGGATGTGGATCCTGAGGAGAGAGAAACAGAATTACAGAGTCTCTTTTCCCTTTCTTTCACAGCTACGGTAGATATATTCAATATATTGTCAGCCAGCTGTCTTCAGTGTGGTTGATGGATGTTTTGATTTAGTGCCTTGGAAAAAAAGAGAAGGCATTAATGGAGAAAAGCAACTGTTGCTGCTAGAAAATCTTTGGGGTTTGGAGTGTTTTGAGTGATGCTTTTCCCTTACAATGGTAAAACTACCAGAGCAAGTGCAGAAAATTGCTGCTGTGCTCAGAAATAATCCTCACCTTATCAACAACTTGATTTCCCTGAAAGCTTTGCCAAAAAACGTTTTCATTAACAGAAGCTACAGGAACAAAATGATGACCAGGTAAATTGCAGCATTATGCTGCTTAGAAGAATGTCTCAGGCACTCCTGGTATGATTCTGAGCTCTTCCCTCCCTGGAGATCCTGACAAAAATTTGTCCCATCTTCCTCGTGAGTCTCTGCCAGGATCATAGCAGCTCCTAAAAAATGCAGGTGAAACAGGAGTGTCTCCCCTGGGTGGGCTGGGCTGCTGAATGTGTGCTTTTATTTAGCCTTGTTGGGGGTTTCATTGAGCTGTGAAGTTCTCAGTGGAAAAAGGAAATAGTTGTAGATTCCAGGTGAAGACAGGGAAAGCAGGAAATGCAGAATCGGGGTGAATTATCCGTGCATCTCTAACGCCATCCTGTTTGCTCAGGTACTCAGATTCCTCATGCACAGGCTGGGCCACATCCTGCAATTATTGCCCTAAATCACTTCCTCTGGTGGTGCTTCCTTGGCAGACTGTCAGTCCCACTGGGCAGAGTGGATCCTGCTGTAGAATCAGACCAAGATTCCCAAACGGAGAGATGGTGCTCCCTGTCCGGGCAGGCACGTCAGGATTTCGGAGCGGTGTGGATGGTGTTTAACGCTCACCCTTAAACGCTTCCGTGCAGTGCCTGTGCGAAATCACCACATTTCACTTGAGCTTTGGTTTTTTTTTCTGAGTAATCCCTCGTATCTCTGGCAACGTAGAAAATGTTGGAAGCTTAATGGCCTTGACTTATCGGGAAAAGCAAGCGTGGGGAGATCCTTCACGAAGCTGGAAGAGCCAATAATCTCTGTTATTGCACAGGAGGAGGAGAATCCGAGGCAGGCAGCGAGTACAGAGCCTGCTTGCTGTGGAACTCTCCGTGGTCACGAGTCACCGGCTGCAATTTAAATTGGGAACACGCAGCGTCCCGGTGACTTTCGCTGCCGTTGTGCTGAGATACAGGGATGAGACTGAGAGAGGAGATTTCTCTCCAGTTCTGGGGTTCAAGTTTTTCTTGGGGTTTTAAGATTTTGTGTGGGAAGCCCGCCAGGATTTTTTTTGCTCGGGGTCTTGGGAATACACTGGGTATCTCCCGGGTCCCTGAGGCAGAGAAGCTCTGTGAGTGTGCATTTTGCATGGCACAGATGGAGCAGGGAGCTCAGATTTAGGGGTTTTGATACCTGACAGTATCAAAATACAGCAGTATTGCCAGTGTTGTGCATCGTGAGTGAGCTCACCTGCCTGTGATGCAGCAGGAAAAGATGATCCTTAATGGATCGAGTGGGAATAATACGTGTTTTCTGCTGTTTATAGGGGTAATTCATCTGCAGTTAAATCCCCTTTTCCCCCCTGTTCCTGTTGTCACCTCGTTACCTCGTTACAGGGAGCTCTCCAGCAAACACAGACCCACGCTGTGAGAATCACCAACACCAAGGGGAGCCCTCAGTGCCCTGCAGTGGTTTCTGCCATCGTCAGACGGTTTTCCTGGCACTGGGATGGTTCCTGTGGCTGGAATGGAGCCCATCAGGGGCTGGGTGTGTAAATTCCCTCCCTTCCTTTAGTACCTGGGAGAGTGCAGGGTTCCTCCCGTGGCAGGATCCCGAGGAGCCCTTGGCTGTGCCTTTGGAGTGTGTTTTGTGCTGTTCTCCCTGAGCTTTCTGCTGACTGAACAATCTCATTAGCCCGAGGCCTGCCAGAGCTCTGCCTGGCACATCCCTGCCCACACTTCCCGGCCAGCAGAGCTCTCCTGGCTCTGTGTGTGCCAAGGATGTGCTCCGAGCAGGAGCTGGGGTGGCTCAGACTGCCTGGGGCATGTGCTGGCGTCCAGGAGCGCCTTTCAAGGTGAGGCAGGGCTGCTTCAAAGAGGCGCTGCTCTGCTGTAACTCACGTTTGTTTGTGTTAGCAGCAGAAAGCTCACGGTTTTCCCACTGGGATGTGTTTGGAAGGAGGCAGGGTGAGCGTACAAAAGAAGCAGGCGCCTTTGCAAACTCATGTTGAAATTTCGGAGGGTTTGCGTGGCCTGTGCTGGCGGAGGCTGTCACTGGCAGTCTCATCCCAGCACAAAGTGCATCCTGCTCCTTCCCTTTGTGCCCGGCTGCCACAGCCTCAGCCCCGCTCTCCCGCCCCACCCGCCGCTGTCCTCTGCTTTCTGCTTCACGCCTGACTTGTGGGCTGAAATGCTAATGGCTGTTGAAAATTTCAATTAATATAAAACTAGTTTCAGCCAGAAATGTGCTGAACTCGTTCAGGAGATTCGGTGTCTCGAGGAAACACGGAATGGCAAAAGCCTCAGACAACGGTTGAATTTTTAACAGGCTGTGCTTTCAGGTGTGTCTGCAAAGCTCAGATCTGGGCTGGTTTGTGACCAGCAAGGAGGATGATGGTCACTGTGTGTTTGTAGGTCACAACATTCCTCTGCTGCAGCGTTATCTCCTCATGCTGGAATAACTTCTGTGTTTCCGTTGGTTAACAAGGAATGAAAGATGTGTGGCCAAACCTTCAGGTGAAGGGGATAAACCAGACACACGTGGGGGGATTAGGCTGCTCTTACATCTGTAAACGTGCACATGTAAAGCCAGAACCTTATTTTACGGTGACTTGTACAGGAATTATGCAAAATACACTTTACAGTGCAATGAAGGAATGCAGTCTGAAATTTCAGCATGGTATTTTTAATTCCACTCTAGATACCTTAGAAACTTGCTAATTAAATACTTGTGGATTTCTCAGAAGCCTGCAAAACATCTCCACAAGCAATTTGTGCTGCAGGATGTGGTACATACCCCTCAAGTACACTACATTAAATCCAGGTTTTCCCCTGAAAGAGAGGTTGTTGCCACAGTAGAACTGGAAGAAGGCCTTAAGAAGATGAATGTAAAGATATGGATTAGTTCCCACTCAAGAAGAGATTCAGTTTGTGTCTGGAGACCTAAACTTGTCTGTCACAGCAGCTGCTGTAGTGGCCCCGTGCTCCCGGTGCTCAGAGCTGCTGCCCAGTTAACCCAGTCCAGAAATGAACTGGGGAAGGAGCAGTTTTACATGCAGTGAGGATGGGCAGGGAAGCAATTAAGTAAAAAGAGAAATGTATGGAGGAGAGGCCCGTTGGTACTAAAGACAGAGGTTTGATCAGGTCTGGCTCAGAAAGTCCCCGGGCACCTGCAGGAGGAGGGAGGATTTCTGTTCTCCCTCTGAGCCAGAGCCACTGTGGGGTCACCTGGTGTCCCCTTTCACTGCTGTTCCCCTCTTCAGATCAGTGCAGATGTTGGTATTTGCTCACACATTTAGGAATGTCCACGAGGGGGGAGTTGGGCCGCAGGGCACCGAGGTTTGTGCGCTGCTGCCGGACAGAGTGCCCACGGGGTGTGTATCTCCAGCCCTGGGGAGTGCCCACGGGGTGGGTATCTCCAGCCCCTGGGGAGTGCCCACGGGGTGGGGATCTCCAGCCCTGGGGAGTGCCCACGGGGTGGGTATCTCCAGCCCCTGGGGAGTGCCCACGGGGTGGGTATCTCCAGCCCCCAGGGAGTGCCCACGGGGTGGGTATCTCCAGCTGTTGGGGAGTGCCCACGGGGTGGGTATCTCCAGCCCTGGGGAGTGCCCATGGGGTGGGTATCTCCAGCTGCTGGGGAGCGCCGATGTTATCACTCAAGTTCAGCAAGGTGTCCGTCACCAGCAATGGCCCGTCCCCAGTTCACACCTATTCCTTTGGTTGTGAACAGGCTAAACCAGGCATTGATTTCCACCCTGGATTTTCTTGGGAGTCTTTCCTGCAGGTGCTGCTCAGAGGGGTTTGAGGTTCCAGCAGAGCAGGTCTGGTGGGGCCGGCAGACCTGGGCTCCTGAGCGTCTTCACAGGTTACAAACCACGTTTCTTTAGTTTTCCATCCTTGTGGGTGTGTGAAAGCCACGCAGAGCTTTAAGAAACGTGGTCCTTGTGCTTTGGTAGTGCAGTGCTTCAGCTGCCGGGTGTACAAACCCAATTAAATCAGCTCTCCCAGGTGCTGTGCCATTATACAGGCACAGAGATGACCAGGAGAAATTTATTGCTGGCTTTTAAACCATTTCAGAGCACAGGGTGTGATCTGATGAGACTTGAGGGGTTTGCACTTCAGGATTTTGTTGGGAACAGCTGGGAGCAGATAAGGGAATATTTGTGAAAATTGGTGGCTGGTGCTGGCTGCCTTTTTCCGGGGTCACACGCTTGGATGCCAAGATGCT
Organism: Gymnorhina tibicen; assembly: GCA_013399875.1. Classification (NCBI taxonomy): domain Eukaryota; kingdom Metazoa; phylum Chordata; class Aves; order Passeriformes; family Artamidae; genus Gymnorhina; species Gymnorhina tibicen. The sequence continues at coordinate 1,492,795 of VXAZ01010361.1, read as the reverse complement.
CATGCACCTCTTGCTTCCCCTCAGCTCAGGGTAGACCTCCAGCAGAAACACCAGAAACTGAGTTTTCCATGTTATCAGCACAGGCATCAAACCGTGCCATCAGTCACAGCCCGGGGACAGCACCATCTGTCACCCTGCCCAGCCCATGGCTGAGCTGCTCTCCCAGAAAACCAGCACCTGACAAGCTGGGCTCCCAAATTCCTTGTTTATTCCTTAGTTCCTTAACACTTTGGCCCAGGGAAATTAATTCTGTTGTACTCCTTATTGAATTGAATGTTTTACTGCTGCATTGTGCTACAGCCTTGCGTGCATATTTCTTTTTTAATTATATTCATTCCATTTTAAGAGTGGTTTTGTGGTTTGGAAACTGAAAGACTGATGTATTACAAAACTGGGAAGGCGCAAGGGTTGCAGTCATATTTGAAACACATAAATTTGGGGAAATAATGGTGAAGTTGTGTAACTACACTGAAAACTTTCCCTTCAGATGTGCTGTCCGATAATGTTTATGAAGTCCTTGGCAAGATAAATAATACATGGACTTTTCTCACTAAACCTCCTGAGAGTGGAATTGCATCTGAAATAAAATAGCTCTGTGCCTGTTGTGTGCTGCAGCGTATTTGGAAATGCTTTGCCTCGGAAGGAAGAGCAGCTTTCTGATTTGGGTGATTATTTTAATCACCTCCAGAATATGCATCATGGGCTGCTTTTTTAAGAACTGACAGCATCCCAGAATAGGTGACGGGGAAGAGTCAAGTGAAGGTTACCCTCTCCCGGGTACTGACACTGGGATGTCAGAAAGCTTTTAGGGGAAAAGCTGTGGGTAACAGTGACACCTGAACTAAAATGGGGTCCTTATCAATATTCCCCCTCTTTTCCAAACTCTGCACCTGGGGGGTTTTCAGGGGAAAGAAAAGATCTATAGCTGCATAAAAACTGCTGTTGGAGCAGTACATTTATAGCAGAAATGCAGCAGGAATCCCCACCTTTCCCAGCTAATTAATGAAGTCGGGGAGCTCCCCGTGGCGTGGAAAAGCTCGGAGGTGATTGATTCATTCTGTGGGCTCCCCGGGGCTCTGCCTGGGTCCCAGGGCTCTCATCCCTCTTTTGGGAGCTGCCCTGGGAGCACTTCAGAGCACATTTCCTTACCTGGTGAGTTTTCCAGGCCCCACTCGCTGGAAGGCTTTGCAGTGCTCTGGAGCACGGAACTCATCTTCTCCCACCTTAGCGATTCTGTGTGGTATCACCGAACAGCCAAACTTCTCTTTTTCCTACCAAAAAGCAATTTTTTCCCCAGGGTTTCTTCCTGTTGTCCCATAACTGGGGCCGCACAGGAGGCTGTTAATTTCTAATTACAAATATTTACCAGTCTTGCAACATCCAAGTTAAGCCTGGTTCTAGCTAAAGAAAAGCTCAGCCCAGGGATGCACCAGTGTGGGGATCCATTACTTTGCTGAAGATTTGTGCTGTACAGGGCTTAAACGAGGACCAAACCTTGGAGTACTTGAAGAGGGAACCAAAGAGCTGAGGTTGGTGCCATATTTAGTAGTGCATTATAATTTCTCTTGGAAGCGGTAGACCAGTAATCTGGGAATTTTGGCTGCCATCCTGCTGCTATTTACGGGCAATTTTAATGCAGTAATTACATGTAGGGAAAATTGTTCAGTAGGTTGATGAGATAAATGGAAATTCAATCTTTTCGTCTTGTTTGGTTGTCCAATATTTTTATGACATCCCTCTGGAAGCAAGGGGATATAATAAAAGAATCTGGAACTCCACTGCTCCGTGGAAATACTGATAGTTTGAAAGATTTGCTCAGTGTAAGTTAAAGGCAGCTCATTAAACAAACAAATGAGCTGTCCTCAGAGCAATCAGTATTTACTATTAACCAAACAGCACAGTAAATAATGAATTGCAGGTAAGGAACTACAGATAAGTATTTGCAGTGAATTCAAATTACTTGACTTAAGCCTGAGGCAGAGAAAAGCAAATAGAAAGATAGAAATAGAGAGAGGAGGGGGAAAGAAGAAGGGAGAGGAGGGGTTGCAAATGTAACGTTTGTTGTAGCAATCCGTGTTCATTTGTTGTGCAGAAGAAATTTTCCTGGGCAATTTGGCGTCCCCCTGCCTGGTGCAAGTGGTGCTGCAGTGAGTCCTTGTGAGAACAAAGGAGGATGTGTAATTCCTGGGGAAAAGGAGAAGAGAAGGCTTTGGGAAGACCTCATAACATCTTTCCAGTGCTTGAAGGGGGGTTACAAGAAGTCTGGAGAGGGACTTTGGACAAGGACATGGAGTGACAGGACACAGGGAATGGCTTCCCACTGCCAGAGGGCAGGGAGAGATGGGATACTGGGGAGGAATTCCTCCCTGGGAGGGTGGGGAGGCCCTGGCACAGGGTGCCCAGAGCAGCTGTGGCTGCCCCTGGATCCCTGGCAGTGCCCAAGGCCAGGTTGGACATTGGAGCTTGGAGCAGCCTGGGACAGTGGAAGGTGTCCCTGCCCATGGCAGGGGTGGGAGAAGATGATTTTTAAGTCCCTTCCAACCCAAACCATCCTGCAATTCTATGACAAGCGGGGCTCTGGGCCTGACCCAGCTCGGAAAGCAGGGCCCATGTTTTTCCCAAGGTCAGGATTTTGCAAGTGGGTCCCTGGCACTCTCCTACCCCAAGGACAGAGCCGTGCTTTGGCACCAGCAAGACCGAAACCTGCCCACGGCTGCCAAGTGCCTGCACAGCTCCCTCAGTCATTTCTCCAGATTACTTAGGCAGCGAAATTGTTCATTTGCTAGGAACTGGCACACGTTGAGAAGTTTGGGTTTGGAGTTTAATCATCGCTGCAGCGCGAGATTGTGCTGCCCGAAGTTTGGGTGCGTGGCTGTGTGTGAAGCCAGGGAGGATGGGCTCTCTGGGGCAGGGCTGGTACTGCTCATTACGGAAGGGGCTCGGGGTGTTTTGGGTGCTGGAGGCGAGAGGGAAGCTCGGGGATTTGATCAGGATCTCTGCAGTTTCACCTGAGGCCTGGTGGGACAGCTGAAGGCGTCCTAAACACCTGAAGCTTGGCAGCCCTGCCTGAATGTCACCTTAAAAAGGTGAAGGGCTTGGGCCAGGTCTCTGCAGGGAGGGTGTGCCTCCCGTGCCTCTCTGCTGAGCGCCAGAACGGGGCGCAGAGCAGAGCCCGGTGAGAGGGGCACACGGGGGAGACGGGTGCCAAGCGCTGGCATTCCAAAGTGGCTGTCACAGCCCGGGTATTGCCGCCGCTGCTCGGGCAGGGACACGCACAGGCACAGGAGCCGGAGCCTCGTCTTGCTGGGAGGTTGTCACAAGGTAAATACCTCCGCAAAGAGCCCCTTGCTTGATTCACATCAGCCCAGGGCTGCACCTCATGGAAACCCCTCGGAATGAACCAGCCGAGGTCCAGCGCAGCTGCAGGGAGGTTTCCGAGTGGAATTCCCTGCTGGGTGTGCCCAAGTCCAGCACTCCTGGTCCCCCTGTGCTGGCTGCTTCCAAATGCTGGTGCTGTCAGCCCCCAGCATTAGTATTCAAGCCAGGGAACAGGAGTGAGGTGCTAGACAGGCCGACTAATTACAGCAGCCTGCAGAGGCAAGTCGGGCTGTACCACATGATGAAGGATACCCTGCTTGCTTGGAACATTGCTGCTTTGCTCTAGCACTTCATTAAAAAAAAAAAAAAAGAAAAAAAATAAGGTGTGAGCTAATTGGTTTGGTTAAGGGATCGAGCTGTGCTGTCGTTTTTTTCTTGAGTTTAATCTGAATTTATACAGTGCTGTGTAACGCTCGTATAAAAGGAAACTTCCCGTGACCTTAGCAGGCTGCACACCTCCTCTAATCCCAGCTCCCCTGCCTCTGGCTGGCAGCCTGACCCGCCTGCTCCTGTCCCCAGAGCTGTCAGCAGATGGGGGAGAGGAGGCTCTCGCTGCCACCGGCGTACCATCTGCAGGCAGCAGGGCCGGTCAGGTTTTATGAGCCCAAATTGCAATGGTGCATCCAGAGGGTTTTCTGTCAGAGCATCTGTTTTACTGTCGATGGCACGGATCTGGAGCTGAGCGTGTGCCAGGAGCAGGTGAGGAGGGGGAGAGCCCCATCCTGCAGTGACAGCAGCCATCAGGTGGCTGCTGGCTGGGGCTGCTGCGTGTCCTGCGTGTCCCCTGGGCTGTCACACAGCCCAGGCTTCGGGCTGGGCTTTGCAAAGCTGGGGTAATACCGACTGCTACAAACAGAACTAGTGGTGTTGCCTGATTCTGGCTGATTTACACCCAGCATGGCCTGGGGTTACCTGCTGAGCCTGTCCCCTGTCCCTGTCCCCTCCAGTGCCCTTCTGCAGAGCGAGGCACTAAGCAGATTAGTCAGCTTCTTCCATCAGCAAATACTCCGGGCCTAAGATACTTAAAAGACATCTGGTTTTTAGCCTCATTTCTAAACAAATGAGGCTTATGTGATTATAGTGTCTGTCGCTTGCCCCTCGTTGGCCAATTTCAATCTTCACCCGGGGATTTTGGTCTCACAGATGTGAACTTCCAGGAAGTTTTCGTGGACTGGTGACCGTGTGAACAGAAAACATGCTGGAGGGAGGGCCGCAGCACAAGCTGTGCTCATCCTGGGGCTGATGAGAGAGGGAATGTGCTGGGGGAAAGGGAAATCTCTGTTTGCAGGGAAAAGCCACCAAGAGGAGAAAACCCCGTAGAGCAGAGGGTGCGGGCTGTGTGGCCGAGCTCTGCCTCTGCTCCAGCTGTGCTGGGCAAGGACGAGCACCCACGGTGCCACCTCCTGCTATCCCTCATGCCAGCTGCTCCCTGTGATCCCGGGATTGCTTTTCTGATCCCCGGATTAACGGGGCGGGATGTGCAAAGATACAAGGGCTGTGTGTGAGCCAGGCTTAGCCTGGCAGTGGATGGCCCTGGTGCAGCTCTGCCTGCGGGGCTGGGCTGCCTCGTTGGTCCTCGGCTCCTGCAGGGTGGCCCTGTCTTCAGAATTGCTCTGGCAAAGTTATCTTGGCAGCTGAGGTCTGAATCCTCCCGAGCCTGCTGTCCCTCAGCGCTGTGGCAGAGGGCGCGGGGGTAAACACAGCTTGTGCTGGTTCTTAATTCACTGAGGTACCGTGGATGAAGTTGAATCCTCCGTGCACCCACTTTCGTGGAATCACAGAATCCCAGAGTGGTTTGGGTTGGAAGGGGCCTTAAAAATCATCTTCTTCCAGCCTTACCATGGGCAGGGACACCTTCCACTGTCCCAGGCTGCTCCAAGCCCCATCCAGCCTGGCCTTGGGGACTGCCAGGGATCCAGGGGCAGCCACAGCTGCTCTGGGCACCGTGTGCCAGGGCCTCCCCACCCTCCCAGGGAACAATTTCTTCTTAATATCTAATGTAAATCAGAATTCTCTCCTTTACTTCTCTGTGAATTGCACTTAAATGCTCATTAGAGCTGGATATGTCTCCTTTTTGCAGCTACACAACATTTTTGCCTTGTAATTCAGAACCCAAGGATGTCTAATGGAATGTGTAAAACCCACGTAGAGTAGCTCTGGGACTGTGGGGGAAAAGCAAAGGTTTCATGTTCTGGTTCTTAGTAATGAACTAAATGAGATTGTGTCCTTCTTTGAGCATAAATGAAAGATAAAAGACAGATGAGATTTATGAACAAGGTCATTAGTGTACCAAATTTCTCTCATTAGATCTGTTACATTACTTTCCAACTTACACAACTCTCATTAGAAAAATTTATGAACTGGAATGATTACAAATACACTGCGTTCTAAAACATCCCAACTTTTAATTGCCAAACAACAAAAAAATAATTATACTTCTGTGCTGTAACAGGGCCGTACTTTTGTGCATGTGGTTTTTTGTTAGAAATTTAATAGGGGTTCTTCTTGAAGCCAGGGGATGGGGAGGAGAGGAAATTGGACCATTTAGTGCAGTTTAGCCACAAACCTGAAGCACTGCTTTAATTTTATAACCTTGCCAGACCCACGCTGGTGTTGCAGGCTAATACTGCTGTTTGTTCTCCTCACTAGACTCGCACTTTCACATCCCCGCGCCTGATTTGAAGCGACAGTGAGCGGAAGCATAAGGTACCTCTCATTCTGTTTGGACTCCTTGTTTACAGAAGAGTGATGGAGATGCTATTAAGCACAAAAGGCATCACCATATGCCTGTTTTTCTTTGTATTGAGTTTGGCAGCAGCTATTGAAATACCATTATCAGGTGAGTTGTAGCTATTTGCTGTGCACTTTGCTGTTTTGTTTGGTGTTCCTTTGCAGCTCTCCCTGAAGGAAAAAATATTAAATCCTCCTCTCCAGTTGTGTTCCATTCGGAATTTAATCTTGCCACAATGAGGCCTTTGGGAAATTCGGGGCTGATAAAGAACTAAGCTGTCCTGTTTGGGCCTGCTTAAATGGAGCAGTAAAGTTGTCTAACAACATCTCTCTGGTGTTTGCCATCCAACACAACGCCTAGCTCCGAGGGTTTGGGTTTGGCCTTCTCTTAAATTCCTCATTTTGGCTCTGAATCCCCCTGAAGCTTGTTTGATGTGCATTTATCCCCCCTCACTTGTCGTGCAACCTGCTGTTCCAGCCTGGGAGAGGAGCAGGTGGATGTCTCGGGGCAAATGCTGGTCCCCGGAGAAGGATTTCACACTCTGTGTGCTGCCCCGGGGAGCAGCTCCTCCATCCCTCGCCGCCTGGGATGAATTCAAACTGCTTGTTTTACACGGATCGTGAGCTTCCAGGACACGTGTAAAACACGGCATGAGGCTCACAGGGAGCCATCCAAGGAAAGCCAGGGGACCCCTCTGCCTGGAGTGCAGCCCAGACCTCCTTAACTTTGCATTTTTCGGGCCGTAAATGGACCAGGAGGATTGAAAACTACAGTTTGCTTTGTTGTTTTGGTGGCAAAAAAAAACCCAACAAAGCAAAACTCAACAATATTGGGGTTTATGAATTATAGTGAGGAAAAGTAAAGAAGTAAACCTAAGGAATAAGAAATTTAGGCTCTTTTCAGGGTCTCAGAGTAGGCCACGGGCCAGTTTCAGGGCATCCTGTGGGTCTGCCATGAGCTCTTAGCACTCGGGAGCCTGCCAATAGCCCTGGCTGCAAAGAGGAAGCCAACCAAGCAGGTTTACAGGATATTTTTGTAGAACTATCCAAATTTGCATGGGGAAGCAGAGGTTTTCTGGGTTTTTTTCAGGAAGGTGCTGCAGTGGCTCCTTGTGTTTCAATAAAGCCAAAGTGGAGCTGTGATGTAAAGTGCAGGACAAACTCTGGGATTATGACAAACTCACTGCTTTTATGAACCTGCCCCAGGGAACCACCTAACCCTTAATTAGCTGTAATGGAGCATTTTATATTTTAATAAAAAAGAGTTATTTCTGATCAGTGAAGCTGGTGGGCTTGGAAGCGTTCAGCTTGGAGACCACGTTATGCGACAAGACACCGCGTCTCACTCCAGCTTTGGGCTGCCTGGACTCAAAGCAGCACCCAAAGAGCCTGTTAATTCTCTTCCTGGCTGTTTGTAACAATGGGATGATCCTATTATCCCCAGCTCCACTGCAGGGAACATTCTCCTTCCTCTGTTACACAGGCTTTTGCAACGCTTTAATTCCCTGAGAAAGAAGGAAAAGTTGGTGCAGCCTCCGTGCGTGACCGTGCGGCTGCACCCCGGGGTGGGTGTTAAACCAGCCCTGCAGCCCATGGCTTTTCCCGGCGGTTTTATCCGGGATGGAGGCAGCAGTTTGCTGCTCCACGTGTGTGCATCTGTGTCCAGCTGAAATCCAGTCACTGACTTCACCTGTGAATAACTTCTCTGGTCCGCAGCGCCGTGCTCTGGCTTTAGCTCTGGCGTGGTCCCAGCTCCCCTCTGCTNGATTCCTCCTTGTGTTCAGTTTCCCAGCTCCCAACAATCACGGAGCAATCCCACGCCCAGGTTGCCTACCCCTTTGACGAGGACTTCACCATTAAATGTGAAGCCAGAGGAAACCCCCAGCCCACGTGAGTACTGCTTGGAGAAGCAAACAGAAGCTGAGTTTGCTTTTAACCTTTGCCAAACATTGCTGTGGCTGTGGGGGGTGCTGCACAATAACCTGCTCATCATCCTCAGCCGGGTTAAGGTCTGGCTTTCTGTTCAGGCCATTCAGCTTTTGTTGCTCCATCACTTCCACTCACCCTGTGAATAGGTATCAACATGGTTTTCCTTGCCGGGGGGATGTTTCATTTCTGTGGCACGTGCCAAATTCACCCCGTGATTTAAAAAAAATCTTGTCTGGGTTTGTGCTGCGAAAGATAGGCTGGGTCGTGGTAATCAAAGGGCCCAGCTGTTCCTCTGCCTCTTCCACAGCCACCCTGAAAGTCCCAAACACATTAAACTGTGTATTCAAACACCGCATTTGCATTTTATCAGATGCCTTGTCTGTACCTGACATCAGCAGGGCCGTGGTGATGGTGCAGATAGACACACAAGGAGTTATTCAAACCAATAGCCAAAGATAAGCTCTGTGCATTTTACACCGGTGTGGAAAAGAGGAAGATTTTTAATGAAAACATGATTAAAAAGAGTGTAATAATAACACAGTAAAAGCTCCTCTTGAGGCTTTCACCACTGAATGGTGTTTGGGCTAAATTAATAGCTGGTTTGCATGTCGTTTTTTTCTCTTTAATCCTTCCCTTCTCCTTTCTCTGCAGCACAATTTAAACTTTAAAAGGGCATTCTTTTATTTATATCAAGATGATTTGGTAGTTTTTAATTGAGCTCTGAATGGGGATTTGTAGCATGATAACAAATTCCCTTTGTTCCACTGTTTATCAGTGCATCAATGAAAAGTTTCCTGGTGTATTTAAATGATGTGATAGTGCCTGTTAGGTGAGGGGATCTGATGTTCCTTCCATCCTAGAGCAAGGATCCCATATTTCCTCCATCCTGGAGCAAGGCAGTTTTGCCAAGACCAGTCAGGTGCCAAAACAACAGTTTTGTTGACATTCATTTATTCTCTTAAAACATTTATTCTCTTAAAACATACTCTTAAAAAAAAAAACAAAAAAAGAGGTGCATCTTTCACCAAATTGATGTTACACCGTAATTTCCACCTGCCTGATTTTAAATCCATTCAGTCAAATTTCAGCCCCTCAGAGAACTGCAGGTCCAGGAGCTGTGACAAATCCTTCAGCGTTCATCAAACTCATCCCCCAGCAGCATCAAAGCTACAAATGGTTCTATGGCAAGGAGAAGCTCAATGGAATCATCTCAGTTTCTTCTGGCTCAGCCGTGGTGGAGGGTGGGGAAAGCTCTTGTGGATCTCTGCCACTCCGAAGCAGCAATTCCACTACAGCCCCAGCCTTTGCAGACCTCCAGGTCCTGTCAGAGTGTGGCCCTGGCTTTCCCAGATCTGTGAATCGCTGTCCTTGCCCTGAGCTCTGGGCTCGTGTCTCCTGTCACAGCCGGCTGTCCAAAAGCAAAGTGTGTGGAGGGAGAGCTGTGCCCGAGGGCCAGCACGGGGCAGAGGAGCACAGTGCTCATTCTGCCATTCCACCCCCTCCTCTTACATCGAGTTTCTCCTTTTAGTTTGATAAAACCCTCTTGGCCCCACTTTCACCCCTGGTTTAGTATCAAAATGCTGTTCTGGGGCCTGCCCATTGTAACAATTCCATTATTTTTCAGCTTTAACTGGACTAAGGATGGAAAACCGTTTGATTTATCATCTGACCCGAGGATAGTTACATCTAACAACTCTGGAACTTTTGTGATCCAAAACCGGGGAATCATCAACAATTTCCAAGGGAAATATCGCTGCTTTGCATCCAACGTGCTGGGAACTGCCATGTCAGAAGAAATTGAGCTGGTTGTTCCAAGTAAGGGCTTTACTTTTGGTTTGATTTTATAATTATTACCTTTATTATTAAGATGAGAGCTGTCTTTCCTCAAAATAAACGGGAAAGAACCAGTCCCTAAGGTGGTGTGTGGTAAAACATGAGTTGTTTGTTACTCAGTGAATATTCAAAGGAAAAAGTCATATTTTCTCCCTGGAATGATTTAATTTAATTCCTGGTTTTGAGGACAGAAACCAAATCTGGATGCAGGATTTCAGACCAGTGGACTATCAACTCCCACAGGTTATTACTGCAAAATAGCAACGGATGCAAATGTTTGAAAGCGCCAGGGGAAGTGATTTGATCAGCTGTAAATTCATTAATCTGATGTCAGCAGCATTCAGGGTTTGGGATAAACACTGATGGGGAGAATCATAAAGCCCTGGAACTGAGTGGAAAACAAGCTTAAAAATACAGCAAGGAAAATTACTGATCCTAGAAATTTGTGCTTCCACCATTAGCACGGAGGGAGGGCAGAGGGGGAAATGAGGGGTTAAGGACCAGGTTTGTAGAAGTGGGATGAAATTTATGGGTAGAGTGAAAGAATCATTAAGATTGGCAAAGACCTCTTAAGATCGTTGAGTCCAGCCCTTAAACCAGCCCTGCCAGGTCCAACACTAAACTGTGTCCCAGAGCTGAAACAACTGGTTTGTACCAATCCATTTAATCACCTGTAGTTTGGCATATGAGCACACATCTTGGTCCTAAATTCAGGATTGGAACATATGAAATTAGAAGAGGAAAATTTGAAGCAGAATCTTCCCAGTGGGAGTAGGAAGGACAAGAAACTTCCCCAGCTCCACGATGGAGCGGGGTGAGAACCTGAAGCAGGTTCTATGGTGCAGTTCAGTGGCAGAGATGAAGAAAAGCAGCAGTGCAGTGGAATTTTGCCAGATTAGATCCTGCATTTCCAAGCTCCTACAGTATTTGTTATCAAATATCTGACACCTCCATGCTCGGGTGGAATCCGTGTGGCAGGAGATACATCCACAGCCTTCTCACCCCCACAGTGCCAGGAGGTGGCTGCTTTGGTACAAAACCCACTTCTGGCAGGTCAGTGCAGATGAACTGGGCTGTGAGAAACATGAATAAACATTTCTGTCCTGTCTTCAGCATAGGAAATAATCCTGGGAAGCGTTCAAGGCATAGCTGGGGCTGGGAGAGTCGTGATGCTGTGGGCACACTGAAAACAAGACATTGCAAGGGCTGGGAGAGGTCCTGGGAGGGAGCTGCCAAGGATGCCATGTAAATGTATTTTATGAGTGCTCCTCATGAAAGACATGCCTTTCTTTTCCTTCCATCCAGTTTTATGGATGTTTTTTTTTTTTCCCTTGGGAAATCTATTTCATGTTGCAATGTACGGCACAGTAATCCCTGATGCCAGAGCTTGGTGTTTGGTGAGGAGTTAGCAGGATTCCTCCTCCGGGTGTTGCTCTGTGGCTCAGTCTCCACCAGCGTGCAGCTGTTTTAAGGGAAGGGCACCCCAGAGTGGAGGAGAACTGCACCAGGTTTTAGGGCAGCAAGCTGAGGTTTGTTGAACTGTTGGCTCCACAGGCAGGACAGGGCAGCTGATGGCAGCTGGAGTTCCAGGCAGGGACAGGACAGTGATGCAGTTAAACTTCAGACAGGACATAGTTTTTAATTTTGAAGCCTCCCCAGGGCAGTGGGGTTAATACAACTTCTCTTAAGCACGATGTCTCAAACTCATGACATTTCAGAGGAGTTAAAGTGCTCAGTGTCATGTTTGTACCTCCAGCAGCAGAATATTCTGATACTCCATTGCTACTGAACTAAGAGAGATGCTTGAAGTGGAAAACAAGGAGTTGATGTCTGTATTTGGGATTATTGAATCTGTATACAGAGAAGAGATTTTCTGCTTTTAATGAAAAACGGTCTAGAGTAGCTTAAGTAGATATTAAATATATTGGGAGTGGATGGCAACAAATTCATGGAGAGGTTGCAAACATGGTTGTTATCAAAAGCAAGAGGAATTTTAGTGCTAATATATGCAAAATCCTAAACCCAGCAAATAAATACATGGTACAGATAATGTATTAGAGGGATTTACCCAACTCACACATCTTTTAAAGCATACTTGCTGTTATTAGAACTCTTCTGCCATCAGTTCTTTCATCTACTGGTGCAGTGTAGATGCTGCAAATTAAATCAGGATTCAGAGAGGAGTAGAAGGCACCTTTGATTTTGTAAAGTGCTGGATGCTCTACAACTGTGCCCCAGTGAAAGAGCTGCTGGTGCACAGATCCGCTGTAAATCAGGCCCTGCCACAGAGGGGCTGGGGATAAATTACCTCTATTCACCCCCAGGTTTTGAAGCAGAGACTGGTACATGTGAGATCACTCCCCGCATTCACGGCGGTGATGCAGAGGTGGCAGAGCTGTGCCAGCTGTATTCAAGTCAGATGTAAAGCTCCTTGGCAAAGTCACCGTGCCAGGGAAGGGAAGAAAACCCCAGCGAGGCAGAGCAGGGCAGTTTCTTTCATAAATTACATTTCCATTGCAGAAGCAGAATACCGGGTCTGTGAGGTTGCTGCTGAAAAGGAGAACAAAAGACTGTTTACTCACAGTAGTCATTCCAGGGAAGCAATAGAAATGTCAGCAGAAATGATCATTAAATCTCACCTACATAATGAAAATGCCCCACCTCCCCTATGCAGGATGACATTAAGGAGAGGGGGAAGAATGGGCTCGGAGGATCTCGATGTGTTTGCAGCTCTAACAAAGGCCAGATTGTTACAAGATACATTCAGCATGAAAATGAATTTAAATGGTGAGAACACAGACTTCAGCTCCCCTCCTCCAGCATTTCGGGAATCTGCTGCTTGAATTAGTGAGCAGGCCCAATGCCAGAGGAAGGAGAAGAAGTACAGTTTAAACTTCTTTAATTAACTGTGCTGTAAAAGACTCTTCATGGCAGACTGAGTTAAGATTTATGCTTGGTATTTCTAAAGCTGCTGCTCCAAAAGACCAGAGACCTGAGGATGGAAATATTGGCTGAGTGAAGAATTATCCCGCGGCAGGCTGTGCTCTGCCAGTGATGTTAGTGCAAAATTCCCAGAGAAAGCCAGACCTGAGCTCATATTCCAACACTCAGGTGCGAATATCCTGAAATCAGTAAAAGATACTGAGCTGATGAAGTAGGAGCTCTCAGTTTTGTGTAGCCTTTATGGAAGAGAACACAAAAGAGAGCAATTCACTGAGTCTTTGCAGGTGATGGGAACAAAATTTAACCCTCTTGCCTCCTAAGCCATGTCCTTTACCTTTTCTGGCCACCTAAATCATTGGGCTCTCTCTGATCCTTGCCTGTGGCCATCATTTTGAAAAGGATAACAGAGATTTACACAGAAAAAAGCTGTCACTGATTCCGTTCCCCATCTTTGGGAGCGAGTGGACTCCCAGCCACGCTCTTCCTGACAGCCAGGCTTTGCTAACTTTTTCAATTTAAGGCAGCAATTAAAAAATCCATAAACAAGCAGGATCGTATCTCATAAACAGTTCAAAGGCTGCAATGGAAATTACAGATTTAACTACTGCTCCTGCTCCTGGATCTGAATATCAATTGAGGCACAGAGATGAGCCCTGGAAACTTCCCAAGCTTCACTCAGTGCAGCTCAAGATCAGGGACTGCAAGTCGTGGTTAAGATTCCTTAAAATGTTGGGCTGTTTGCTGTACAAGATATAGATCTGTATGAAAATTCATAATTAAATACTAATTAACAGGTCTAAGGAGCTGGAAGTTTCGAGGCTGTAGAAAGTTCTTGACTATTTCTGCTTAGTCTGACTTTTGCATCCTTTAAGGGTTTATTTGAAAGGAAAAATACGAGAATATCCATGATGGGTCAGGCTAAGACTTCCTCTATCCCAGGACATCTCCAGCAGAATCAACAGTGGTGGCTGTAAAACCAGACCTGGGTCACAGTGATGTTTTTCTACAATAATTTCACTATATATTTGCTAATTGCTGATTTGCCATCCTGAGTTCACTCCCATTTTACACCTGATATTGGCAGGAACAAGACACAGGGATCTCAAGGACAAGTTGCCTGGAGAAATGCTTTTTCCTTTGTTCAATTTCTCCACGCTTGACCCCAAAGCATGTAAAGTACCTGATGGAATGGGCTCCATTCTCACACTGGAACTGGAATAAATTGCCATAATTGATGCAGTTCTAGTGTGAAGTCACTGTATTCGGCAGCAGGACAAAGACTGAGCTGTAGGACAAGGTGTCCTAAATGGATCCCTGAGTAAATCTGGAGCACTGCTGGGGGCTGCAGCTCCCAGCTCTGCTTGCTGTATTTCTGAATCTCTGTTTCTCCTAAATTCAAATTAATCCTTTATGCTGCACTGTACTGGTCTCCCTCCTGTTTGCTTTAGGATGAGAAACTGCATTTTCTGAAAGGATGAGGAGGAGAGACTCAGGCTCCTTTCTGGATTTTCTCCCACCCCCCCCTAATTTGCCCGTGGTGCTTCAGCCTGGTCTCAAGCACAGCTCAGTCATTAAACTTTGAGTCACCCCAGGGATTAAGCAGATCCTGGCTCCTTGCACAAATGACTCTGGCCACTGATAATCCTCCATTTCCATGGTTCACACACTGTCAGAGCACTTTAATTCTGGTTTTTGAGTACAGCCTTGCCAGGAGAAAGCCCTTGGTCAGCAGAGCCTTTCCCAGGAGCATTTTAAGAGGTGTCACGGCGGGATTTTTAGGAGATTCTCCATAGCAGGAGCTGGGAGTGCAGGTTTCCATCTTCCCCGTGGCTGTTCCACACACACCCCACAGGATTTGTGTGTGGGGAGAGCCCTCCTGGCCCCTCAGCCTTTCTCAGAGTCACTAAATCCCGCTGCTCTCTCCTGTGCCATGGATATGTGGGAAGCAGCACCTGGAGCTGTGCTGGATCATCTGTCCCCTCCCATCCCATCCCTGGGTGGGGAATTCCATGGAAGACTGACGTGGCACTTCCAGTGCTGCCACGACAGAGGCATCAGCCGGATTTTTCAGTGGCCGTGTGCTGCACTGAGAGCTCTGTCCAGTATCAAACACTTCCACAGCACAATTCATTTTCTGTTGTGCTTTTAACTCAGCTGTGAGAGTTTCTGTGATCAGCCGCAAATCAGTGGTGATTGATTCTGGAACATCCTCTAATTAGAACATAGGAACACTGCAGAAAAATCCAAAATATTGCCTGCATAGACGTACTGAAGATGGATGTACAGAATCCAACGTCTAAAGCGACGGAAGCTTTTTATTTTTAATGCATCAGAATTCAGAATCAGGTATTTTTCTAGTCTTTGAGACCAGTGGGACCCCAGCAAAAAAATTATGCTTGTCAGAAGGTTTGCCTCAGGAATTTATCATGAGTTTTCATCTCTTGCAAAGCTTCAAGGATTAAGCCACTCAAATTTATCCGTTATGAGGAGGAAAATCAAAGTTTTTCAATGCTTTTCATGGTGAACTAAGCAAAAAAAAAAACAGCATGGAAGGACCCAAAAGCCCTGATCACCTGTGGTGCAAGTACTTGTTGGAGGTGGAGGACATTTGGGGTCAAATTGCTGCTTCCCCCAGTGAAGTCCAGCTGCCAGCATCTGGGCTCCTCGTTGGAGATGAACATCTGTGCTGCCAGCTAATGACCCCAGCACTGTGACTTGTCCCCATCTCCTGGTGGCACTCGCTGCATTCCTGTATAATTCTGTAATTACTGGCCACAGAAATTCCCTGAGGAGCCCCGTGGTTATGGCACCCAGCTGGGATATCAGAAACCCAGATTTAGTTGTGCCAAATGGGGCAAAAAATGGGTTTGAACAAGGGGTCCCAATGTCCTAAATAAGTGATCCCATATTTGTCCATTTGCTGATCTCTTCGGTTTGGTCAGAAATCCCTTATCCTTTACCTGATCCAGCTTACCTGAAGTTTTGTTGTGAGTGACGTGCTTTGGGGAATAAAATAAGCTTCAGATCAAGAAATTGGCTTTTTCCTGCTGGAAAATATTCCACCTCTGCAGTCAGCAGATGTGTTTTCCAGGGCTTGAAGACTGCAGGTTACTGAATGTACTGGATATGAATATGCAGCTCTTTTTTTCTAACCTGAAATTTCACCTACAGGGTGGGTGATGCTCATTAGCTGCATTTTGCCTCTCCTAAGAATTCCTAACCTATTAATAACCCTCCTGGAGATAAAATCTCTGCAGAGTCTGCATTCAGGCAATCAGCACTGGAGTGATTGCTTCTTTTCATGTTTACTAATCCTGAGATGTGTAAAGTGTCCTCACAGTCCCGTCCCTGCATTTCTCCCCCTCTCCTTTCCTTTGCCTCCCGCACTGGGATGCTCAGATTCCCTGCTGGACCACTGATGTCTCAGGTTCTGGAGTGGCTCTCCGAGCTCCCTGTCATGACTCGGGTGCCAGGAAGGTGATGTTTGCTGTGCCAGTGTGCCTCTGCACAGCCAGGACATCCTCCGTCCTTTGCTGTTTAATTGCTGCTCATTTTGCTGGTTGATGCTGGTCTGAAGTGAAACCTCGGCCAGTTTGAACTTGCCTGAAATGAAAGCAGGAGGCGACGTCAGCCCTGAAACTGCCTTAGCTCGGTTCCTTCAAGGAGCGGTCCCATTTTGCAGGCTGCTTTCTCTGTGATCGCCTTCTGTCCCCGCCTCCCTTGCTCTGGGGTGGGCTCCAGCCCAGCTCTGCTCCCCATTCTCTCAGGCGAGCTCCAGTGGCATTTTGGGCATCCGAGGCTGCCCAGGTGTGCCAAGCACGGATCGGGCTTTGAACAAAAAGCTGGCATCAGGTGCTGTGGGTGATTAAACATGGATCCATTAACGATCTAACCTATATTTAAGCCCAGCTAGAGCAGCCCTGGTGCAGCCCTGTGCGAGCTTTGTGCCAAGCCTGTCCCTGCACCCCGAGCCTGCAGGGATCCACGGCTGAGCTTCCACACCTGAGGGCGTGAGGAGGCTACAGAGGCTTCCCACCAGCCTTCCTCTGATCCTGGAGATGGAGAAGAGCTGGGACTGCTGCAGGCATGAGCCCGATGTCTCTCCTCACCTGCAGCGACTTGCAGTGGATCCTTAGGAACCATGCTCTGTCCAAGGCTTCCCAGAACTTTCCACACTCCCAGGCTGGTTTCTGATCTCCTGCGAGCAGCTGGGGCCCCATCCGTGCACAGCCCTCTGTGCCAGGCTTGTCCTTAGGGACTCCGTGGCCTTGAGTTGTCCCTTCCAGACAGCACAAAGGAGCTAAAGAAAGCGTTTGAAAAGAAATGCATTAAACTAAAGCCAAAGCAAAGCACAGGACATCACAAACAAGTGTTGAACATCACCATTCAGTGCCTGGCTTTGGAGAGGATGGTCCAAGAACTTTGTGAATGAAGGGATTCCAACTCTGAGTGTCCCAGAATGCAGGGATTTCCTACTCTGGGTAAAGCTCATCTCATTACTCTGTGCCTCTGTGTAAATTAAAATAGGTATTAAAGGCAGAGAATGCGAAGGATGATGTAAAGGTAAATATTTTATTAAAACTGTATCAAGGGGGAAGCAAAAGGCAAAATTTCTAAGGGTACCAATGAAAGAGGAACTTCTTTGCTTTTTTGGTGCAGGTGTACCAAAATTCCCCAAAGAAAAAATCGAGCCTCTGGATGTGGAGCATGGAGATTCTGTGATCCTGCACTGCAACCCCCCAAAAGGCATCCCCCCTTTGCATATCTACTGGATGAACATTGGTGAGTAAATGTTTTTTGCACAGTTCAGACTGCGGGGCTCAAAGCATTTGTCTCGCAGAGCAGTTTTGTTGCAGATTCATCGTGGATGGGATCGGTAATTGTGCAAGTGCTTGGGGGAAACACCGGGGTATTGAAGAACAAAACTGAAAGAGGGAGGATGGAGATCTGGTTTTGCATGACCCAGAGTTAAACTGCAGAGTGCATTGACACAACAACTCATTAAAAATGAGATATCAAAAAATTCATATATTGGTAAATGAGTGTGCCAGTGATGAGGAGTCTTGCAGTTACAGGAGAGAGGATATCACCTGTCAATATGTTATTTCTATCGTCATTGTTTTCCTCTTTCCATAAATTAATGGTTGATTTATGATGCTGAGGGAAAAATAATCCCCCAGGTTTATATAATTAGTTCCTTGTGGGTTTCTGTCCTGTTATTCTGCAGCGTTTGTGTTCTGCAAGAATTTCTGGCTTTTTGGAAGCAAAACAACTCAAGTTTTTTAGTATCAATTTTTCCTTATCAGTTATTATTATATGGGTATATATTATTAGATAAAAAATATTTTTTATCACTTGTCTACTGAATCTTGGTAAATAACCCATTGGTTCTGCTGGGTTTTCTGCCTCTTTTACCTCAGAATTTCATTCTCCGGGTGTATCTGGAAGGAAGCACATGAGGGCAGCATTCAGAACCACTTTGGTGAAACAGCCCCGTGTCGTTCCCACCTCACAATTATCTTTCCTTGCCAGATTTGCAGCACATCCCACAAGATGAAAGGGTCTCCGTGAGCCTGGAGGGGGATCTCTACTTCGCCAACGTGGAAGAAAGCGACAGCAGGAGTGACTATTGCTGCTTTGCAGCCTTCCCGAGGCTCAGGACGATCGTGCAGAAAATGCCGATGACGCTGAAGGTTTCCCGGTGTAAGTGTGGGGCTGAGCTGGCTGCTGGCTGCTGTTCCCGGAGCTCCCCGGGCAGCAGTGCGTGCAGAGGTGTGCCCTGGCTCTCCGAGGAGACTCTCTCTCAGCAAAGGGCACGGTGCTGGGTTTATTTCCTGCATTATTAACCTCGTTCTTCGGGCTAAATTTCACTGAGAAAAGCTTCTTGCGGCTGTCAGACCCCAAAAGTGCCCTGTCCTTCCTGCTGCTGTCCCCACAGAGAAAGCCAAGGATGCACTAGGGAAATCTGCTGCTCTTGAGTCCAGCGGGTCCCCCAGGAGTGGGGCTTCACTGGGTTTTGAGGACTTTGTGGCCACCTCCACCCTGGGCAAAGCCTGGTTTGGTGCAGCTGCAGCAGTGAGGTTGGAAGGACGATGGTTCCCGGGTTTTTCCAGGCAGCCTGGAGCATCAGGAGTGTTTCCAGTTTCTTGGTGAAATGATGGGTAGGGAATTGAGGATTTCAGTTGTCCAGTAAAACTTCTGATCTTTCGGGCCTACGCAGCCCAGAAAGCCAAGGAGAATTTTGTCTTCATGAATGAAGCCCTCATATTTAATATGATTTTTGAGAGTTTTCTTGTTGAGATAAGAAGATAAAGGGTTAACAGTAAAGGCTTTGTGTGTCTTAGTGCTTGCTTAGACCGTATCTTGCGGTAATAATTGTGAGAAAAACATGCAAATTAAATGTTGCTCTTCATGGCTTTTCGAATGGATTCAGTCCCCCACACATGCACACAGAGATTAGAGAAAAATGAGATGGGTTTTGGCTGCTGGTAGCCCTGGAAGTGGCCCAAAAGCCGACTTCAGTGTGACCACCTTGTCATCAAAGCCACAGGGCTTGGGCCAGGTAAAAATGAGAGGCATGAACTGAAAGGGTTCTGTAAACTCAGCTTGACATCGCCCACTCCACTCTGTGCCAAGGGCCTGGTGAGGGACTACATTAAAAATAAATAGATAGAAAAAAAAAAATAAGCCATAAGAAACAAGGGAATGGATAAATTTTATAACATTTCTCTTTAGTGGATACTTAGGAGTTAGTGATTTTTATTACTGTAGATAGCAAGGATGAAATGCTGATTATATCACCCAGGAGGTATTTTGCAGAATAACACATAACTTTAAAGCATTCTCATTGTATTTTCAAAACTCTGTTGCTCATCTGTTGCTTTCCTTTATATTTTTCATTCCTTCTTTCTTTTGGGGCAGAAATGGGGGGGGTGGGGAGGGACATGGTTTTGTTTTGGTTGATTTATGGTTTCTTTTGATTCTGTCTCAACCCTGCATGTTTGTTTGGTTGTCATTTTTATTTATTTCAGTAAAGCATGCTAATGACTCAGGCTCACCTAACGCTGCTGTTACTAAGGGTGAGTTGAATGCATCTGTTTTTAGCCTTTGAACTGAGACTCCACTGGCTGAGGTGAAATGGGAGTTGCTAAAAAGCACATCACAAAAGCCTCCTGATTGCGATGGGACGGATTTGAGTAGTCCAGGGAGGACAACTGGCTCATCATTGTAGTTCTTGAGAGCAATCTGCAGGGTTTTTAATAAAAAAAGGTTGTTTTTTCACTTGAGAAAGGAGCATTCATGCTTTGTAAGGAGGTGGGAGTAAGGAGGTTGATGTCCTGGGTTTTGGTGTTATCAGTTCAGAGCAGGAGCCAGAGCTGCATGCTCCAAATCTTCTCCTGGCAGTTTAGAGGACTCTGGGATGAGACAGCCAGGGTTTGACACCACAAATTCATGTCCCAGGGGCCATCCCAGGGCTGCATTGCTCCAGGATCTGCTCAGGGTGTGGATTTATGGAGCTTTGGGTGCCCTGTCTCGGCTGACCCCATCGCCTCGGTGGAGATGGGGGGTGGCTCTCTCTGTGTGGTGCCCTGTGTCAGCAGCACACCAAAGCACCTCTCATCCTGCAGATTCCCACCTCCCATCGCTTTGTGCGCCCCTCTCTGTGGAGCAAATCCCGAAAATACCCTGCTCTCCATGCAGGCAGCGTGGTGGCTGTTCCTACAATTCTCCACCCAGTTCCTTTTGTTTCAAATATATGAAATTTAGAGTCTGTAGCTCTCGACTCTTCATTTCTTTGTTTTAATTGCTTTTGAGAGTTTCTCTTTTTTTTTTTTTTTTTTTTATTGCCCCATTTTTACCTCCCCAACGCAGTTTTT
>VXAZ01010361.1:1392799-1472073 GCA_013399875.1 Gymnorhina tibicen | reverse complement strand
CTTTTTTTGCCAGACAAGCATTGAGGTTTCTAAAAAAGGGGGTCATCCTGGAGTATTTCGGGATGGATAACTCGGAGCACTCATCGCTCCTCCAGCTTTGCCCGTGGAGCTGAGCCCTGGGAGAAGGACAAGCAGGGCTTGTGCACTGTGCCTGCCACTCCAGAAGCAGTTTTTCCCTCGAAGGGATGTCTGAACTCCTGCTGGGAAGGGGGCCTGTATGCCTTTGGCAGCGGGAGGTGGAGGGCAGATGGGAAATGTGTGAGTGTGTCCAGAGGCACCAACGTGTTCTGCTGCAGCTCAGGGCGCTTGCGACACGGATTTGTAGAGATACAAAGCAAGGGGAAATTAAAATTAAAAATGAGAAAATGGTTCAGGGAGATCTATGTGGTCTTTTACCAACTCATCCATAACTGGCTATTTTTGAAGAACTAGCACCATTTGGGGACTGATTCATTAGTGTGCTAATTGTTACGATAGTGATAACTGGGCAGCCACCGAACCCTGCATTTTTCATCCTAAAACCCTTGTTTGGCAGGCTGGAACAAATGGGCTGAGGGAATCAAATGCAGGTCAATCTTGTTTTATTATTTTAAAGCCTTCCTTGCAAATTGTATCTCCATTACTGTAGATTTAATGATTGGAGCAAGAGGGACAATTCTGTGGGATGCTCAAGTCAGGAAAGGCAGGGTTTCACCTCAGGTTTAAAAGGTGATGGAGCCAGTGCAGAAGAAGGGTGCTAAGGAAGGTGGTGTGGACCTAAAGATCAGGAATTGAGAGGAGAAGACTGCCTGAGGGGTGACAGGATGGGCCAGTGCTTGGAAAACAGGATATAAAACTGCAGGAAAAGGCGTTTCACCAGCACTGCTGCCTGTTGATATTACTGTACCGCCCTTCTGACTGCTGTCAAGGGAAATAAAAGTTCCTGGATTAGCCTCAAAGTGTATAAATAAAAAAGAAAATGCACAAATCGATGTCAGAAACCTTCTGGCAGCAGTGATGCTTGTGGCTTTATTGAAGGATAAGCAAAGGCACTGAGATTTCACACCTAACTTCTATTTTATTTTATCTTTCAGCAAATTTTATCAAGGAGAGGAAACCCAAACTGCTGATCCCTCCTGAATCTGCTGGCAGTAGCTCATCAGTCACTGTCATCAAGGGAGGTGTCCTGCTCCTCGAGTGTATTGCTGAAGGGCTGTGAGTAATGAAAATGCTGTGCAAACTTAATCACCTTTGGAGGGAGAAATGAGGAAAGAAAAAGGGATGTTACAAATTATGCAAGTTTTAAATTGAACTCCTGTGCAGAGCTTTTTGTACCTGTAAAGCAGCACAGAGTACATGCACCAGTGGTGTACTGGTTATTGCTGTAGCTTGTAAACAAGTGATTAAAACCATAGCATGGTAAGTATGGAATTTTTTTTACTGGTATATTAAAAAAACTGACTTTTTTTCAGCTACTTTTGAGATGTTGAGAAACTAAGTAACATCAACATCAGCTTCTGTGCTTCGGTTCACAACCTCTAACTTTTTTTTTTCTGGTTTTGCCAATTCAGTTTTGCTTCAGTGCTCAAAATTATTTAAGGTTTTCCAGGTGTAAGATCTCAGGTTTTTAGAAGCAAAGTTCTTGAGTGATGTAATCAGCTGTATTGGTTTGATCCTGCTAAATCCAGCAGCAAAGGGCAAACCTCAAACCTTGGACACTTCCAGGGATCCCAGGGCAGCCACAGCTTCTCTGGGAACCTGTGCCAGGGCCTCACCACCCTCAAAGGGAAGAGTTTTTTCCTAATATCGCATCCAAACCTTCTCTTAGTTTGAAGCCATTCCCCTTGTCCTGTCACTCCAAGCTCTTTTAAATAATCTCTCTCCACCTTGCTGACTCCCTTCAGTCAGTGACAGAATTAATACCGGGAAGGGTTAGAATGGTTTTGGATGGGAAATCAGGACAGTTTTGTCCCTGTTGTAAATAACACAGGACAAAATGAGTAAGGAAAGGAACAGTACATAAATGTTGAATGCCACCCTCACAAGCAGCTGTGATTCCCTTCTCAGGCCTGTTCCTGCTGCTCCAGCTCACTCAGACACGAGCCCTGCTTTGCTTTTCCAGTTTCCCAGTGTCTCCCATGTGCCTCTCAGCGCAACAGTCGAGCTGCCAGCAGAGAAACAGAAAATCTGTGCACCCACTAAACCCCCAGTGGGAGCAGAGTCCCCTCTGGTTTGGCTGTGACAGAGCTGTGTGTGGAGCAGAGCCTTAAATCACCGGCCCTTCAGGCCGGACGTGGAGCTGCAGACTCTGCTTCACACGGAGATAATTCCTGTTGAAGGCTCTGCAATTATATTCCCTCCATAAAACTCCAAAGTCAGGGTATTTATCTGCCTGCACATGTTTAGGGTATTTTGTTTTTCCATATGGGCTTGAAAGGGCATCGCTGGTGGAAGCTGGCAAGGAGTTGAGTTGGCATTCCCGAAGGGAGGTGAATTACTTGTCTCTGCTGGATTCACTCCAGGTATCTGCAGCGAGTTTTGCTTCCCTGTTGCAACACTTCCATGTTTAATTCACTCCCCATCAGGCAAATCTGCCAGCCCACAGAGCTCCCCAAATCCACAACTCTGATTTTACAGGGTTTTCAAGGGGTTTTGATAGGGAAATCACCTTGGAAATACTCAAATAAGAATTTTGATGTGCAAGAATGAATATTAGATACAAGAAGAGAAAGCCAGAAAAGTCTTTCTGTCCCTTTGGGAAAACGTAAAAAGAAAGAAATGTTTTTGTTTCACTCAAAATTTTCCAGGAAACTCTTTTGAAAATTCATTTTTGAACAAAAAGGTTTTTTTTTAAAGCAGTCACTTTTGAAAGAACACAAAGTACTCCTTTGTCTTATCACCAAGCACATCTTTTCATTGAAATCCTTCAAAAATGCAACTTTTAGAACCAAATGTTATTTTCATTTGCTAAAATGCCCTTTTTCAGCAGAAAAATATCAGCTTTGCCTACATCTCTGCCAATCCATGCTGCCAAATGTCCACAGACCATGGAAGCGGATTTCAAGGAACTCAGATCAGGGGCACCCGACTGCAAAACAGGGAATTAAGGACATTTCCAGTCTGTCATTTTTTGAAGATTTATAGCCTGAGCAGTGGCAGTGTCAGGAGGGCAGTGCCTGGGTGCAGCACAGGGCTGGCTTTGGGACAGGAGCGGGACGAGGAGGGAATAATGGGATGTTTGCAGGGCTGTGCTCAGAGCTGGTGGAACACCGGAATTCCTGGGTACCTGGGGCTCTGTGCCTCCTGCCAGGGCGCTGAGCCACGGGGACAGATGGGCACAGGAGGAGGCAGCTCTGGCACTGTGGCCGAGTGTCCTGTGCCGTGCCGGGGTTGCCGAGTCTGGCTGGGGACGTGCAGACAACGTCTGTCCCCAGCTCTGTGTCACTGTCGGTGCTTTCTGAGGGTGGGAAGAGCATTTTGGCCACCTCCAAGAGGCAGGCAGGGAAGGAGGCACTGCAGTGAAGTCTGGCCCTCCTTGGCTGTCCTCAGGTGCCCTTTCGGAGCAGGATGGAACGAGCTCCAACCCCTTTCCCGCTGTCCATGCCAAGACACATCCAAGGAATGCAGCCTCGTGCTTTGCCCTGGTGAAAATCCCACTCCCAGGGGTTCTGTAGATCAAGGAGCAGTAGAGCAGCTGTGTAGTATAACCCTTAGGTAGCCCCAGTTTTAAAAAGGCTCAAAATCCTCTAAAAACACCTCCTAAACCCCAGGCGTGAACTCAGCAGCTCTGCCATCACAGCAGCTTTTTGTATTCAACTCAAAATCTTCCTTGTTTTCCTTTGTTCTCAGCCCAACTCCTCATCTGAGCTGGGTCAAGGTCACTGGAAACATGCCCAAGGATGAGCCAGAGACAGAGAATTTCGGGAAGATCCTGAAGATCGACCAAGTGACAGCAGCTGATGAGGGGACGTACCAGTGCACGGCCAGCAACCCCATGGGCAGGGCCAGGCACGAGTTCCACGTGCACGTGGAAGGTGCTCAGTACTCTTTACTAGAATCATTGTTTGGGGACAAAAAGGTGGGAAAAGGGAAGTGAAGGAGGCCCTTTGTTAAAATGACTCAAGCAACTCCATCAATATATGCCGGCCTCTCGAATCTGGGAAGGTTTGCACAAAGCAGCACCTCTAAAACAAACAAACAAATATATAAATAATGCTTTTTTTTCTCCCCCCTGAACCATGAAGGCCTTACAAAGCAGTGAACAATATCAATATGTGAGCAGGTTCAATGCTCTAAAGATGGGAGGGAGCCAAGCAGAGATATTGATGGACTGTCTTGTACCAAGCTGGATGTCAGACAAAAAGATCTAATTACTCTATTTGCTCATTAAAACTGTGAAAATGGCCATACTGGGCTGGATCAGAGGGGCATTTAGCTCAACTCCTTTTCTTTGGTTTCCACCAAAAGTGAATTCTAGGGAGGGCTGTGAAGGTTCAGTGAGCAGACAAGGTCCCACCCCTTGCCTCCTTCACCTGTTCCTTTGCTGTGATTTTTGTATAGTCACAACCCGAGCTGAGAGTGTTTTCTGTAATCCCTGAAAACTCTCGTAAAAACTTGTGAAACAAAGGAAAAAAATACTTTCAACTATTTTTTAGTGGTTTAAAAAATGGAAATATGACCCTTTTTGTTACCCCGCTGAGTATCCAAGGCTCCTTTCTCCCTTCTCCCCAAACCCTAAGGTGTGCACCAGGTGGAGATGTCCTTTCCTAGGATCCAGGCAGAGCTCTGAGGAGTTTTGCAGAGCCAGAAACTCTCCCTGCCACTTCCTCTGCCCAAAATGTGAATCCTGAGGCCCAGCTGAAAAACTTGCTGAAAACATTTCCCTGATGAAAAACACTCCAACCTCTGCTCTGCACTTAGAAAACAAAATAAATCCCTGGCAGTTTTACCCTGTTAGAATCTTCCCGTTGCTTCATTTTCATCTGGGCTCCTCATCCCTCCGTGGTCACCAGATTCCTGATGGGAGAAAAGCACTTGGAGCTGCCTGCTCTGTATTTGCTCATCAGCTGAGGAAAAGCTTTTTCTCCCAGTGGCTGATGAATCCTCTCCACTCACTCCACCCAACCTTGTCCCTTGCACTCCTCTTTCCCTTGCTGGGAGTGTGGCAGAGGAGGATCCCAGGGCATGGCAAGTTCTCAGCTGTGATGGAGGGGAAGTGCTGACTCCTAGAAATCCTTCCAGATGGTTTGGAGCATCTCTGCTGTAGCAGAATATTTTAACAATCTGGCTATGATTTTCTCGGCTGCAAAAATCGATTCCTTCAAAGAAATTGCAGGAGCTGCAAAAACTAAAATACCAGAGAAATAACATTAATTTAGAATATTGACCTTCTTCTCCCGCAGTCTCCAGAGGAAGGAAAACTTCCTGGCAAATTGTTATTCCTTCTTATTAACAAACAAGTGCTTAGAAAAAGAGAAAAGAAGGAAATCATCCCACTCCAGGCATTGCGGTGTAAAAAACGCTTTTGCAATTGCTGTTAAATCCATTTTCCATGTGTGTAACTAATGGTGGCTCCTGTCACCAGCAGGGATTCTTCCCATTAGGAGTCACCTCACATCCAAGGTATCAAGGTAAAACTGAGCCCAAACACTGTTGTCTTCTACAATTTCTGAGCGGCAAATGTCGCTGTCATTAATCAGAGATGGACACGCTCATCATTCTTGCAGGAGCTCCTGTGAGCACACTCAAGGGCAGATCCCGAGCTCTGCAATGAGCATTAATTTCAGGAGGCTTCAGGGAGCTTGTGATGACGTGGGGCTCCCTCACACCCGACAGGTTCCTCTCCCAGGATGCATGCAGGGTGAAGAAAATTAAATATGGAAGAAAAATTATCTGTTATTAACCTCCAGCCATCCTCAGTGAAGTGCTGGGGTGTAAATCAGGGTTTTTCTGTCACTAAGCCATGTTTTCTGTTCTTCTTTCTGGTATTTGAGGATCTCAAACCAACACCCCACCCTTCTAAATACCAGTTTTAATGATATTTGCATGCAGCCCACTTGCTAATCCTACCGAGTCTGAGGGCAAAGATTCAGGCAATCATTACCAAGTGTATGAAAATATTCAGCAAGCAAATTGCTTGACTGTTTGAGCATTTTAATCTCCCTTTGCAAGGGAAGATGCAGCCTGGAATACCTGAGCAGACGTGAAAACACCACTGTTGTTATTAAAATGAGAGAGAATTATTTAAAACAAAAATAGCAAAGCAAGCCCACAAATTGTTTTGACTTCAGATGTTTATTTGGTTATTGTTTGTAGTTCACCAAACCCAGCAGAAAATGTACATGTAACCTCAAAACCTTGCAGGACCATAATGATCCAAAGTTACTTTGATCTCGGTTGAGCCTCCTACGTGGGGTTTAATAGAAATAATTGTTACAATATAATGATTAATTATAGTAATGATATAATAGCTAAGGGCCTTTGCAGTTATGTCTCGTAATACTTTTATTACTCAGCCAGGGAAAGAGAAAAGAGATGAAATTAATGGGAGGCAGAAGCAGAACTGGGTGTTTTAATCAGGCTCAGACTTTCTGTTTCACTGGGAAATTGCTCCAGCAGGGATGCAGAGCCCAAGGTGGTAACAGCAGCAGCTGCTGCTGGCCCTGGAGTGGGATGGATCCCCAGCCTTTGGGAAGATGTGAGGAGAATTTGAAACGCGCTTGACAAAGTGGGGAAGCGGTGTGGGATAAAAAGGATGGGCTTCAGTAAGCACAAGTGCAGAGCAGCTCTCACCAGGCAGCACTAATTGGCTTCATCAGCACAGGCTGGGAAATGCCTGGTTGGGTTTGTCGGGAGAATCCACTGCATGGCACGAGGAACAGCACTGGGAGGTGTTAGTCTGGCAGAAAAGGCAAAAATCAGCCAGGGAAACAGAAAGAAAAGTGTTGTTGTAAGAGACTGCTGAGAACTGAGAATGCCTCATCCAAGGTAAGCAGGTTTACATCATGCACTTCTTCAGGAAGGGTCAGGGGAAGGCTGCAGGGGTGGTCAAAATCCTGAGCCATTCCCCAAAAAAAATACAGATTTTTGTCTTTTTTTGTCTTTAATTTCGGAAAAATTACATCTGGGGGATGCACAACGGCCTTCAGAGGAATGGAAGTTTCTCCACCAAGTTGCCTGGGGTTGATGGAAGACAGGGGAGAATTGAGCTGCAAGAGGGCAGAAGCTGGTTAGATGTCCCAAATTTGTTCTACTCATGGGGAAAACATAGTGGAGGAGGCTGAGGGGAAGGTTTGGATCCTTAGTGGGTATTTTAGGTGCAGATGATCCTGCTCTCCTGCAGAAGGATGCAGGAGATGCCCATTTTAGATCCCTTTCATTTCTGGATCTGTCAGTATTCCCCATAAAGACATAAATCAATCAGGAGGTGCAAATTGGTAATTCTTACCAGGAGGAATAAATGATGCAGTGAAATATTTGCCCTTCCAGATTAACTACTTGATTATCCAAGCCCTGGATATTGTAGTTGCTAAAAAATACGTGTATGTTCTGTTGTATTTTGTATACTTCCAGTGGTATAGCACCTCTGCCACATGGAAAAGAGGTTCCTCTGCCTTCCTGTGAAATTGCATTTCACACCTGGCAAAATCTCGTTGCCTCTGACTTCACAGCCTCATCACTTCCTTGGAGCACCCCCAGCAATTCCAGTGCTGAGAAAGGAAAGCAGTGACATCACATATCAGCTCACACTTCCAGAGTGTGGGCACGGGTGGAGATAGGGAGGGATCTTCCAGCTGGTTTTTATTCAGCCTGTGCCTGGTGTCTCCAAAACAAGGAATATCCTGTCTCAGGTACTGAGTTTGTGGCAGACTTAGAGGAAAAATTCCAAACCAACCATTTAATCAGGACTGCTACAGACCTTTTCACCTCCGTGCCTTTGACTCATCTTTTCCTGATGAAAGCATGATGTATTATGGGAGAGAAGGAAAAAGATCTGCAAAACCAAAATGTTCTGATGTTTGCAGAGTTCTTCCCTGGAGCCAAATACTGGGAGTCTTAACAGATGTGGTCATGTCACTGTGGGATGGGAAGTGGCACTGGGTGAGGATGGTGGTGGAAGAATCCCTGCTGTGTGAAGGAAATGAGATGATTTTATCAGTTTAAATAGGGCCTTGAATTTGACTTCAGTCTTTCTGAGTTGATTAAACCGTTCCTGGGTGCTGTCCTTGTGGGAATGCTGGTCTGGGTGTGGAAGCCCATCACACTTTAGGGGTGTTTATTTTAAATATCTGCGTGGATGGGAGCAGTGATGTGTTGGTTTAGCGTATCTCGCTGATAACATCTGCTGATGCATTACCAGGCAACAGCTCTGTTAATCTTCAAAGCATTTTCGGAGCATTAACTAATGAATCCTCACGTTTTCCTTACATTAGCTCACCTTTTCTAACAGGGAAAGAGCCCCAGTGTGCTGCCCTGCACTTGCAGAAGAGGCAGTGTCAGGTCTGGTGTTAAAATCTCTAAGTTTGGTGCCTTTCAAGGGGAAATGATGAATCCAAGGCGGTGTTTCGGGTTGAGGCTGCCCACTGAAGGCGCAGGGACCTGCGTCCAGTCAGTAAATTAAGCACTTACGAGATAAATTCTCTTTTTCTCCCCTTCAGCTCCCTTCCCTCATTACGGATGTGTTTTCCCAACGAGGTTTGGGTACCTGATGCTCAGGGGCTGCTCTGCACAGGAGTTTTCCCAGAGCTTCCCTGGAATAGCTGGGAGAGCACAGGGGATGCAGCAGCACATGGCTGCTCCTCTACCACCACCCTGTGGGCACCCAGACCTCTCATCCCCAGCCGTGAGAGAATGTTTTACCGTTCCTAAAGGTGTTACGGATCAGCCTCTGGTCCGAATACACGGCGGAAGAACAGGAAACCGAGATAATGGCGCATTTCCTCAGCACGGGGAGAGGGGCGGGTGGATCAGTCCTGTCCTGGAGCTCTGTCAGCTCCCAGGAAAGGCGGTGGGAGCCACTTGCTCGTGCTTAGGGAGGGGGATTTGAGCTGGGTGGATGTTCACGCCTTGTTTGCCTTGCTGAAATAATCTCACCTCAGTTCATGAACCACACTCACGTCTGAGGGTCCTTGTGGGAACGCCGACCCTTTCCCTCCTTCCCAGCCTCTCGCCTCCCGTGGGCGTTGGTTTTCCACTCGGACAAACGCTGCCCGTTCCTCCACCCTGCCTGGCGCTCAGCGAGCCCGAAGGACAGGACTGGAGTGCGCTGATACTGATTTTACCTTTCCCCACATCGGGAATACGAGGAACCCGGCTCAGGCGCGGGACGGGCCGCGGGGAGCGGCCGGGAAGTGTTGGCGGCGTTCGCCATCTCCTGGGCAGCGCCGGCAACAGCAGCGGCGCGCGTTGGGCCGAGGCTGAGCCCCGCTCTGTCCCTTTCCCCAGAGCCTCCCCAGTGGCTGAAGAAGCCCGAAGGAGGGGTCTACAGCGTGGGGACGAACCTGGTGCTGCTGTGCGAGGCCATCGGGAACCCCGAGCCCAGCATCCAGTGGAAGCTCAACGGGATGCCCATCGATGGTAGGTGCAGGGGCCGGTGTGCCGCGCCGGGCCGTGCCCGGGTGGGATGTGCCTGTGTGGCACCCGGCGTGAGGGGACCCACGAGTCCTAACGCACTGAGTGGTGTCTGCTTTGGCACCTCTTTAGATGTGAATTAATGTTTACTCACTTAATGAAGTTGGTACTTAACTGTCCACTAGGAGAGGGTGGGGCGAGCACTGCATGGTGTGGAGCATGGGTACCTTTGAGGTGCTGCCTCTGCCTCACCTGTGACTCTCCCATCTTTTGGGGATCTGGGACGGCTCGAGGGCTCCTTTGTGCTTCTGAGTAAGCCCGAGTGGCTCAGGA
This sequence comes from Gymnorhina tibicen, assembly GCA_013399875.1. Lineage (NCBI taxonomy): Eukaryota > Metazoa > Chordata > Aves > Passeriformes > Artamidae > Gymnorhina > Gymnorhina tibicen. The sequence continues at coordinate 1,462,191 of VXAZ01010361.1, read as the reverse complement.
GCACAGATGTAGCACTATTATTGTTACTATTATCATTTTAGAAAGTCTCTGTGGGGAATTGAGTGGAACTTAGTGCTCTGGAGCACTTTCCTCAGGCCACGGGAGAGGCACTGCTGGCAGAGGCAGAGCCCTGGGACTCGCCAGCTGTTGGGCAGGGTCTTGGTTCCATCCTCAAGATGTGCTTTCCTTTGGCTTCCACGCAGCGAGGAGAGCCCGAGAACCCCCCAGTCACGGTGTTCCTCCAGCTCCTGACACAATCTGGTGTTTTCCAGGCAGGACCTTCCGAGGGAGGATCTCCACCAGGGAGATCAGCCTGACCAACCTGCAGCTGCAGGACAGCGCCGTGTTCCAGTGCGAGGCCACCAACAAGCACGGCACCATCCTGGCCAGCGCCAACGTCAATGTCCTCAGTGAGTCCCCCGGGCTGTCCCCTCCCAGAGACCGCATCCAGCACCCCCGGGCTGAATCCTCACAGCAGTCTAGGGCTTGTCACCATCTCGTGGTTCCTTTGGACCGGCCCCAGATTTTAAGGACTACTGTCCAAATTTATGCAACAAGTCTTAACCATGGGCAGTGTTATGTACTTAGCACAGACACTCCTGAGCTTCGATGCATTTTAAAAACATGGTTGTGGTTGGGCTCAAAAATGTGAATTCAAACGTAGTGAAACCACTGGGGACTGAATTGTGACCGCAGCTCTGGTTTTGAATTATTAAGCGTCTTTTTAATCTTTGATTTCAGTTGTGATGCTCAGTCTGTTCTTTGAAGAGAGGGAGTGAGGGGAATTTATTTAATAAAAAACATCTCTGGAGGCAGCAGAACTGAGTCTATTTTCTCTCCTGGATGTTTAAATTTCTGACATGTCCAGCATGTCCCTGTTATCTCTGTCAGTGAAGCTTGTGAGAGCTCAGCTGCTCAGTGCAACTCTTCCAAACAGCTCTGAAATTCCCATTAAACCCCTCAGCCTCCCACCCGTGCTGGAAAAGGGGATGATGCAGGGCCAGTACTTACATTCCCAGTTCTGAAATGCAGTGTGCTCACCTTGCATTCCCTCCTGCAGATATTGCCCCCCTAATACTGACCTCAGATGGGGAAAACTACGCCACGGTCGTGGGTCACAGCGCCTTCCTGCACTGTGACATCTTTGCCTCACCTGAAGCAGATGTCAGATGGTAAGATACTGGGAACTGGGGTTTTTTCCACGCGAAACAAGTTCCTACAGGCTCCCTCAACTTTGAAAAGTCTGCTAGTTATTAATTCTAGGGAGTTAAGAATAGACATTTGTAACAGAACTGTATATAATGTAAGTTCTGTGTGTTTAAATGCACTTTTAAGAATTCCGAAGAACTGGTTTGGAAAAAAAAGAGTTCCTGGCAGTCCCCAGTATCTGTGTGAGACAAGTGCCAGGCTGTACATTAAGCGAAGCCATGCTGTTTATAGCCAAATACTGCTGCAGCTTCATCAGTTTAATGCTGGCAACTCTTCAAGTTTGGACACATTATTGAGGTGGAAGTGCAGTGACTTACAGAACACATTTACCTGGACATGCTTCCATAGGGTTGGAAATCACAGGATTGTCATAGCAGGTGACAGGTGCAATAAAATTGCAGGTGGCAGCTGTAGATTAAAGACAGAGTATTTTAAACACCTTTTTAGACACTCTGGGTTTGGTGTGCAGGACTTAAGTCCCTTTATGATTTGCTGCACATGGATAAAGTCTCTCACTAATCCTGACTTTAACTGCTCAGGGGCAAAGCTGAGTCCCCAGAATCCCCCTGCAATAACCCCGTGAAATAACCCCTAAAAATAACCCCATGAAATAACACTTCCTGCAGTAACCCAGATCTGTTTTTATCATCCTTAGGACGAAGGATGACAGCATAGAGCCCCTTTCAACATTCCGCTACGAGTTAAACAGGAACGGCACCCTGGAGATCAGGGACACAAAGAAGGAGGATTCGGGATCTTACGCCTGCTGGGCTGCAAATTTTGTGGGGAAAAGAGCAATCACTGCCAATCTGGATATAAGGGGTGAGGTCTTGCTTGTGGGCAGAGAAAAAATTCACAACTGCTAAGGTTTTATGTCTACAATTCTTCAGGAAATATGTAATGAGTAAATATTCAGTCCAGGATACAGATTTATTCTGTGAATTTAGGAATTCTCTGGATATTACGACCTGAAACTGTCACAGGTCTCATACATATGTAGCCTTTAAATAGTGCCAACTTTTCAGCTGGATTTCTCCATGCTCACACATGGTGCTCACTTTCTACTGGATGCTTGCAGAAGCTGCATAAGCCACCAAAAATTTGCAGTTTACACATCCATCAACTCCACTGTCTTGAAAGGATTGTCCCTCCTTTTTGTCACTGGCCCTGTTACACTCAGACCAGGTTCTTGGCTGACCCTTTGGAGCCATCCCTGTGCTCCTGGGCTTTTTGGGGTCCGTGTTGATCCAGATGTGTTCCTGCTTCTCCCTCACCTGTGGGATTCCCCCTTCCCTAAAATTCCTCCCCATCTGTTGATCAGAAGGCCCATCCCAAACTGGATTAAATCCCACAGTGGACACCAGGCACATTGCAGGGTGCTGCGAGTTTAAGGACTTTGCACTGGGCTTTTGCCTGTTTGTTGATAAATATTTTTAAACAAAGCAAAAAATATTACTCAGATGTGTTTACTTATAAATTTTAGACCCATCCCTTGCACTGCAACTCTTGTTTGAAGGGATTTGTGTGGTTGGTTGACAGGAGCATTTTTTTTTTTTCCCTGGAGGGTGTGATGGCAGTGGGAAGCTCCTGTTGAGCACACAGGTGGCATTTAGTGGGTTCTCTAGAAATTTACTTAGGATTTAGGGCTTGCCAATAAAAAAACCCCCTTAAATACTCAATTAGCAAAGTCCTCTAAAGTGCTCTCTGATGTAGGTTTGCTGTGACAAAGTTGAAGAAAAAGCCCACTCTTTGTGTTCCATTTCCACCCACTCCCTTGGCTTTGTGAATTTTACAGTGATAATAAACATGAAAATGTACAATGAAATTCTCACAGAGCAACATTTTGCTGCAGAAATAAATTCAGCTAAGTGCTTTCTTCTTACTTATTCATCTGTTTCTGCATTCACATTACAGTCAATTAAAAGAACAAACTTGATTGCAATAATTTTTTCTCACTTGACTTTAATAAGCGTGTAATTTTTCTTGGATCATTGCCAAAGCTTATTTCAAATGGCAGTTAGACATAAAAATCATATTCAAGCCTTTTTTTTTCTTACCCATTTCATGACAGGCTGCTAACAAGGATTTTCACCTGTAACTTTTTTTTTTTGTGGAATTTTTGGTGGGTTTTTTTTTTTCTGGAGCCCTTTGCTTTGGAGCCAACTGAAAAATGTTTCAAGATACAAAATGTTTCAAGATAAAAAATAAGTTTCAAGATGAAAAATATTAAATCCTGGCAAATATCCATTTCAAACCCCATCATCCTTCACTTCAAGTGTTTGTATATATAGTAAAAAAAAAAGATGAGATTGTTGCTCCTGAGGTTGATTTGTATAGATGAAGTGCTTGGTGAAAATTTGATGTAATAGTCCCTCTCTCTCCTAATCAAAGTGTTTTTCTGTGATCAATCAGACGCTACAAAACTTGTTGTTACTCCGAAGAACCCCCGAGTGCTGAAATCACATTCAATTTTATTGAAATGCCAGGCTGAGTACGATTCCCACTTGAAACACAGCTTTAAATTATCCTGGAGGAAGGATGGAGATGAGCTGCCAGTCAACAGCACGGAGGGTGGCAGGTGAGTGGGGAAGGAACAAGGCTGTTCTTGATCTCAGCTGAATAATCTGGTGTGGTGCTGGAGCAGGGGTTTCATTAAACATGAGCCTTAATAGCTTGAAATGCAAATTGGTGTCTGCGAAGAATTCTTCATGCGGTACGTGAAGAGATCTGCATTTTATACACATCTAAATATAAATGCAGCGCTGTGAGGTTTGAGACAAATGGGTTTGGGTTTTATTAACTCTGTCACCATCACAGCAGAATATAAAGTTATATATGAATATATCTGTATAATACATATATATATATTTTTTATATATAACATAAATGTTGGCCCAGCCCAAAAACACAACCCTGACCCCAGTGCAGGTTGTTTCTCCACTTCAGTGGAACCAGTATTTTCTCAGTTTGCACTAATTTGGCCAAAACAAAGGCTTTGCAATGTTGAAGTGATGGAAAACAGGTTTCAGGGACTTTGCCTAAAATAATCCAGAGGTAAAAGCGATGAGTGTTTCCTACACGTGAGTTTGGAACTTTCAAATCCAGGCTGATTTTTGCCTTATTTTTGGGTTTCCATTGACCTCAAGGGGCTGGAGCTCAACCTTTATTCCATAGGAGGGGTCCCACAGGGGGCAATCAGATGTCTTTATTAATTACCACAGGAGAGAGATGGTTTCCTAAATTTAGGACCTAAATTCCTAAATACTGCAGTGCTGAAGAGGCTGAAAATCCCGCTGAGCCCTCGTAGGGAGGGGAGGCAGTGCCAAGGAAACGCCGTGTCTGCCACGGAGCCCATGTCCTTGGATTCATGGCAGCTTCCCTGGGGCTTTGGACATGACACAAGTGCCTTGGGAATGCTCATTTTCCCTCAGCCCTTTCAAAAATTCCATCATGAACCCCATATATTTGTCTCACTAATGACGTGCCAAAATCCTGTGTCCCAGCCGCTCAACCAGTGCATCTCAGTGTGGTTCTTTTCAGAGCAGGACTGACAGGCCAGCCTCCAGCCACGGAGGCTAAACTGCCACAAAACACAAATAATGGTCCTCATCACAGTGTAGAACCAAGGCACAATTACATCCTAGTGTAACAGGCCCGGTGTGCAGCAATTTAATGAAAATGTCCTGTGCCAAGTTCTTTTATGAACAATTTTTCGGAAAACATCTCTGTCATATTTATCTTACAGATTTTTCTCATCCTTATTACCTTTTGGTTTTTTTGGCCCTGCAGGATAATCCTGGACAGGGATACCCTGTTCATATCCAGTGTGCTCCTGGAGGATCAGGGAGTGTACACGTGCATGGCCAGCACTGCCCTGGACACTGCCCAGGCCGAGGCGCAGCTCATCGTTCTGGGTAAGGTCGATTTTCCCACTGTGGGAACAGCTCCTTGCAGCAGGAATTGCCACTGTAGCACTTCTGCTTCTTTGCTTCTTTTCACAGAGCTTCAATAACCCAATTTCACAGAGCCTCTCAGTCCTTAACCTCAGCTCTGCTGTCCCTTATCTCCGGGAGTGGTGATGCTGACACAAAATTCGATTTATTTTCATCTTTGTTGTAGTAAGATGAGGCAGCATTTTTACCTCAGTTCAATGGCTGCAGGAGTTGCCCAGGCTGGAAGGTGTAAGAGCATATTAAGAATGGCTCTGCTGCTGCTTTGAGGTCCTTGGTCACCCCACTTTGCTGGGTGTTTGCACAAGAACTGGCAATTTTTTGAAGGCCATTAGGCCAATATTTGGATGCGCAGCTCCTCAGAAGATGAGTGAGAGTTAAACACCTGAATGGATGCATTGTCTCTGCGAACCTGAGCATAAAGGATTGTCCAGGGGCAAAGAGCAGAGAAGAACCTTGACCCCCTGGATCTGAAGCTTGGCCTTGTATGAGCATCCTCACAACCTGCATCCTTCCCTGAAGGACCGCTTGGAATTAAGAGGATGGACTTGTGGAGTGCTGTTCACCCATTGCACCCAAGGGCAAGCAGCCAGCAGCCAAAATTCTGCTTTGTGGTCACAATTTTGGCCAGCCTGGTCTAGTGGGAGGTGTCCCTGCCCATGCCAGGGGGCTGGAATTAGATAGTCTTCAAGGTTCCTTCCAACCCAAACCATTCTGTGACTTTATGATTCTCTGGCAGCTTTGCGTCATTTTAATTACATTTAGTTTTGCTTCATTTTACGTTTTTATTTCTTTCTGGCAGTGATTGCAGCAAGGAATAAGTCAGTCTGCCCTTCAAGATGTTTTTCCACTTTAAAGGAGTGATATTTTTCAGTAAATAGTAAATTAGGAAGATGCTGTGCACATTATTTATGGTGCTGTGTCCTTCAGTGCTGTATAATTCAAAATGTTTGTAGACTATTCATTGCTTCACTTATGAAAATTTCATAAAGCACTTTATTCCGTTTTAAAAAGGTGGTTTGCAGAAGAAGAAAAACAGTTTTGTGCTCTTTTCCCTTGTTTATTGTATATGAGAAAGGTCTGGGTGACTTAACAACATCTGTTATTTTCCAAGTGAAAAATTCAGGTTTTTGCCATCAATGACTTGTGGGATGACTGAAGAACTGAATACAGCACAGATGGAGACATCAGAGTAGGGGCAACTGAGAGTAAAATAAATACTCAGTTAGAATAATCCTAAGTATTTGTTGTGTGTTTAATGAACAGGTAGAGGGGTGAGAATATTCAAGATACACCATCACCATCTTTAAATTAATATGTTGAATTTTAACCAGCTGTGCTCTGTGAATAGAACAGCAAAATGCCTGTAGATTAAACTGTGCTTTCCTGATTTTCCCCAGGTACAAGAGAAATAGGGAAAGAAATGCAAAGAACAGGAAAAAAACCTGCAAATATAAACTTTTTGACTTCTTGATGTACCCTGAGATGAAAACTCAGTATTGTAATTTAAAAAAAATCAGTAGAAAAACATTGAATTTGTTTCACAGTGACAAAGAGTCTTGGTGGTGGAAGTCGTCACTGGTTTTTCTGTAAGAAACGACATTGTCAGCCAAAATTTTAGTTGGGACAGCATGGGTTGAGCTGGCAGGTAGTGAATTTCCCAGTTTCCTGGGATAACGTGGATCCCCATGGCTGGGATAAGGAATGTTCTCCTTCCACTCCTACCCTCAAAGGCCAAGCTCAATAACTGCCGGGGCTGTCACCTTCTCCCACCCTGGTGTGTCCCAGGGTAAATCCCAGTGATGCTGACACAACGTCCTGCTCAGAGCAGTGTCAATATCCATTAATGATTAAAGAGACCTTGGGGTTGATTGGGAAAGCAAAAATCTGTTGCTGCAAGCACAGCAATGAGGGTGGAGGGAGATGAATTTGAGAAGGGTGCTGTGTTTACAAGGGAAAAATCAGCACCAGAACATTCAGGATCTTTCAGAGCAATTCCCATTTCCCACAGTCTGTACATCTTGAAATCAGCAGGTGTTTCACCACCGTCTTCCCTGAGTGGGTTGTTCCAACCCTCTGGAAAATGCCAGGACAAACGGAAACACCTTGCTGTGCTCCTGACACTTCTTTATTTCTCAGATGTTCCTGACCCACCAGAAGACCTCCAGCTCTCAGAACACCAAAACCGGAGTGTTCGACTCTCCTGGAAAGCTGGGGCCAGCCATAACAGTCCTATTAATGGTAGGAAGGGGTTTTTAGCATAATTTTTAGTGCTGTTCAGAATTCTGGCACATCCTGGCTGTCACAGGACACAAACCCTGCTGACAGCCACATTTAATCACTTTAACTATGACCGTTCATTTGTTGAAAGTTCATTTCTACCCACGCTGCTCCTAAGTTGGTTTCTTATCTTTTTTCCTTTTGTTTTCTGTCTCTTTTCCTGCCCAGAGTCGATTATAGAGTTTGAGAACCGCTGGGAGCCGGAGAGGTGGCAGGAGCTCAGCAGAGTGCCAGGGAATGACACCACGGCCCTGCTGTCCCTGGCCCCGTATGTGAATTACCAGTTCCGTGTGGTGTCCGTGAACGCCGTGGGCAGGAGCCAGCCCAGCAAACCATCCCTGCGCTATGCAACCCCTCCAGCTGGTAAACCTACAACTGGTTTCCTAAATATTGACAATTTTAGTGGTTTTTGGGAATATCTGTGCCCTCCTGTGCTCCAGAGGGCGTGAACAAATCAGGGTCGCTTGCGCTGCTCAGTGGCAGCCTCAGGGATTATTACAAGTAGGAATTACCCCCAGCTGGTTCAGTGGACTGCAATAACCCTCAGTAATTTTGGTGGGACAGATGACCACTTAAATTGACTGTAGTAGCTAAAGTAGTGCATTTTCAGAGAGATAAAATCAGCTGGAGGATGTCTCGTGACAAGCCGTGTTCTGATATTATAGATATTAATGAGATGGGAACCCTGCTGGGATGAATTCTGCAGTGACTGGTAAAAAAGAGCAGCCCAGCGGTTGCACATCAAATGTCCAGGTGTTGCTTTGAGCATCTGATGTGCAGTTAGAACAAATCTAAATTTTAATGACCCAGCTTGGTGTGCTGGATAAAATTCCCGAGGATGCCAAAGGGAGGAGTCCACACTTCCGGGTTTTCCTACACCTCCAGCACCTCACTGCTGATTTTCCACCTTTGCAGCCCTTCATGAACAAGCAGCTCCTGGAGAAGGGCTGGGTTTATGGGGAACCTTTCAGGAGCACTGAGCTTGTCAAAAAGCTCCATTTACAGAGCATTCACTGGGGCAGAATATGTTGTCTCCGTGAAAGTCATTTCAGAGGCCAACTGTTCAGCACAGCATTTGCATTCCTTGGCATTTCTCTCTCTTTTTTTCCCCATTTACTCCAATTTCAGGTCTTTCTTCAGCTTTTCAGCTGCATGTGTCCCTCTAACGATGCACCTTCTGCTTGCTATCCCCACAGGGAGAAAAATCTCTCCCTCATAATCCCCCTACAGCTGGTGCTTTGAAATCCAAAAGTCACAGTTCCATGTTAGCTGGTGGCTCCAACCAGCAGGGGCACTTAGGAATCCAAACTGCATAAATGCCGTGTTTGGGCCCCATCAGCTTTGCTGATCCAAGTAATTCATCTCATGAATGTTTTTTTTTTTAAGTGCCTGTCACTAATAGGGGAACTTCACATCCTTTTTTGCATTTAAATGTAAATGCAAATAAATGGGATGTTCAAACTAACCCTGTCACCTGTGTGGTTTCAGCTCCGGATAAAAACCCAGAGAACATCCGAGTTGAAGCTTCCAAACCCAATGAAATGGTGATTAAATGGGAGGTAAGGCAAGACTAGCAAATCCTATAGGAACAATCCTTTATTCTTCTGAAAGGTGAATTTGACTTAAATGTATTCTGGATTTTCACCCTCAGTATCCTTTTTGTTTCAAAAGACTGGTTTTTATGTCTGACTTCACAGGATATTAAAAAAATATGGAAGTCCTGTAAAGCATAGTGAGAATTCCCCAAAATTTGCTCTTCTCTGCTTCTTGTATGCAAGAAGCTGCTTCAAATAATTGTGGTCTTACCCTGCTCTGCAATTAAAATTACCAGGCCCAGGGAGGGGAGGTGTGGCTCATGGCTTCTGCCCTTCCAGCCTGGAAGTTTGAAAACACCACAGATCCCTTGTCCAAGAGAACGTGAGCTTGAATTTTTACACCAACAACTGAAGGAGTGTGGATAAACCTCCAAAGCCTGTGATGTGCATCAAAGGAATTATGTAAAAGTCTTGAGGATGGTTTCCAGACTTCAGATTTCCTGGTTTTTAAGGCTCGAGCTTCTGTGCCAGCCGTTGAGTTATGTATTCCTTCATTTAGCACAAATATCCACAACTGTGGAAGGAAGCAGATTTTTGTTGAGGCTGGGATCACACACAATTTGCATGAGATTTACTCCTCAGTCTGCTGCTCCTGGCAAAGAACAAGTATTCCCCCAGTGTGGACTCATGGTTTTGGGGTATAATTGCATCCAAAAGGAGATGGCCCTCAAGATCCATGGACTTGGATTTGAATGGGATTTCTAGCCCAGGGTAAGGGGAGACAGTCCTGCCTCTCAGAAGAGGTTGGATTTGATCTTGGAGGTCTTCTCCAACTCCAATGAATCAATGAAATGCAGAGTTTTAGTAACCAGTATGGTTGCTGGGAAATACTGAGATGGCCAACACATCCTTGAGCACCAGGAGGTTCATAATCACGGCTCAGACAGGGCAAAAGTGGAAGTGAAAGCTGAGCCTGAAAGGAGAGAATGGGATGGAAAGGCTTTGTTAAATCTTGTTGAATCATTAAAATGTTGTTAAACAGGATATTCATTTATTTATGGCATTTCCTGTGTGCTTTTCAGAGGAACTGCTGGGCACTGCACATGCTATTTCTGACAGACAAAGGCTGCAGAATGATGTTAATCTGCCTGTTTTGGATTAAGAGACCAGCTGAGCTTTAGTGACTGGATTTTCAGCCAAGGATTTGCAGCTTTAAGGGAGATCAAAATAAGAGTCAAGCAGTTCTGCAATTAAACTCCGTACGAGAAATCATTTTTTTAGGAGGAATTTTTTACTTCTCCAGCTTCTCTTGCAAATGCCATTCCCTGGGATCTGTGCCGTGGAGGTGGTGCCTGTGAGAAAGCTTCCCAGTCTCCCAATTCCTTTGCCACAGACATCCCAAAGGTCCTCACAGCAGAGCAGATCAGGGGAATTTTTGCAGATCCCCCAGATTTAGGTCTCCCCGTGCATGAGGAGCATCAATGGGGCATCACTTTCTGCTGGTATTTGAAGCCATTTCCTGTCAGACCTCTTGGATACAAACCAGCTGTTATGTATTTCATATTTACAGATACTTAAACGTTATCAAAAGCAGGCTATATGGTGGGAAACACCCACAGCTGTTCAGTGGACTGAAATAAACCCTCATTTATTGGGAAATAAACCCTTTTTGGTAGGGTAGGTGACTATTTAACTTTATTAATTAAAGTCGTGCATTTTCAGAGAAATAAACTCAACTTGAGGGTGTCTCCTGACAAGCTATTGCTATACATCTCCTAATATTTTATAAATTCATGTTAATTAGCTGGAAACCCTGCTGGGAGGAATTCTCCAGCTGATTGGTAAAAGCAGAGTGGCCCAGCAGTTGCACATTAAATGTCCAGGCGTAATATCAAGCGTTTGGTGTGTAGTTAGAACAAATCTAAATTTTAATGACCCAACTTGCTGTGCTACATAAAATTCTAAGATAAAATGCAAATTTTATCTCTGCTAAAAGACACACACAGCCTTATGCCAAACTGTGCAATTTAGTTGTGCTGAAGGCATGTGGTTTTACATCTCACAGGAAAACCTGTGGCAAAACAAAACCTGATGTGTGTAGGATGCAGAAATATGGCTCCTAGCAATTAATCTGGATTTTAATCAAAGCCTTTCACCCTCCTTTCTCTTGAAGTCATGATGTTGCTGTTCCAGTCATCTTCAAATTAAAATGACAGCAAAAAGTCAAAGCTTGGGGTTTTTTGCCCCTTTTCCCTCCCAGTGGTGTAACACACATTCCAGAATTATCCCCCCTCCCCTCGGCTGCTGTTCTGTGATTACAGCAAAGGCAGACAAGATCTCTTTTAACTTTTCCCCAGCTGCTGAAGCCCCTGGAGATGAACGGGCCAGGGCTGGAGTACAAAGTCAGCTGGAGGCAGCGGGGCGTCGAGACCGACTGGAACGAGGAGCTGGTGCAGAAACACTCCCTGAGCGTGCAGAACGTCCCCACCTTCGTGCCCTACGAGATCAAGGTCCAGGCAGTGAATAATTTAGGATCTGGCCCAGAACCAAACGTCACCATCGGATATTCAGGAGAGGACGGTGAGTGGCAGGAGCTTCCCTGTAAAACAGGGGTTTCTTGTGCTGCAGAACGCTCGGATGTGGAGTGATGGATTAGGCAGCCCAAAGCTGCTGGAATGCCAGTGCTCAGCCTGAGGGGCTCCAAGAGGCATGGACATGACCCGTGCTGGGTGCTTGGGTGCCAGCCTGCTGGAGTGTGAGGGGATTTTTTGGAAAGGTCACTTGTGCTCTCATTAATCTCAGTTGTTGGCTTAGTCTGGGTACTTGTTTGAAGGCCACAGTCCATGAGAAGTCTCTGAAGTGTAGCAGTCGTGTTGTACTTCGTGGGAAAAAAATCTTTGCATTCTCTGAGGCTTGACCCAGCAGCTTAACCCTGTCAGGAGTTAAATACTCTGACAATTAGGGACAAACTGGCAGGCACTGGGTGTTTAAGTGAATTTACAGACAAGGCCACATTCCTGTGTGTGCTGGTGTTACCTTGTCCATGACTCCTTGAAGAACGTGTTGTCTCCTCCAGCCTGGGTTTCTGTCCCATGGTTTTCCATGGCTCCCAGGTGGAGTTTCAGTCCTGGAAATGGACTCAGTGGTGGTCAGACAGGAGAATCCCCACTGCCCTCCCAGAGGTGGGAACAGGAAGGTTTGGTGGTGCGGAAGAGGTGGTGAATAGCGAGAACAAGAAGAAAGAAACTCCACAGCATGTTTATTTTCTTTGTCTGTCTGTGATGAGTCTAATTTTGTATCTACCACTGGAAAATCTTCCTTGCAATTCAGTTGTCAATGGATCAAGGCCCCCTTTTTTTCAGGCACTGTAATAGCTCTCTGTGTTATGCAGTGATTAAAATCCTACTGTTTAATGAGCTTAGTTGTAAAATGAAATTGATTATAAAAAAACCCTTTATGATTGCCTTCTTGAGTGCTGTGTTAATCATTTTTTTATTCTGCTCACTGCTGTAAGCATTGCTTGAAACAGGAAATCATAAATACTGGTGCAGAAATTCATGTGTCCCAGTGCACATGTATCCCAACCCTCAGCAGAAAACCCTGCAATGGAAAAATAATGTTTATTGGCCCATTCCACCCACTGGATGCAGGTGGAATGGCTTTTCTCTTGCCTGCAGTGAGACTGCATGAAGTGGCACAGCCGGAGCTGGAAAGCCAAGCCCTGGAGCTGTGAACAGGGTGAATCTCAGCTCTTGGAAGTGTCTTTAACACCCGGGACTTTTGTTTTTACAGTTCCAGATGCTGCTCCTTTGAGCGTGTCGGTGGAGGTTGTGAACAGCACCCTGGTCAAAGTCTTCTGGTCTGGGATACCAAGGGACAGAGTTCGTGGGCACTTAAGAGGCTACAAGGTTACAAATTTCTCTATAAGTATTTGTATATAGTTGAATAAAGTATTAAATGAGTCCCAGATTGCAATCTCTCATTTTTGGGAAGCTGAGAGAGATCGTGATCATGGTCAGCCCCACACAACATAATTTGTTACAGAAATCCCAATCTCCACGCAGGTCAGCTGGTGGAAAACAAAAAGCCTGCTGGATGGAAAGAGGCATCACCCAGAGAAGCACTTCCTGACGTTTGTAGGAGACAGGAGCTCTGGGATGATTCCCGGCCTGGAGCCCTTCAGTGAATTCCGCTTGACGGTTTTGGCTTTCAACTCCAGAGGAGATGGCCCCGAGAGCTCCCCCGTGGTGTTTGAAACTCCAGAAGGAGGTAAGACACAAGGAAAATATGGGATGGAGGGATATAAATTGAAATTGTCCTTGTGACAAGGTGAGTTGATTCCCTTATTTAAGGAGGTTGTAAAATGTCCACTTGAAAGGGGAGCTGTGGGTGTTGAGCTAAATTACATCCTCATTTAACGAAAATTTGTAGGGACAGACTTGTTCACTCCTCTGAAACCTCATCCCTCTGTCTTCCAGTCCCCGAACAACCACGTTTTCTCAGGATCCTGAACTTTGACCAGGACTCGGTCACTCTGTCCTGGGGACTTCCCAAGAAGGCCAATGGCCATCTCACTGGCTACATCCTGCAGTACCAGATAAGTATGTGCCTGGTTTGCTTTGAGTTCAGAACTGAGGCAGGATTAGTTAGGGAGAACTCCCAGGTGTGATGTGCACACGGGCTGCCAGAGGGCAGGCTGCCATCAGCTCCCAGAGCTGAAAGTTTTCCATGCACTTCTCCCGTGGAAGCTCCCGTTGCTGCCGTTCCCTGTCCCGCATTTATGGGCTGATTCAGTTATTTCATCTTGGCAAATTATACCTAATGCAGTGGTTAAAAAGACCCATAAATTGTAGGTGCATTTTACTGAAGTGAAACTCACTTAATACAAAGTGAATTGTGATGAGAGCACTTTATGAAGCCACATTAATATAGATCTGCACATTATGTCAGGGAGCTTCTCCCCCTGAGATGCCTCAGCAGAAACACAAAGAACCACCTGAGTCATGGTACTGAGTGATCACACTGAAAACAACAAAATACCAGGGTAGTTCTTTCTTTCTTGCCTAGGAAAGAAATGAGAAACAAAGACAACCTCAGGCAAGACCCAGTACTTGGCCCACACTGCCACAACACCAGTTGTGTGGTGTGGTGATAATTCAGTGTATTTTATATGTTCTTTGAGGGTGGAAAAGGATGCGTCTGTGCCCTATTTATATAAAAACCCCACCCATGTACTTTTCACTTCTCTCTGCTGATAGCAGAACTGCTCAGTTGCCTTTGCCAACAGAGGCTAGAGTCTGGATCTTCCCTTTGGTTTCACTGATTATGGGCAGAGAATGGATCTATTTTTACAGAATCACGGACTGGTTCTGGTTAGAAAGGGACCACAGATTTTTGTGGTCATTTTGCTGTGCATCTGGGTCATCCCACAGCACAGGAGTGTGTCCAGGTGGCTCTGGAATATCCCCAGTGAGGGAAACTCCGCAGTCTCTCTGGGCAGCCAGTTCCAGTGTTCGGTCACTGCACAGGGAAGTTCTTCCTCATGTCTGGGTGGAACTTCCTGGGCATCAGTTTCTGCCCTTTGCTGGGCACCACCAAGCAGAGCCTGGTCCATCCTCTGACCCCTCCCTTCAGATATTTCTGTATATTTATGAGATCCTCCCTCAATCTTCTCACAGCCCCTCCTTCAGCTGCCAGCTCTGAGGAGGCAGAGCAGCTCACAGCACACCAACCACCCTCTAAATTGCTGGTAAAAGTTTGCAGATGTTTGGAAGCAAAGCAAGGAGCAATTCCTAGCTATTTAATGACCCAGGGGACAGTCATTGTCACCTCCCACTCGGGCTGTGCATATGTGCAGTCAGAGAGCTTTTCAAGAGCAGTAGTATCTCGCCGAGCTGCTGGGAGATGGACACGGAGGATGCAAACCCCATTTAACACGGGCAGGAAGGGCAGATACACTCACCCAGCCTTCCTCCTTCCCCCCTCCCTGCCGAGCGCTCCCTCCCGGGGGTGCTCAGGACGCGTTTCCTGGCCCTGACCGAGGTGCTCTTCTGCGGCTGCATTGCAGAGACGAGGAAATGAATCCAAGCGTAGTCAGCAGGAAAATGGGATATTTAATTAATTAATTATCCACTTATATGTCTTAATCCCACAAGGATATTGGTCAGTACCTCATCCACCTCTCAGGGTGATCGGGTGAAGTCTTAAAACACCCATTTCAATAACATTACACCAGCGTACCATAAACAAGACTCAGACAAACACCAGGTAGTCCAGATAGTCACAGAAAAACATCTTATTGTTTTCATAATTTGCATGAGAAAGAAAAGATTCACACAGAACACTGCAAGAAGCTTGGAAAATCCTTCTAACAGGCTTTTCTGTATCCACGCTCTCCCCTTGCAGTCAACGAGACGCACGAGGTGGGCCCCGTGAGCGACGTGAGCGTCACCAACCGCTCGACGCTGAGCTGGCGGCTGGCGGGGCTCAGCCCCAGCACCAAGTACAAGTTCTACGCCAAGGCCTGCACGGCCAAGGGCTGCGGGAAGGCGGCCACCGAGGAGGGGCTGACGCTGGCCCAAGGCAGTAAGTTCACGCAGCCTGCTCCGGTGCGGAGGGGCCCCGCCGAGCCGTGGGGAAAATCCGTCGGGAATAATCCAGGCTTGGCGTTTCCTTCGTCATTAGGGGAAATGAATTTGTTCTCCTTGCCGTGAGAGCAATCGATGGACTTGTTAATGTGGCCGTGGTGTTTTTCAGGAAGGCAGAGCTCATCTGTTTCATTTTGCTGTGCAATCCTATTTCTGTTCCCACCCATCAGCTCCTTAAGCCATGCTGGAATAAGTGAATTGCTTTCAGGCACGAACAGAAAATTGAAGATACAGCTAATCTGTTCTCAGTAATATTATAAAAACAAATTCTGCCCATGCATGAAGATGGGGGGACTGCCAGCAACATCAGGGTCAGCTGTTTGACATGGAAAATCCAGATAACCATAAAGTTGAGTGCATTTGCTCCATTATTTATGATTATTTTATCAGAGACTGGGAGTGAACATTTGTGTGCCACTTACACCCTGTGCTGAAACACTGATGTTCAGTGATTTAGAGGAAAATCCCAAGCACTCTGTGATAGCTCATCTTTCACTTTCAGCTGAAATGAAATAAAATGTACTGTGCTCAGCAAGTCTGAGAACTCCACAATACTGAGGAGCAGCTACTTGGTATTAATCAGAAACTGTTGCTGTGCACTTACCCCAAAAAAGGAGAAGAGAGTGTGATAAGCAAAAGAGTCCTGGCTGCATCATTTTTAGCAAAGATAAGAGTCTGCAGCAATGTTGATGTAAAATAGAAAAATGGTCCATGTGCTGTTGGACTTCTAAGTTGCAGAATTCTTTTCAGTTACTGGTAAACCAGGTGAAAAGTGTTTTAAACCATCGTGTCCCAGTTCAAGATCGAGTCAGGAACTGCCATTTGTTTTCTCAAGCAGTAAAACTCCTTCTCAACTCTCTTGTGGCCCCCAGTCTCACTGCAGGATACAGGTACTCACCTGGCAGCAACTATTAATCACCATGATTTAAAATTTATTCCTCATTAAGGAGAGAAAAATAACTTTTTTTCCAAGCTCAAAATTCACCATTCCCCCTCGTTAGTTGCCTTTTCTGGCCTTCATTGGGCAACTAGAATAATGTGTTTTGACTCCTTGAAAGTCTGTAACTTCTCGAAATAACCTTGTCAGGGTTTATGAGATGTTGGCATTCATTTTGTTCTCATTCTCTACTTTCCTAAACTCTGTTTCAGCAGTGGCAACACCTGATTCTTGTGAAATATTCTTAATCTACAGTAGTATAATTAATAACAGCTGCAAGGGTTCAGTTCCATGATTTATGTGTGCTCCTTGCTGCTTCTCAAGCCACCCTAAATTAGGGCACTGCATCTGTCACTGAGGTGCCATTAGAATTCTGTGTCATTATTTGCTGGCTAAATTGTTCAGATATTTTTCACCTAAACACGATGGGCTGAAAAAAAAAATCACTCTTTCCAGTGACCTTCTTGGGGTTTTAAGCTGTGGTTTGGGGAGGGAGGCAGTTGCTCAAAATTAAAACAATCTCTCTTTTTGAAGGAGGGGAGTGATTTCAGAAGTCAAAGTTGATCATTTCAAATGACCCACATAAGTGACAGATATAAAATGTGGTGCCCTCTGAAATGAAACTCCATGATGGAGCACTCCACGTTTCTTTGAGGGCTGATTCAGTGATTCTATAACCACTGTGTTCCAGTTTAATAATAAACCCATAAAGCTCTCGTTGTTCATTTTAAGGCTTTGGAAACTTCCACTGCTGCAATTCAGCCTTTGCCATGGGTATTTCAGAATTTCACAATGCATTCTGCCAGGAAAGTGGAGATGTTGAGGTGGCAGCTCTGAATTCACTCACATTTTATTTTTTTTACTTGATCTCCATCACTGCTGTTGCTTTAATTTGTTTGCAGTTATCCCTGCTACTGTTGTCTGGAATTAGAAAGAAAAGGGAATCTCTTTATTTAATACATGTGAGGATTCGTGTAGCACCACTGTAAACAAATCTGTGCAGGGAAAATAACTCGGATATGAAACCCTGATAGGCAACCTAAGATCTTTATCACTCCTTGATAAAATACTCTGGACAATCACAAAGAATCTGAGCAAAAGGGAATTTGGATTGTACTGCAAAATAAATAATAGTTTAATTCCTGTGGTTTCATCCTGATTTCATTGCACAGAAGAAAGGTATGTTGTCCTTAGAAAATTACTGTAATCTCTGTCTTCATATTTTCAGGCGGTATTTCTTCAATGACCTCCAAACTAATTAATTTTCCCCTTGAAAATGTCAATTTCCCCAAGATCATTAGCCCCCAGAAACATAACACAACATAATGTTCTTAGAGAAGTGAAAAGATGAATTTAATGTAGCAGCCCTTCTTTAACACAAAGCTCCTTTTCATCTTGTCACCAGCGTTGCTCGGGGATTACCAAACATGTATTACATGTTGAGAATTATCCTTGTGTGTCCAGAAATCCAAGCATTAATGAGAAATTCATGGAGATGAAGTCACAGAGTTGTAGGTTTATTCTCCAGAGAAGCCAGGAAATAGAAGTTTGGTTTCATTATATTCCAGTGGCTGTTGGCACGTAATTCCCAAAGGCTTTTGGCAAATCTTAGGGAGGGGGTCCTATCCTTCAGGACCAGAGTAACCATTTGGAACAAGACATGTGGCTTTAGCTCTCTTTTGCCATGGGCACAGTGGAAAAGGAATAATAAAATGCCTTTCCCTTATGTGACCACTGGGGCTGTTAGAAGCAAACCCTATTTGCTCACAATCAAGAAAATCTAATGAAATCAGTGAGAATTTCTTGATCACCACCTCACCTATAAATTCTTCTCAATAAACTTTACATACAACAGGTTTGCTAATCTCTGTAGTCTAAAATAATCCGAATTTAACATTAAATACCTGCTGCACTAAAAAAGCCCTGAAAATGAAGGATGCGTATTTATACATTTTTAATAACCAGGCAGCAGGGGAAAATTGATGAAAGTTCAACTTTGCATTTATTGCAGCAGATGTATTTAGACAGGTATGGTCATAAATTAAGATGCTGCCCACAATTAGTATTTAGCTCTGAGACTGCCAGGGGTTTTTTTAATAAGTATATTTTCTAACAGATGTGCTAACTTTTGGAGAACACTCTGGAAAGTCTTTGGGGGTGGTTTCTATTGTTTTTCCCTTTATACCATAAGCCCCTATAAAAAATGTGTGTTCTGTTCTCCTCATAAATCTTGGAGCCCAGTAGGAATACTGTAAAATTGCAGTTCAGTGTTTAATGTTCATGCAAGTCCCATGGTGTGGCTGATAAATAGCGGGGGAAGATGAGAAGTGCTGGTGATATGCCTTTATTACTAATGCTCCTTCTCCCTTATTGGGGATTAAAAACCTAACCCGACTGCTTTCAATTTTCTGCAGCTAATTCCTGCAGCTTTCAGTTTGTTCCTGGCCTCTCAGAATGTGGAGCTTTTCCTTATCTGTGTATCTTTGCTTTTTATTTTTCAGGAGGCCACAGTGCTTTTTGTATTCCAGCCACCAACCCCGCCCCAGTTAGCAAAGCTTTCTCCTCTGTAGGGCCCATGTCGGGTGTGTCACACAGACCAGGAAGAAATGGCACGGAAAGAAACCTCATAATCACCCAGCACTGGACACCTGTTCTGAGTTTTAAAGGAAAAAAATGAATGTTTTGGGGTAGGAGATGATAAATGCAAATGGTAACTCCCCCGTGCCAGGTCAGGCTGGGCTCATGCTCATCCCAGGATGTCCATCCCAGCCCAGAGCTGCTGCATGTGCCAGGGCAGTGGCAGCTGCAGCATCAGACAGCACTGAGCAATAAGTGGACAGGAAAAGGCATTTTTTTCAGCCATCTCACTTCCCTGTTTCTGCTCCTCTAAAGAGCTGATGGTTCAAAAAGAAGAGGCTGCCACAAGCTGGGAATAAATAAGGGGCAGAGAGGGACTGGTTCAGTTGGTTTAAGAATATGCACAACAAACCACCTACCAGGAGCTCAAGGCTTAGGATTTGCTTCCCAGGAATTCAGGAGAAATCCTTCTTGAGGAGGCTGGTGGTGTGAACACTTTGGATCATGTGGTTATCATGTCACACACGAGTGTTGTGTGGTGTTTAACAGACTTCAGGTTGAAGGTTCATTCCTGTTCCTTTATGGGCAATACTCCCATTTTCCTGATGCCTTGATTTTAGAGCATGTAATTAAAATGTACCTGTGGTATCCTGTTGCTTAATTTGCAGTTTGCTTAAAAACTATAGCTGGGTTTCACATACTTCATTTAGCAAAAATTACCGATAGATGGATTAATTTATGCTAATGAGCTGTGCTTCAGTATCAGCAGCGTTTCAGCTGGATGTGTTCTCTCAGGGTCCCAGTGGTCTGCTAATTTAACTGCTTATTGTAACACATGGAGAGTTGCCTTGAAAAACTTATCCTGAACTGCTGCTTTGACTGTGCTTGGATTTATCTTAATCTGTTTTCTTTTTTTCCCTTCAGCTGTCAACTCAGCCTTAATCTCCAGCAGCTTCTTGCTTTGCTTGTTTACTACTTGAAGTATTAATGAGCATTGTTCCCCTGTCAGTGCTAATTGGCCGAGTAGTTTTCAGATTATACTTTGTGCTCAAGCCTTAGTTCCGATGGCTTTGGACAAAACAGGCAAATCGGGCAACTGAGAACAATTGAAGGATTATTTTTATTAAGTGCAGGCCCCCAGATTTGTCTCCTGTTACCACAGCAGGGACACTCCCGTGGTGTAAGAAGTTCCTCCATGTCACACCCAGTTCTGAATTTGCTGAGCAGGCTGGTCATGTCCAGGCAGTGATTGTCAACTGCTCTAATGTCCTTTTTCCTGCTCTCCACAAAAGCTGTTCTGAAAAATTTTATTTAATGCCCCACAATCTGACTGCAGACAGGGGTTACAGGAGGTGTTTTGCAACTAACAAGGTTCCAAAACCAGAGCTACTGGAATGCCCCTTCTCCTAATCAAATATTAAACTCATCAGCAACACTTAAATGCCTAAATATCCATTTACAGGCAAATTGTTTAGTTGTTTCTAAACCAGTGCTTTGTGCAGGCATTGTGGAATTTGAAAGGACATGGAAAATCACTGTCAGGAGAGAAGCGAGTACAAATCCCGCTGTTAATTTTTTCTGGGAGACATATAAGAATCCATATCCAGCTAACAAGCTGTCTGTGCTTCCCTGCTGAGCTCAGTTCAATGGGAGAAGCATCAAACCCCAGATTATCCATACAAAGCAAGCCCGTTTGCAAGTTGTAATTTTTTAAGCACGCATTAGTTAGAGCATATCCATAATCCCCCATCAGTATTGACTTCCATCCTGGGAGATGTACAAACCCCTTCCTGAACATCAGGATTACTCTGGTCTGCTGTTGATTTCATCTGATGGAACATCAAAAATCAAACAGAGGGAATGTTTGGGGTTTTTTTGTTTGTTTTTTTTTCTTTGGAAAATCAGATTGCCTGATGCCAAATGTTTCAAATTACGTGCTGTATTTGTCTGTTACTTGTAACTGTGCTTTCACAGACCTTTTTTTTTCCATGAATGCCATTAACCCCTATGCCTTGAATGTGTGCATTCCGTAGGTAGAGGGAGCAGCAGGATTTCAGACGCAGTAAAGCCCACCCCAAAGTTTCAGCCCAGCGAGGCCCTTGAGCCTGGCACTGAGTACACAATCCGCCTAGTGACTAAGAACTGGGTGGATAACAATAGCATTTTTGAAGATGTAATTGAGACCAGGGGGAGAGGTGAGACACGAAGCCCTTCGAGGCGCTGAACATTCGTTTTTCCGTGTGACTCGATGTTGAGGTCCCATCGTGTGCAGCGCGAGTGTCCCAAACTCATCGTTCCGTGCCGCGGGGTTGAGGTTGGCCCTTGCAGTTGAATCCCTTGGGAGCACAAACACATCCCAGGTTCGTGGCTAAGCCCCGTTACAACAGCCTGGAACAATCCCAAACCTCTACAAACCTGTGCAATGTGAGAGGGCAGCTGTGATAAATCCCCTAAGTGGCCAGTTTGGTGATTTGCACGTACTGGGGGCACTTTTACCTCTCTCTCTTTCGCAAAACTGCTTTTGCATGAGAGGCTTAACAACTCTGTGCTCAGCTTTCCTGTGTGGTGCTAATCCTGTGAGTCAACTGCTCTCTCAAGCCACCTTGCCAAGTGTCTGTGTTGTGCCTTGTCACCTGCACGCTCCCCTCCAGTCCCAAATGTCCCGCGCTGGACGCACTCCTGCCTCGCGTTGACGTTAACACCATAAATAGTGATAGAGTGATTCCACTAAGATCCAGCGAAGGACGTGGTGTGTTGGTGTTATCGTAGGGCGCTGCCCTTTTCCTCTGATTAATTTTCTCCCTTTTTCCTCCCCTCCCGTCTCCCCAAGCCTACGCTGGCATTTACGATGGGATTTCCACCCAGGGCTGGTTCATCGGGCTGATGTGCGCCATCGCCCTGCTCACCCTGCTGCTGCTGACGATTTGCTTTGTCAGAAGAAATAAAGGAGGCAAATATTCAGGTAAATGGATTTATTGTCCTTTCCCTATGTTCACATGTTAATAACCAACATCCTTCAGAGTTTTCTCTCTGGGGGCCGCAAGGCCGCGAGCACAAACATCCAATTAGGATTTGTAGCTTTTGATAAATATCCGTGGAAGGGATTTTAATGAATGTAAGTGGAGCTGTGCTCTCTGGGCGAGGCAGTGCTGTGTGCTGGTCACAGAGCCTGCAGAGGCCTTTCCCAGCACTCCTGGAATATTCCAGCATTTAATCCAGCTGTGGGGCCAAGATCCTTGCTGGCAGGGCTCCTCTTTCCACCTGGGAACTGCTGCTGGACACACGGACAGAACTTCCACAGGCAGCTTAACAATGGAATATTTTGCTAAAAATGAACTCTGTGATTTTCCAAGCAGTGAGTAAGGATTTAAGTAAATGTATTGATGTAGAAATCTGGTTGCCCAGAGAGGTGGTGGATGCTCCATCCCTGGAAGTGTCCAAGGCCAGGTTGGACAGGGCTTGGAGCAGCCTGGGACAGTGGGAGGTGTCCCTGCCACGAGGAATGGGATGGGCTTTAAGGTCCCTTCCAACCCAAACCGTTCCATGATTCTATAAATACTTGCTTATAATAAATTAGGGAATGGCCCCAAACTCTTGGAAGCCCACAGGTTGTGTCCAGCCAGCTCCAGGCCAGGCTGGAGGAGATTGCAGATGGTTTTCCCATTGCCCCTGGGAAAAGAAAAATCCATGGCAGAACACAACACAGAGATCTGTCCTTTATTTTATTTGCACAGTGAAAGAAAAAGAAGATTTGCATCCAGATCCTGAAGCTCAATCAATAAAAGATGAAATCTTTGGGGAATATAGGTAAATAGGACCTGCTTTCACGAGCCTTTGTGTTTCTTGGAGTTTTGTTTGTTTCCAAATGCCATCATTATTTGGGACATTTTTATGGCATGCAATTAATGCTGTTTTTCATTTTCAAAGCAAACCTCATAGGAGTGGGGTAAGAGTAGGAATATCAAGGTATATCCAGTATATTTCAATCCATCCAAGCTGGGATATAAGGAAATGTTGATGTATTGGTGGTTATTTTTCACCTTTTTTTTTTTTTAATTAGCATTGTATGAATAATGTAAATATATATGATAATTCAGGGTGCTGCTGAAAAGCCCATTGAATTCTATGTCTTCAACGGGTTTTTGAAACTCAGACCCAGATCATGTAATATGGGGAATGGTCATTTTGGGACAGAAAACAAAAGAAAAGTTTGAAATATGGTAAAAAATACAAAAACCACAAAAATCTCACTACAGAAATCTCTGTAGGAGAATTGAAATAAGCACTTTGGCTGCTTTAAAATAATTAAAACTTAAAGCAATATATAATTGTTAGGTGAAGGAAAATACATAATTATAAGAACCGTGCTGGAAAACTGGTGTTGCTGGCCTCAAGGGCACAAAATTGCTGTTGAAATCCCACTTATATATACTACATTATTTGTACTGGAGTAGGGCTTTTTTTTTTCTGCATAATTTCATCTTTATTTAATTTTTAATGCTTTCTAATGGGACAAATATTTAGAAAGGTAAGAAAGCCCTGAGGTTAATAACTTTGACCCCCTCCTTTCCCCCTGAAATCCAAACTTGTCTTTTTTCTGAGGAGAAATGCCCTGTGCAGAAAAGTAGCAATTTTTTTCTGTGTTGATTATGCACATACTGAGTCCGTCCTGAAGAACTGAATTTCAGGTTCATTTCTCTGTCCTTCCTTAGATAACATTGCCAAAGATTTGACAGAGTTGGCATCAGCAGCAAGGGCTGTAATTGAGCAATTATGTCCCTAATCCAGAGGCCTAATTTAGTTTTTTTATGTAATCTTTGAATGTTTTCCCAATCCCCCCAAATGCCCTGTCCAGGCTGTTCTTGTTGCTCGTCTGTGGTGCCATTAGGAGGAATGGCCAGCGAAATTCCCCTTTTTTCCCTGAATTTTGGTGGTGGGCTGTCCTTTTTCATGGAATTTTCGCTGAACAGAGACTGCAGATGCAGGCATTGATTCTGCTTTGGGTTTTGCCAGTTCCTCCCCTTTAGCAGAGGCAAGCTCCAGTGAGATAAACTCCGGTAAAATAAAAGAACAGCAGAAAAAAGGGGGAAAGCACCTTTACTGGTAATTTAAACTCAAAGAGATGCTCCCAAAGCAGCGGGACGTGACCCACTGATGTGATATCACTTCACCCACCCACCTCAAAAGGAAAATTAAATAAATGGGCCCTGAATGTTGTCCACTGTTTTGTAAAATGAAAAGTGTCTCTCCGTGAGGTTCTGAACACCTGACATCAGCCCTGATGGCTGGAACAGACCCCCAAAATCCTTTCCAGCGTTCCCTTTCCCTTCCCCTTCCCTTTCTGTCCGTTCTGTCTGCCCAAGGCAAAAAGGGAAAAAAACCCAAATAGATGGGTATTGATAATGGCCTATAAACCAAAAACTCTGTTGGAATAATGACAAAATCCCGTGTGGGGAAGTCCAGGTGTGCAGAGGAGCACCAGGGCAGGACATCCTCACCGTTCCACCCACACGTGTCCCTCGCGCTTCCCTCCTGCTGCTTCCCCTCCCAACCCAAGGGCATTTTCCCTCCCTGCCGGTGAAAGGCGGATTTTTGGAAAGGCGTCTCTTTGTTTTGTAGTGACAGCGATGAAAAGCCGCTGAAAGGCAGCCTCCAGTCACTTAACGGGGACATTAAAGCCACTGGAAGTGCTGATAGTCTGGTAGATTATGGAGAAGGGGAGCATGGCATGTTCAATGAAGATGGTTCATTTATTGGAGCTTATTCTGGATCTAAGGAAAAAGGATCAGTGGAAAGCACTGGGAGTTCTACGGCAACTTTTCCTCTCCACGCCTAAAATGATTGGTGTTTAATTGTGATATTTATCCTGGTTAGCTCTCCACGGTCACCACGCGTGCTCGGGAGCGGGTTGCCGACTGAGCCAGTCAGGAAAATCCTGACACCCAGGTAATGCAAAAACGAGTCACTGCCACTAAAAGATGATTTCTCCATCCTAATTTCTATGTGTTCTCAATAAAACAGAGTAATTCTTTAACGATGTGTTAAGTCTGAGCAAACCAGAGTTTCTCGGTGGTACATCTGTATCCTTACCTGCTGCTCCAGGTGTTCCTTAGGCTTGGAATATGTTTCTCTGTGTAGGATTTCTGCCCTGTGTGGCTGTTGTCACACACACACGTGTGTGTGTAGAATTCCCTCGTGGCCTTGGTTATAACCTTGAGGCTGTAGCACAAACAAAACCAACGGGTTACTCTGCAAAGTGACACAAGGAAAATAAGAATTTGAAATACCAGAGAAATATATTCTATATATTGTATAATTTTTCCTAAAGAATTAAACCCCTTTGTGTATAATATTCAGAAAAACTGTTTTAGTGGTTACAGCTGACTTCAATTACCAATACTTAGAGATGCAGCTTCACCCACAGCAAAGTGTGGGTGAAGCTGCTGCCCAGTAGCTGGCACTGTTTCCTTAAATAAGTTAAGCTGCAGCTCTTTCCTGTGGCAAGGCAAAACAGGGTTCCCATCCACCATCACTCGAAATATTTTCATTTTTCCCCAGCTGCAAGCTGCATTTCTGAGCAAACTCCTTGGTGTCTGTCTCATATCTGTATATTTGTGAGCTAACAAACCTTCCATGGAGACGTTGTACATATGATATTAATATTGACACAAGTCCAGAGCAGCCTGGTTTTATTTTGAACTGAGACATGTTGCTAGCATGGGTCTGTGTAGCTGTGTAGGAATGACTAGAATTGCTTCTCAGTATGGATTTGGACCAGCAGAATTAGTTTTCAGAAGGAGTTGTGTGTATAGGAATCATCCAAACCTCACACCATTCAAGCATCACCTGAACTAAACCTACCTGACTTTCAAGAGTTCATTTATTTTCAGCCTGTTCACTGTTATATAAACAAAAGCAAAGAGAAAATATTATGGTAGAGTTTCTTTTCTATTTTGCTGGCTGAATTGCTGGTTTAAACCTGGTTCTTTGCCTCTCCAACACTAACCCAGCCGAGCTGTACAGCACATTTTTTTTGGTCTTTTTGTATTGGAATCTCCTGAATCTGTTTTTAGTCGCATTTGTATTTCTGAATCTTGCTTGTTTGAGTAGAGCAGCAACGTGGCTTCATTTCTTCTTGCACTTCCAAGCGACTGCCACTCCCACCATAAAGGTTTTTACGTAGTTCCTGCAGGAGGAAGAGATCCAAAAAGCTGATTGGCATCCTGATAGCAATTAGGCAAATGTCCCCAATGGCTCCTTCATGGGCTCCATGATTTCACTGGAAGGAAGAGAGGAAGCAAGAATTACTCACGTGGTTCAGAGTTTCCAGCAGGGGCTGCAATGAAGCCCAGGGAAATGCAGATTTTTCCCAGTGGAAAGGCTGTGGATCACACACAGGGCTCCCCTCAGGCTGGGGCTGCTCCTCAGAGCTTGGCGAATTCTGGAAGCCTTTGGTGCTCGATGCTTCCGCTTATCTGTGCCTCTTTTTGGGTTTTTCACTGGAGCCTTTAAGGGCTTTTCATGTAACCTCTGTTTGGGAAAAGCAAACCCCAAAGAGCCACCCCAAAAGCCCCATTCAGGCTGTGCCTGTGAGTATAAAATGATGAGTGGAAATCTGCCCTCAATCAAAAACCGTCCCATCCCATATCAGTGACCCACGTTATTCACTTTTTATTCTTTATCAAGTTACATTTGCTGTATTTCGTTCAATCCAAACACTGAAAAAGTCCAAAAGCCTTTTAATTTTGGGGGAAAAAAGAAGTAATTCTCCAAAGAAGGGAGTGCACAATTAGAGAAATGTGAAAATTGGCATCTCATCAACAGAGACATTTCCCAGCAGCATCTTTATCTGCTGACTCGTGTCTGCTGCAGCCCAAACCAGATAAAATCTAAGAACTGATTAGGCTTGTGACAATCTGCTGCTTGCTTTGGGCTGGTTTTAGTGTATTTCTTTCAGGAATCATCTGCAATGATCAAAGGTCTTTGAAAAAGGAACAAAATTAGGGGATAAAATTGGAGTGGGCTTGAAAAAGGAACAAAATTAGGGAATAAAATTGGAGTGGGCTTGAAAAAGGAACAAAATTAGGGAATAAAATTGGGGTGGGCTTGAAGAAAGAGCAAAGTTAGGGAATAAAATTGGGGTGGGCTCCCCCAAATCCTCACTTCGGGCTGGGGGGGGCTGTGCCTGCACACACCCATCCTATTTTCCGTGGGTCACTGCAGATAAACCAGACTCCTCATCCCAGAAAACGCCTCTGTTCAGCAGACACGAATTTCAGAGCATGTGAGTGCGTGCCAAAGGACCCCATAATGGATACAGATCCCCCGTGCAGCTCCTGCTCTGCTGCTGCTGAGAGGTGTTTGTGCCGTCCCCGTGCTGCTCTGCTCAGCCCTGCTGCTGGCGCTGCTTTTCCCACTCCGGTTTTAACTCGCAGCCTTAAATCTTAATGTTGGTGTTCCACGATGCCTCGGGACCTAAAAATCAGACAGGGAGGGAAAGATGAGCGATGGAACCTGGATTTCTGAACACGGATTTTGAGGAATATGCCCAATGAATATGAAACAAGTGGCTCAAACTCCCAGGAAATCTCCCTCACCTGAGCTGTTTTCTCTTCCCCAGTCATTTATTTTCCTTTTTCTCCTGCACTGGGTTTTTTTCTGCCGTAAAGGTGCCCTGGAAAGTGCAGGACATGGATGGTTTTTTAGAGATTTTTTTTCAAAAGTAAATGAACAGAGCAAGCTGAGGTTTTCCTGAGGAGTTTTTTGTCGTTGCAAGGAGCTGGGCTGTGGTTTTGTCTTGGTCTGTGGCAGGTGAGAGGAAGTGTGACCGTGTAGCTCAATAAAAAGTGCCACCAATTGTCCTGCAGTTGATAGAACTTCCTGAGTTGGAAGGGACCCACAGGGTCATCAAAATCCAACTTCTGCCCCTGCACAGGACAGCCCCAAAAATCACACCCTGTTCTGAAATACTGCACTGAGTATTAAATCCTTTGGGTTGGTTTGTTTCAGATTTTTTGGGATTTTTTTTTCCCCCCCCTCTAGGCCAGGAGTTTTTATTAAAATCAGCTTCTGGAAATTTGTGGTGAATTCATTAATTAACACCTACCAGGGAATTCCCCCCTGCCTGCTGGGAGGAGGGAGTCCAGCCATGGGAGCAGAACGGGGAATTATTAATTATTAATTATCCCATGCCATGGCTGGGGTTGGGCTCCTTTTGCTTCTGACAGCCCAGGACTTTTTGCCTCAGAGGGGAAATGACACTTTCATTTTTGATACCCAAGTCAACCCAGGATGTCATTCCAACCAGCAAGGAGGAGGCAATTCCCTGGCCCCACGGATCCAGGGTTGGGGATTTAAGCAGCCTCTGGAAGAAGAGAGGGATGGGTCTTGCTGACAAAGCTGTGCAGTGCATAAGATTAAACAAATAAAATCAGCTCTTCCTAAATGATGGGGGAAGACCCCTCTGTCCTTTCTCCCAAGGGAGGTGTTTGAATTCCCAGGGGAGCATAATATTGATTCGGTGTGGATTAATTTTTCTCTAATTTTTATATATATATAGATATGTATGTATATATATATATAACTGTAATTACACAACCAAGAACTTGCAGGAACAGCCCCAGCTTCCTTCTCTGGCAAAATTAGGGCATCCAGTCTTCAGAAATCCTTGTGGCTCTGCACTCCAGCGGGATCAAAGTACAGCACTGGGCATCAAAGCCCTGCTGGGGCTGGATCTTTAGGAAGACCAGAATTAGGAATCCAATCAGAAAATGGCTTTCCCCCTCCGGATAAAATCGTGTGTTCGTGTATAAAAAACTAAAAATTGTAACTCACATCTTCAATGGATCTAATTAGCAAATCATTTAAAGATTGATATTTGTTCTGCTGTGTTACACAAATTCCAGTGAGTAACTCTTTTCCTGGCAACTGCTTCCATTGACTGCATGGCTCCAATCCAGTGCCTGAGAGGTTTTCATCAAAGTTTTCAGGCCGATATTCTTTTTGAGATGAAAACAAATAGTAGCACTGTCTTCCTATATATATATATATATTAAAAAAAAAAAAAAAAAGGGGGGGTTTTTAAACAGAAATTCCACATTTTGTAAAGAAAAGTTACAAAAAAAAACATTCGCCGCTCCTTGAGCTTTTGAGAGGAAACCTCGGCATCGTTTTTCATGGCCATGATTTTGCAGATGAGAGGTGTACTTGGGTTGTTTTGCTTACCTGTAAGAACAGATAGAAAGAAAGGAAATTCTTCACGGAGAATTCCCTTTGTGTGCCCATGGATCACGCCCTCAGCTGCAGCTCTGTCAATGTTTATGACAAAATAAAAAGGTACGAACCACGCTGAAGTAGCAGGACATGTTTACATTGCAGCTCTGGATCTCTCATGTAAAAATCTCAAGTGATCTGCACTGATTTGTTCTGTTTTCAGGCAGGAGCCCCTCGGGGGCTTTGAGCCAAAGCATTCTGTCTGTTCATTTTTTATTGTTGCGCTTCTGACTTTGAACAAGAGACTTTGTAATTTCATGAGAAAAAGATCGAAGCAAATGTGGTGTCACCATCACAGTGTTACTTTTTTGGGGGGCTAAATGTTAGTGTGCATTGATTAAAGTTTAGAGAAACGTGTTGTACCGTAGTTGCTGTTTGTACCACGCAGGTGTGCACGTATGGTTTGAAAAGATATTTTCATTTTACATGAAATACAACTTTGCTAATAAAAGTTTGACTTGATGTAATCTTCAAAAGCCTCGGCTGCGATCAGCAAGTTTCTCTTTTGTTTGAGTGGGGGGTTTTGTTTCCTTTCTCTTCGCTTGACACCGTTTATTTGCCTGGAATCTGATTTAATTGTGACTCACAGCCCTCTCTAGGCTGTGACCTGTGGGGTTTTTTTTTGGTTTTCAAGCTGCCCTTGGCTTTCACTGGGATTTTGGGACACCGTGGACTATCAGCCCTCTAGATATGACACCAAAGCAGGATGAAGCTGACCTGCAAACGCCCTGAATTCAAATTCCTCACTGATTCCATGTGATCAGCTCCTGGACCAAACTGTCACCCTGTAGATTGTTAGCATCTCTCACGTGCTTTATTCACCCTGTTCACAGCACAAAACCTCACAGCACGCAGAGTTCTGCTCCTCTTCATTAAAGATCACCAGAATATTGGTAATTTTATAAATATCCAGGCACACACAAACCCAATAATACCTTTTTTTTGGTTGTTTTTTAGGGAAAACTACATTTGTGCCTAAAGTCTGAAACCTATAGATACTCATTTTATAGGAATTCAGCAAATGTGCTTTGTTTGCCAAGGAAAATAGCTTGGTTCTTTTGTTACTCTCTCCCCGTCACCAATATTCAGTGTTTATGATTAATTCTCCTCTGTCCATGGGGAAGGTTCTGCAGGTGAACACAAATTCACCCTCCTGACATCTGGAACAGCCAAACTGAGGACTCATTAAAAGCCAGCAGACAAATCCACGGCAGCTGATACTGCTGAAAAATCCATTTTTAGAGTATTTAGCAGGAATCTGAAAGATCTGGTTGATGCTCAAGTGTGTTGAGCATCGCACTTGGTGCTGGTGTGGCTTTTGTGCTGTTCCGAGCGTATTTCACTGAAATACTCTGTGCTATTCCGAGTGTGTTTCACTGGATTTCAGTGAAAGAAATTCTCCTTTTTTGCCACATGTTTTCAGCTGCTTCACTTCAGCAGGAAGGCTCCGGGACTTTTTTTAATGCAATTCTTCACCTGCAAGAACCCCTGAATGCGTTCAGTGGGGATGCAGGACTGTGCTAACAGGCATTCACCTTTCAGGAAGGCAGCAAGGGCATCCCAAGAAGGTTTTATTATAATTCATATCCTGGAATAATGAGATTTACACTTTCCCCAGTAGCATAATGGGGAGGAGAAAGCCCTACAATCATGTGCTTCACTGGAGTGAGAATAAAGGTGCTGCTGCCACCGTCAGGTGTGTGGCAGCAGATCTCACAGAAGTCTAAGGATAAAATATGGGATGAATATGCTTTTATTTGATATTTTGCTTTTGAGACAAAGCTGGCGTTATCAGAGCTGTTTTGGGGGCAGGGCATTCCTTCTAACGTTCAAACATTTCGCTCTGTTCTTCGGTCTCAGGAGGAAATGGCATCGCTTTTCCACTCTGGGATCTGTTAATCAGCTGGGAAGGCAGAGGAGTCACTCACTCAGCCCCGGGGAAGCACCAGCAGTCTCACTGCTGAAATCTCTGAGCTCTGCAGATTCCTAAGCCTCATTTCACAAGACTTGGGAGTTGTTTTTACCGTGCTTGAAGCCCCCATGATGTGGCTAAGCCCACCCAGAAGAGCTGCCCCACCCCATGCCCTGGATGTAGAAATGGGCATTTCTGTAAAAAGCACCCCTCTTTGCATTTCAATTTTTATTTTTTTTCTGTTGGGATTGTACTTCTGTGCTGCATCTCCATCCCAGCCTGGGGGTTGCAGCCTGTTCTTCACCATTTGTTTGGAACACTGGGGCAGGAATATCTCAAACCAGAAAATAGGCAACAGTACTCCAAGTTTGGGGGCTTTTTTTGCTTTTACCACCTGGTTTTGCTTGGGAGTCCCAAATCTTGTTTGCAGTACTTTTATTGACTTAAAACTCTAAAAATTGATGGTTTTGGCAGCTGTGCATCACCTGAGATGGAGGAGAGAAATCGGGATGTGAGGAGGACTGGGAGGGTGGGAAGCAAGGGCAGCTGTGGCTGGCACAGGACCAGAACTGGGTCATTCCCAACTGCTCCTCCTGGGGGAAATGAGGTCCAGGAGGTGCCTCTGTACTGATTATCCTGCTGCCAATCAGCTTTTCCTTCCAATCTGGGATGGAATCACCTTCGTGGCTGAGAAGTGTTTCCCTCAGCTCTGGAATGGTGTTACAGCTCCTCCTGGGGGAGCAGGAGGAGAGGCCTGGCTCCCACTTCTTGCTGGCCTGGGGATGGAGCTGGAGCTGCTGGGAGCCCCGTGGAAAGCTGGACCAGGCACCCAGGTGAGAGTAACCAGCAGTGGGAAAAGGGGTTTGGGACTGCTGCTGTACCCGGGAGAGAATGTTAAAAGTCCTTGCTGAGGCGATCTGGGGGGCTGTGATCCGTCCCAAGGGGGTTTGCTGTGCTGGGGCTGTGGGATTTTCCCGTTTTTCCCTGGCTGAAAGGTGGGGCTGCTCTGCTGTGTTTCCTCTGGAACAGGTCTGCTGTCCCTGCTGCCTCTCCTGCACGAGCTTTGTTGTTTTCTTCCCCCTGCTGACTGTGTCAGGATTTATCTGTGCTGCCCCCTCGGCTCCTCCATGCCTGGGCTTGCCTTGGAACTTGAAAAGTTCCAGCCTGTTTTGTCTCCGTGCTGAGGCTTCCTGCCCTCCATGCAGATTTCTCATCACCTGTAACCTCCCTCATCTCTTTGGGATGGAAGCTGTGTTCTGCTGACGGGTACGCTTGGGATCTGGAATTTAGCATGGATCGAGGTGGCTGAGCTGCCAGACTTTTTGGCACTTAAAAAAAAAAAAATATATATATATATATTCACTTATCTTTTTAAAAAAAGAACACAACAATTTGTCCGAAGCTTTGTTCCCCTTTACTCCTGTGGGTGAGGCAGAGAAGATCAGGGCAGGAGTCCAGGCCCTCCCCGGTGTGTTACTGGTGTGGGGACCTTCCTGAGCCTGGTCCTGTGTGGGATTTAACCTGGGAACTGCTGGTGTTGTTCCCTCCTGTGGTGTCTGCGGGTGGCTGGACACATGGGGCTGCTGCTATTTTGAAATGAGTCCTTTTTATGATTATTTATTAAATAATTAAAAGCATAAATGCGGTTTCTAATAAAAACCACCCCGCTCTGTGTAAGCCTTTATGACTTCAGGCAGTCACCGTTCTGAACATTTATTTTCCTCTAAGTGGCAATTTATATGAAACATGCATTAAAAAAATATTCCTGGACTATTTAAAATGAGAGTGGAGTAACAACTTCCAGTGGAGCAGGAGCCCTGGTTAATTATTTATAATTTCGAAAAGTACATTTTCCAAGCTCAGCATGGAGCCCAGAGGCCACTAAGTAAATAAATTTACATAAAATGCAGCAAAATCAGATCGTTTGACACAGTAATTCACCTAATTTCAGAAAAAAAAAAAAGTTCTTGAGGAAAAATAGTTGCTGCAAAGAGGAGTGTCAGCAGAGGGATGTGGAAGTGGCAGTGACAAGTGGAGTGGGAATATCTCTGGAATATGGCACTGAGAGGTGGGGGAACATCATGGAAGCTGCTAAAGCCACTCGTTTCCATTGCTGCCTCATCAGGAGTTGAGGAGGAAATTGCCTCCTGGAAATATTTCCTTTGTTTCATTTCCCACAGCCATCAGTTGTTGAGAGCTTAAAACTTACTGATGCGTTTCTCGGAAAATATTTACTGAAAAAGCAAAAACTCTTCATTTTTTGATTGCATTTTTTATCACTCCAAGGCTGCAGAATATTTCCTGTCCCAAGGCCTCTGAGCTGCCGGGTTTTATCCATTTTTTCTGAGGTTTTTCCTGGTGGTGCTTTCCTCTGCTGGGCTCAGCCACTCTCCTGCCCAGCTTTCCATTCTCCCAGGGCAGCAGCATCTCCCTGGCTTTACCTGAATCCAACTTTTCTGAGCCTCCCAGCTCCCGGAGTCCCAGAACGGCAGAATTAGGAAGGAGAGGAAGAATTCAAGTGTTGTGCTTTCAGATTGTTCCAATAAGAAAAAAATATAAGCAGAGCCTACCTCAAGGAATGCAGGTCGTCAGGTTTAGTCTGATTTATTGTGAATTTCACCTTGCAGATCACACTTTTTAAAAAGAAACAGTTACAAAAGCTCTTCCTTTTCACTACATAAAGCCATGAGGGAATGAAGAAGAACGTGCTAATTCTTTAAATACTCAGGACTGCGACTCTGTCATTGACTCTGCCTTTCAAAATTGAGCATTTAAGTATTTGAAAAGCCCACATTTGGACTAATTTTGGCAAACCTCATAAAAATACGCATTTCTCAGTCCCTCAGTTATACCCGAGTTTAAATTTGTCCGCATCTCTCCTTGCCAAATATTAATTTTTTTCCTCACATCTGCCACTGAAGCTCGCAGTTAAGGAAAGTGGCAACTCCGTGGGCTCGTTTCATCAGCCACTTATCAGCTCCCATTGTACCTGGAGCTTTCTGTCAGCCTGACGAGGCAGAGCTGAACCCATTTCTTCTTCTAATCAAGATAATAACTGCTAAGAACGGATGGATTTTGCTGCCGTGGAAAATGCAGACTAATTCTTGCCATAATTATCAAGTCTTTAACCGGTAATTGCACACTGTTCCCATCTATCTGCTGTCAGATTTGTTTCTGTAATTGACCTCCTGGTCCAGGAACTAGAGACAGCCTTTGATTATTGGTTCAATTAGTCTTAAAGCATCATGGGTTTTTCTTTCTTCCTTTTTTTTTTTTTTAAGGTATTTTAGCTCTCCAGCCAGTCAAAAGAAGTATAAAAAATGTCACTAAATATTTCTTACCTTTATCACTGTTAGTACCTGCTGAGTCTCATTTTATTCAGTCTGTACAGATAAATTGAGTAGGGTTTTGATGAGAAATGATTGACTTTGTGCTTTTTCTTAGTCTTAACCTTTAGGGACACCTTTTTGGGGGCAAGGGAATGGCTTTTCTATGGTGGTGGTGTTGAGCTGCTACATCCCCAGTGCTCCCCACCTGAGCTGCTCCCTTTGGAGCTGGCTCCTTCCAGGGGAAAAAAAAATGGAGGATTTGGGTATGGGTTCTAGAGGCTCTGGTGTGTCTGTATATTTGAATATGAGGAAGGCAGGGAGAAGAATACACATTTTCCAGGACTGTTGTTTACAAGTTTTCCACACAAAATGACCGGGGCTGGGTTTGGGAGCATGGAAGGACAGGAACATTGTTCTTGTCATGCACGACCATGACATGGAGATGGAGAAACCCGTTCAGAATGATCTGTTCCTCGCTCTGTGTAAAACCAAGAGTGGTGCCGTGGGTTTAACCAACAACTTCTGGTCTGGTTTTACTCATTAAGTGAAACAGCATGAATGTCAACAAGGGCCTAAATTAAGTGTGGATTTTCTCTCTTGTTATTTGTTAACTCCCTGACCGGGGAATTGGTTGGAGGTGGGATAACATCAGTGTGATCTTGTCATGGAGGGAGGGGAAAAAAACCCAACTCCATGGGTCTAAAACCTGCTTTTCCCTCCTTTTTCCCTATATTTGCACAGCAGAATTCCCTTGCACATTTTCCCTGTTTAAATTCATCCATAAGGGTTTTGGGGTAATATATTTTTGTGCTTCTCTTGCATGTACAGATGAATACAGGGATAGAAGAAAATATATGAAATAAAACTAACCTGTTTTCTGGTCCCCACCCTAAGATGAGCAGCAAAATAGGATTAAACAGAAAAACCCCTTCCCCTGCATGAGACAGATGTGACCTGGAGTTTTAATTATTGCCTTGCAATGAGATTTTACTCAGTTCTACCTTAGTTTTAACCCTCACAGTGAGGTGCCCCTCAGTTAAACTGTGCAGTCCCGTCCCTCCAGGCTGGGGTGGGAGCAGTGCAGTTGGGGATGCCAAGGAGAGCCACGCCTGGATTTTTAATTCCTGGTGGTCACCATTGATAACTCCTTCCGTAAGAGCGAATATAAACAAATGCAGCCTGGAATTTCAGATTTTGGCGTTCACCTGGCATTCTGGCTTGCTGTTATTACCCCAAATCCTTTCTGTTGCTCCCCAGCTGGAGCAGAGGAGGGTTGCTGTGGTTCCACCAGGGGAAGAGGCAGATGGTGCCACGTGCATGGGGGCTCTTCCAGGAGAAGCGTGGAGATAATTGAAAGGAGCGATTGTGCCGGGGATTTTGCTTGTTCCTGGGTCTCTTCACATAATCACTTTGCTAACCTTGGCTGTGTCCTCTGGAAGGATCTGAGGCCATCCTGACTGTAAGAAATCACCTGTGAGTGTTATTTCCCTGTGCCTGCTCCCTCCTGGCCTCAATGCCAGCATCCCTGCGCCTCAATAACAGCTGCTCCAACTCTCCTGCCTCCAGTTCTTGAGCTTTAACTGGATTTCAGCAGCTACTGAGGTTTTTTTAACCTCCGAACTTCTGCTGCTTCAGGATTTAGGAACTCCTGAGCAGCTAAAGCTCCCGAGTGCAGTGCTCAGCTGCAAGGGCTCGGCATCAGTCGGTTCATAAATAAGCTGTGTTTTAACACTGAACTTCAGCGCTTCCCTGTCCTTCCTCTCCTGGGTCTGTATCCCAAAGTTCTCTCTCCTGACGATGCCCAGCACCTCGTGCATGAGCTGAGGGAGGGATTCCCAGTGGAGTTTCTGTATCCTCATGGCTTCACTTCTGGGTACTGAGGCAGGTGGATGTTGGTCTGTGTTCTCCTCCTGCCTGTACTGGTGGGACTGAGCCTCCAACAAAGTGGCCTGAGAGTGAGGCCACTGTGACAGGAGGTTTGACATGGAAATTTCACCCACCTGAGGCCAGAGGATCCCTTTCAAATGGGGGGCGAGCAGCAGGAGTAGGGGCTTTAAATAAATCCCTCAATCCCAGAGCAAAAAACATCCCAGTAAAACGCAAAAGCCCCCGAAAGGCACAAAATTTAAGACACTTGGAAGGTCCCAGTGTTCCCAGTTTACTGGGACCTGGTCCCTGCTGAGGTTGTGCAGGGAAGTGCCTGGGCCTATCCTGAGCTTGTGTGGAGTTTAAGAATTCCGTAAGCTTGAGGGAAGAGGTGGAAGCAGCCCAAGGCGTCTCTGAGAGCTGGCCTTCAGTCAGTCCATTCATTACATTATTCAAATATCACAAGGAGTCAGGGAATCCAGAATTCCCCCTCTCTGTAACTTCACCACTGCATCAGAGTCGCCAAATATATGGAATATTTTTCTTTTCCCCCATACAAAACAACAAGCTTAGCTGCTTCCCTGAGACTATTCATTTTCACCACATCAGGAACTTATTAATTCTTGATGAGAATTCAAGCATTAATCAATTCTTGATTGAATTCTCCCCAGAGGGAAAGAGGAGAAACTGGGCCAGATTTGCCTTTTGGCTGCTCTGAGTTCTGTCTCTGACTGAGCACACATGGAGCAGTGGGATAATCAGTCTGCTCCCTGTCAAACGCATCTCCCCAGCCAGCGGGGCACTCTGAAGGAAATCTCCCTGTACAGGTGAGGAAAAAAGGGCCAGAGACCCTTTCCTTTGCAGAAATGCTTTAAAACCTTCAGAAAAAAGAGATTTATAAGTGTTGCTGGTATTTTCTTCCTCATGCCAGGAAAAAAAAACAAACCCAAACATACAATCTTACGAAAAATATGTCAAAGCAGCCCAAGAAAATGTTGTTCCTGTTAATTGCAAGGAGAGAAGGAGTTACTGAGGTCTCAGGTGGTAGCAGTGCAGTCCCAGGATGGTTTTGGTTGGAAAGGACCTTAAAGCTCACTTGGCCCCACCCCTGCCGTGGGCAGGGACACCTTCCACTGTCCCAGGGTGCTCCAAGCCCCATCCAGCCCGGCCTTGGGCACTGCCAGGGATCCAGGGGCAGCCTCAACAGTGCAAGGAGCCTCCACAGCGTGTGGAACCTTCAAGGCCAATCTCCACTTCCAGAGCAGCCCAGCCCATCCCTCACTGTCCAAAGCTGGAGCTTTTGGCAGCACAGCCACCACCAGCTGCTCCCTGAGCTCGGGCTTTGAGGATGGACTCACTGCCCTCAGCTTCTCCCTCCCTCCCTCCTTCAGGCTGGCGCAGTTGAAAATGGTTTCGTTTTTATTCCTTCCAGCCTTCAAAGCCAACCTGCTGTGCTTTGAAGGGCTGGTGCTGGGAGCAGAGCCCTCCCCGTGCTGCTGTGACCCCGCTCCCAGCCTGGCTGCAGGGCGGGAGGGCTGCAGGAACTCTGCTCCCAGAGCCGAAGGAAAGGCAGGGTCAGGAGGGATGGGAAGCCTGGGATGAGGACTGAGCGTTTGGGCGCTGCCTCAGGGTTTGAGCAGCGAGCTGAGCTAACGCAGGATACGGCTGCGGGGAAGGCACAGAACTGGAGCAGCTTTTAAGCTGCTTTACTCTGATTTCCAGGTTTCTGAATTGCGAAAGTGTGGTCCTGGCTGCCCTGGGAAAATCAGAGAGAACAGGATGAGCTTTAAACCTCGGTGCTGGAGGGTGGGAGCCAGAGAGGCAGAGCTGGAGGCGTGGAACCCAAGGGCTCTTGGTGGCCCAGGAAGGCACAGCTGCCCGTGGCTCCATCCCGTCTGGTTCGGGGCTCAAAGAGCAGAATTCTCTGCTGTTATTTGAGTTTTTGCCATGCTGGGGCATCACCAGCAGTGCCAGGATTTGGTGACACCATGGTGACAGTGATGATGGTTTCTGTAGAGGGTAATGGCAAGGCAGCCTCTGCTTTCAGCTGTGAATGGCTCTAGTGGATTTAAATGGGTTAAAAAAAGGGAAATATTTAAATTTTCACCTCAAAGACACTTCATGCTCAAAGGGTTAAGGAAAATCCCCTGGCAGTGATGGCACACCATGGGATTGGGGGTGTATTATGGGGTTTATTGCTGTCCTGCCTCCTAGGGAAGGAGAGAACCTCTATTTCAACCAGTCTCAACTGGGCAGGAAGGGTAGAAAACAGCTTTGAAAGGTCAGGAGGGGAATAAGGGAGCACTTAAAAGAAGATGTCAGCAACGAAATGGAGATTCATCAATTCTAGTGACCTGTACAAACAGATGAGAGGAGCTGGAGCTGGTCACTTAAAACCATGTAAATTTAATTAAATTGGTATTGCTTGCAGGAAAGAGAGACTAACGAATATAACAATTAGTGGCTCTTTGTGCCCTCTTGGAAGCAGCAAGTAGGGAGCAGGCACAGGGAAATGGCACTGGGAGCAGCCTGCAGTGCCCTTGTCAGTCCCAGGCAATTAATACAAATGAGCCATCAGCATTCCAGGTCAGCTCCTAACAGCTGAAACAGAGGATGGGGCACTTGGCTGCCAGGAAAATGAACCCCCCGGGATGTTCTTCACTCTGGTTTTGCAGGGTGGAAGGAGCTGGGCTTAGGGAGGGACTGGGAAAGGAATTTCTGGGTCCTTTCCTCTGGGAAGCCGTCACAGAAGGTCTGGAGCAGCTGGTGGGAGATTCTGAGTGCTTCCTAAAAACTGTGGCCGACATTTTCCTAATTCAAGGTGCATCACGTCCAGCAGGAAGGAGCTCCAGATCAGATCCCATCTCCACAGCCAGAGAGTCACTGATCAATGCACAGAAAATTAGTGGCTGCTCGGTTTGATTGTGTCTGATTTATGCTAATGGCAAAAAAAAAATCTCAATTTATTTACTGTTCTCCACAAGATCCAATTCCACAATGAGGAAAACAGTCCCAACTCCCCTAACTCCTCCACCCCTCTCCTGTCCCTAGCAAAATACTCTGTAAATGGCAAGTGGGGTGATCAGGAGCACATGGCAGGGAATGGAAGTGAGGAGTTGGGGAAAATTGAAAAGAAAGAGCATGGAAAAAAGGTATGACCAGCGAGTTTAAACTCATTTCTTAATGTCCTTTAAAGGTGATAGGAGTGAACAGAAGCTGGACAGTTGCACCAGGCCGTCTTCAGATGGATCCAGGGCTGCTGGTGCCTCTCTCCTCTCCCAGGGAGGGAGGAGGGTGATGGTGCAGCCTCACAGAAGGGAATAATTTATCTCCCAGCAGTGATTAAGAGGCAGTTAAACAGCAGCTCCTCTCATCAGACTCCGTTAAATCAGTGAGTCTGGCTAACTGGCACCTAAAATTTTTAAGAGCCATCTGAGCTGCTCTTTGGATCGTTAATGTTTATTTTTAATAAGTCCTGGCTCGCGGAGGAAGCTTCGGCGGGCTGGAAGAGAGCTCGTGCTCTGCCATTATTTAAAGAGGGTAAATGGGCTGACCCGAGTAATTAGGAGGCTGCCAGATGAGCGCTCAATCAATACAGGTGTTTGATAGCACCAAATGTAAGGTCATAGATCCGCGAGTCACGGACGGAGCCGGCACGGGCGGCGCGGAGATCTTATCCCGAGCAGCAGCAGGAGAATACTGAGCAGGGCTGGGGAGGATCTCTCACTCTGGCACGGGGCACTCCACGTGGGGATGCTGCTGGCCATGGTTTCGTGTCTGCAGTTCACGAGGACGCTTGGAAACTGAGGGAATTCAGGGAAAATTCGCCCAGAATGATAAAAGATTTTGCAGTCCGCCATATATAAAACCGGACTCTGCTTAAGCCACAGAGGAAAGGTTTTATTGAACTCTGTTCAAAAGCTCATGAGCTTCATGGTTTTAAAGCAGCCATCAAAATCTTGTATTGTCTCTATATATTTCCGGATTCATTTCTTATTTAATTGACAAAATTACCAACAACAACAACGTCTCCCTGTTTTTCCCCTTTAATTGGTTGTTGGATCTTCCGAATGAAAATGCTGTTGGATTTTGGGGGACTTGGATTGTGCATTACCAATACAATTTGCACGTTGATGTTGGGTTTGTAAATTGTTTGTGTTTCAAAAGAAACTGCCAGTGCCTTTATGAAAAAGGAAACATTAAAATCCTGGAGTTCTGTAGGAGCTGAGTATGGAAGGGCTTCTGGAGACTGCAGAGCACTTAGATCTTGGGCACTCCCACCCTGATATCCCACCAGGAGTTAAGGAGGTGTGGAAATAAAATGGAGTTGCGGGAATAAAGATGCTTTTGACAAAATTTCCCTGATAAAACCATATAATTTTACAGTGTAATTTGACATTGTATTTAAGTGAAGAGCTGCTTTTCAGGGTTTAAATGACAACTTCTGTTTGGAATTTAAATCCATCCTTTTGGAAGATGAAATCTAAGTGAAATCCATCAAATCATTCACCAGGGGAAAATTCCAGGTCGAAATGTTTGCAGTACAATTCTCCCACTCCGTTTTCCCGTTCTCCCCCAGGTTAAGTTTTTAACCTTTCATTTCATTCCCCGGCAGGTGAAATTTGATATTGGTATTTCTGACAAACTAGGCCAATATTTATTTCCTAGACCTAGCTAGGAGTAAAAACCACTTTGTGAGGTGGGAGTCCCTGGGAGCAGCAGACAATCAGGGTGGAACGTGGATCTCCGAATGTGGGAATGGCTCCTGAAGGCTTTGCCAAACCCTTTCCTCTCTCCCTTGCTGTGCTGGGCTTGCATCTGCTGCAGCCTTTAGAATATATTTGTTCCCAAAACTTCCCTTTGTCGGACTCTCCTTTGACTCTTTCTTTCCCTTCCTTCAAAATTCCAGTTTTCCCCCTCTCCAGGGAAATAATCCTTTGAGGCTTCCCCACTTTATTCATAGTAAGAGTATTAAAATATTTATTGGGTTCCTTCACGTGTAAAAACTCTCTGAGGAGGATTCCGAGGATTAGCACCTGTTTGGGAGTCTGGTTTGGCTCCTCCTCCTGCCTGGTAAATCGATTTCTGCCCATTTCAAGTTGATGAGCCTGGTTATCAATACTCCACCAGCAAGTAAATGGAATTCTGTTGATTTGGGTGGAGCCGAGTCAGGTTTCTAAGTTAACTTTTAATCCACAGGATCCAGCTCAGTGGGATACAACTGGCAGGATAACATCACTTTTTAATCCAAATCCATTATCAAACACCTTTTTTTTCTTTTTCTGAGTGCTCACCGCTCTACAAATCTTATTTTAATGTTTTTCTTAGTGTGCTCTGTAGCTCTTTAGTGTTAAAATTAAGAAAACAAGCATTCTTTTAATTATCTAACAGTGGTTGGTTTGTTGGCTTGCATTTTTAATGTTTTTTAGTGTTTCTTTGTTCTTATCACTAAAGAAAACACTGCCAAAAGTCAGTGCCTTTGCAATTGCAATGTTTTCCAGTGAGACCAGCAACATTCAGACTTATTTTTGGAGAGAATTTTGTCAAATAATGGTCACTTTGGGTTACTGTGGACAAAAAGAAAAATATTCTCTGATCAGCTGACAGATTTTCCTCAGTTTCCAAGTCCTAAAAAAGATAAAATATCTTTAACTCTTAATATTTCCAAATATGATTTCCACAACCAAGCAAACCCAGGATGAGTGAGCACACATCCCACTTTTTGTGAAACATATGTACATCACTTTTTATAGGGTTTCTAATGAAGTCTTCGTTATTGTACATGTCCATGTTTTGAGTGTTGTCAGGTTGTCTGTCGCTGGTGTTTGTGCTAAAATGCATTAGTTGGCAAATGGCTGTGAATTCCACGGAGCTGTAATTTTATTTAAGGGTTCTGGTTTCCACTTGAGGGACTTGGGAGGAAATTATCTGGAACTTAACATGGATCTTTGGTCAAGCAACCTGTTTTTGCTTTGTTTTAGTTTTGTTTGTTTGTTTGTTTGGGGTTCTGTTTATCCTTATGGAGAACTACGACCCAGAGAAATGAATAAAATACAATTATTTCACAGGGTGTATTGATCCTCAGGAAGTGATTGCTGAGGAAGGTCAGTCCTGCAGCCTCTCTGTGTCGTTGCCTGTGGAACGGGGACATTTTGGAGCAATAAACTGGAGAAGAGGAGTGGAGGAGTGTCTGTGTCCTGGCCATCACCAGCATGTCCCACCACGGGTCCTCTGCTGCTTGCTGGGATG
This sequence comes from Gymnorhina tibicen, assembly GCA_013399875.1. Classification (NCBI taxonomy): domain Eukaryota; kingdom Metazoa; phylum Chordata; class Aves; order Passeriformes; family Artamidae; genus Gymnorhina; species Gymnorhina tibicen. The sequence goes on along the minus strand of VXAZ01010361.1, from coordinate 1,419,428 downwards.
AGCTGGGGGTCTCTGCTGTGCTGAAATGATCAAACTCACGATCTCCTTCAGTGAGGAGAAAGCTGAGGAAGAAATGTGGCATTAAAAAGAGACAGAGCAAAGGCTCCCAGGGCTGGGATGCTGGTGATCAAAGCACACCCAGGGACGTGAGCTCGGCCCAAAGGCTCCAGCCACCGCTCTCATTTATCCATGAATATATTCCTTCTATTTCATTCTCTGCTAGCCATTATTTCTGTCGTCCCTGTTTTCCCCTAGGAGGTGGTCATTATTTCGTGGTCATGCTCCAGTCACTATCAATTGCTGGGATTGTTTCATGTTCTTCACAGAAGAATTCTAGTTGGGATCTCCCCTGCAATTCCTGTTTGTGGCCAACACATGAGCAGTGGGGGGGAAAGTGCGAAGGCAGCTTTAGTTTGTGGGGTTTCAGTCCAGTCACTTCCCCAGGTTGTGTTCTCCAGCATCCCATGGATGCTGTGGCACAGATAAAACAGTGACACCACCTGATTTTTGGGGGCATTTCACCTCTGTGTTCAGAGAGGCTTTGCAGCCCAGGACACAGATTCCCAATCCTCGCTCCCATGAAAATTAGGGGTATTTTTGGACAGTCTCTTCCTGCCTGCCCTGGAGGCTGAGATTTTTGGGGGTTCTCTTTGCTGCCTGTGTGTGGCTGGACTGATCCTGCTGTCTCCTGGCTCATGAGATGCTGGAAGCTGATCAAAAACCATTTCGGGTCGTCCCAGTCTTCTAAAATGCCTCAATGCAGAGAAAACAGCTTTCCAGTAATATCTTCAGAATAACTCTTGAGTTTTTGCACGATGCAGAGGTGCCACCACAAGGCTCAGCAACAATCTTAACACGGATTTAGAACCCCCAGGTGTCGGACACGGAGGAAGCACCGGTTCTGTGTTGCCAGCCCCTCGTTTCCAAGAGTTAACTGAGACCTGCTAAAGGAAATATTATTGATTAGCTTTCAGGGTAAGGAATTAGCCATGTTTGCCCAGATATGTTCAGCATCATTGTATATTGACTAAATGTATGAAAGATAGATAAGATACAACCGTGATAGGCACATCTTGTCTGGAGCAATGGCCTTCATTAACGTGATTATTAAAGTGAACGTATTAACAGCGAGTCCCACAGCCCCTCTGCCTCCCTGTGTGAGCAGCAGCATTTCAATCTTGTATTCACCGAGCTCTAATTCAAGTTTTCCAACGATCCAGCCTTCGGGATAACGTGTTCCGTGCTCTTCTGAGAGACAGGGAAACAGAGGAGGAACGAAAACACCACCCTGAGCAATTTGGACTAAGTGTAAGAAAAACTTGTTTCCTTCGCATTAATAATTAAGTTTATTTTCACAATTGGTTTGAAAAATGGGAAATTCACTTCATTTTCCAGATAACCTGATTCATCTGCTATTTGCAAGGTACTGCTTGAGATCCAAAAATGAATATTTAAGCAGCAGGGATGTTGTCACTGGAAGAAAAGCAAGGATATGCTCACCCTGTGGCTGGATTTGCTGTGCTGCACTGAGGTTGCCTGGGCCAGCTCTGTTTACTCCAGTCTTTGTGTGGAATTTGGCTAGTTTCTGTGATGAATTAAGGGGCCAAGAAGATGAAGTGCTTTAATCATAATTGCCTGTTCAAGAGCCAAACTTCAAGGCGAGGATTTAATATCTTTAAGTGCAAGAGATAATAATAATAATGGCAAAAGTTCCATTGTAAGGAGTAATTTCAGTTTCTAAAATAAGTCTCTGGAATAATACTCAACCAAGTAATTTGTGTAGCTACATAAATATTCCCTGTGTTCCTTAAAGCAGCTCTTTTTTTTCTTCAAGTCTGCAAATTACCCTTTTATGAGATGCTGTACAAACTAACTACTATATCTATTCAGAGTATGATAATATCTCCTTGCCTTTGAATGAAATATTTGGCCCTTGAGAATATGCCAGTAGCTCTCCTCACAAAATACCTGGAAATTGAATAAGATCTGCAGCTTTATTATGTACATATAATACTGAAACCTGTGGGATTATGTGTAGTAACCTTATTTACAGAACCAGGAGATGTATTTGCAGAATATATTTTAGGCTGGGACAGCTCAGTAACACATTTATAACATCTTCTGCTTGTGTGGCTTGATCTCAGAGAAATGCCAAAGGTCTTATCTCAGAAAAAGGACAAGGGTCCCCAGTACAGTCTGGGTATTTAAAATGCCACATTTCAGAGTGGCAGGAATAAAACCTGTACCTGACACAATAATAATAAATCAGTTTCTAAATCATTTTGGCTCAAAATGCAAAGATATTGTAAAGAAATGCAGCTTTTCTCTCGCAAGAAAGCTCATGGACGGTGTGTCCACAGATACTCTTCTTTTGAAACTGGAATAGGGCCACGAATTCTCAGGTACCAGAGAAATAACATTTCAGTCATACTGGTGAAAATACTTTAATTTCTTCCAAAAGTGGATTCCCTCCCCTCTGGAAGCAGGATTTGCACTGGTGAAGAAGCTTCTCCCCCAAATATGTGTAATTTTCCAACATGAAATCCACTCCTTTCAGAAGAAAAGAGGGGAAAAAAAAAAATCATACCCCTCCAAATGAGAAAACGGCCTGTGTTTGGAAATTATGAGTTTCAAACTCTTTTATTTTTTGGGAAGAAGCTGGGAAAATGTAGAAAGGTTCACTTGTCAGAAGTGTCCACCCCAGCTGCCCTGTGGGCATGACATTCTTCTTGGCCAAAATGCGGACACGGGTTAGGGCTTTGCAAAGCAGCGCTGTGGCTTTAGCCATGATGCCAGAGGCCTTTGTAGAAACTTCTGGGAAGTCAAAATACAGGACAAAACAGCTTTATCTGAGTTGAAGGAAAACAGAGGTTTCCAAACTCTTTTTTCCCCCGATCCTCTTAGCAGCTCCTTCACAGATAAATAATTCCATTACACTGCTGTTTGAAACATGCAAGCATGATCACTTTGGTGGCTTTAGTCATTCTGTTTTTCTTTACTAAGCTGTTCTTTACAGGCCTTTTAAGGCACTGGAACCGAATCCATGTCCAATCAAACTGATCAGCGTTTTTGGGCATGACTTTTCAATCACAGCGTGATGTTCAGTCATTTAATGTAACTTTATACAACAGAGCTGTTTGGATTGTTCCCTAGAGATGATCTGCAGGACCTTCAGGAGCACTTTGGGCAGCTCAGAAGTCTCAGCACTATATGTATTTTTCATTACATTCCTGCTGTTTCTGTAATGTTTCCAAAGGGTTGGTGTTGGGTACAGTAACAGAGGAGTTTGTAGTTTCCTTCACTGAGACAGCAATGCTGTCTAAGGTGAAATTAAAATAGACTTCACTTATTTGTGGAATTAATTATTAAAATGTGCTCAGCAATCACTCACTCACATCAACTCTCTGTGCTTACAGGGCTTTTTTTCCCCTCGTGCAAATGCCACCAAAACAATGAGAGGTGGTGCTGGGTTGCTTTGAGTCAGCGATGGCCAAACCTCCTCCTGCCTCTTGTATTATTTAAAATGTGCCTTTCATCAGTTATTCAGTGCAGAGCATTTGGGGGGGGACAAAGTAAATCCCGATTTGTTGGCATCAGCATCTAAACCTGCAAATATCAGGGTTTTTTTAAAAAAAATTGGACTGTAATTTTCATCTGGTTCTTGCCACTTGTCAGCTTCTGAGTTAGGCTCAACTAATTTGATTGGATTTGGGGGTTAGGCCTGATTGGGTTTCTGGTTCTCCTTCTGTATGGCTGGGTTGATTTTGGAAGAGCCCTGTGGAGTCATCAGGGAGTGCCTCCGTGAGTCATGGAATGGTTTGGGCTGGAAGGGACCTTAAAGCCCATCCAGTGCCACCCCTGCCATGGCAGGGACACCTTCCACTGTCCCAGGCTGCTCCAAGCCCCAGTGTCCAGCCTGGCCTTGGGCACTGCCAGGGATCCAGGGGCAGCCACAGCTGCTCTGGGCACCCTGTGCCAGGGCCTCCCCACCCTCCCAGGGAAGGATTTCTCCCCAGTATCTCATCTAACCCTGCCCTCCGGCAGTGGGAAGCCATTCCCTGTGTCCTGTCCCTCCAGCCCTTGGAAATTCTCTCTGCATCTTTCTTGTCAGCTCCCTTAGGTACTGGGAGGCCACACTGAGGTCACCCCAGAGCTTCTCCTCTCCAGGCTGAACAACCCCAGCTCTCCCAGCCTTTCCTTCCAGCAGAGCTGCTCCATCCCTCTGCTCATCCTGGAGCCTCCTCTGGGCTCTCTCCAGCAGCTCCAGGCCCTCCCTGTGCCGGGCCCAGGGCTGGGGCAGCTCTGCAGGTGGGGTCTCACCTGAGCACAGGGGCACGATCCCCCCTTTCCTGCTGGGATCAGCCCAGGGTTCGGGGGGTCCTGGGGGCCGTCACCCCCAGCTGGGGCAAGAAGATGACAAAAGAAACATCACCAGGGTTTCCTGAGAGTCAGCCTCATTAAGAATCCCTGGAATTAATTTTGTCAGTGGCTTTCAGAAACTGCACCTCCATCATTTCACGGCTTCGCTTAGGAGCAGGTGTCTGTGTGTGAACACAGTCTAAAATTGAGGAATTTGGGAATGGATGTGAAGCGGGACATTTAGGAGGCTCTCTACTGTGAAGGAGCAAGTTTAAAGGTCTGAAGTTGTGGGGTTTTTTTCCAACAGAGATGATCTTTGAAATCTTTTCCATCAGCTCTCTCCACATTCCAATTTCAGCTTTATAACACCCCTCACTGTGCACGTCTTGGCAGGAAACTTGCCCATCTTGCAGAGCCTTGCATGAATAATTCATGGCAGTGTCATGCTGATTCTCAAAAGGTTGGAATATTTCTTTGGAGAAAGTGTTTAATAAGATTCTTCCGAACAACACAAACTATGGCTTTGTATGAATTTTATGGGGTAGTAGCTCTCAAAAGGCTTTGCACAATCAAGGATTTAATGAACTGAAACCCCAAACATATGGTAGCCCCTTCTACCTGTTTGTTTCCTGGGTTGAAGCATGGAGATGAAGCTGCTTAACTGGGGCCAGAAACTTGAATTTGCCACATCTGAAGGCACAGAGAGAAGTTTCAAGAAATAGGATACAGCTCTTATTTGGCTCCTTGTATTTACATCTTCAGTTGGGTGATATTATCTGACAATGATGGAGAATGAAGCAGCTTTTGCATTTATTTTTCTGAGCCAACATCAAATATCACACAGCTCCTGCAAAAATACTGAAATTCTCCCAGCTACACTGTGTCCCAGGAATTGTGTTCAACCAGGTGTCATTTAACCCACCAGACAGAGGAACTGAGGCATTGGCAGTCTCTGGAAAGAAGGGTGAGTTCCACAACAAATTACGGATATCTAGAACTTCCTGAAGCTGAGGGTGTTTTGGCTTTGTTGGTTTTTCCTTTTGAAGACAACTTCTAAGCAGGCCTTGTCGATCTAAGGGGCTGGTTTGAAATGGGAAATCCCTTGAAATATTTCAAAAGAATTCTTTTTCCCCCCCTCTCCTTTTTTTTCCCAGGCTACTTTAGAATTATTCCAGTTTTTAATGGGCGCTACTGTGCCAGAAAAAAAAGAAATAACAGCAAAACCTCAGTCAAGGACCAGTCAGCATAGTTAAAATACAACATCACATCAACCTTGGTGTTTGCAGGAACATATTTCAGGGTGTATTTGGCAGCTGTGAAACTGGGATAAAATACTTGGTGGTGTTCTGAGAATAGGAGACCATGGAATGTTTGAGAAGGAAAATAACAAGGGAAATATTGGTGGTAGAGAACTGGTTCTCATTACCGAGCTCTTCTGCTTAGGAAAGGATGAGGAGCCCTTTCTCCAAAATTTCTCCAGCAGCTCTGGAGCCAACTTCCCAGGGACTTGCAGAACTTCCATCCTTGGAGATTTTCAGAATTTAGCCAGAAAAAAAGCTGCAGTTTACTTAATCCAGCAGGAAGAGCTTTACTTTGAATGGGGAAATTGGGATCTCCTGCAGTCCCTTCCAACCATGACTTCTGCGAGTCTATGGGATTTTAATGGCAAGAGTCACTTAGGATTTCAGTGAGACTTTGGACAACGCCCAGTGGTATGGGAGGGATCACAGACCCTGGAGTGGGGGTATAAATTACATCTCCATGGATTTCAGTGCCAAGATTCCAACAGAACCCCCTGGATCACCATCCTGACTGTGCACGTGTGCCTGGTCCCCCACCTCCAGCCTATTTTCTGCTCAAACCCCTGTGACTCAGACTCGAAAACCTGCACATTCATTCCTGCTGAAATGTATTCCTACATGGATCTTGCTTCTTGCAGTGCTTTCCAGGGAGCTCATTTAAGGATTTTATTGGTGACTGGTGGTTTTCGGTGTTGGTGAAGTCATTTTCTTAATCAGGATCTAAGAGAACTCCTTAAACCAGCTGGGTTTTTTTTTTTCTTTCTCCTAGTTGTCATTTAGTTGAAATTAATATCGTAATTGCTTTCTCTGGAGACTCTGTAACTTTGTGCACTCTCATTTAGGGAGAGAAATATGGATGGTGGGTGACTAATGATGCTTAGTTAGGCGTTTTTTAAAAATAAATACAGAAGCTGTCAATCCGCTCTCTGTCAGAGAGAGAAGCAGCTCCTGTTTTCACACAGTCTCTTCCTTGAGGGGATTCTGTCTTGGGAAGCACTGTAATAGGGAGAAGCGGATGGGATTTGACTTTTTTGGCAGTTTTCGCCCTTTCCTTTGCAAACACCCTTCCAGTTTTCCCCGTAGCATTTGTGGGGGCTGGGAGTGCATGGCTGCCAAAGAGAGAACGTCTTGCAGTGACATTGACCACAGCAAGTCAAGTCCTTACCCGTTAATTTTTAAAATAAGGATAACAAAATTTGGACAAACAATACCTTTAGCCTGAGGAATTCAGTTTAGCTGCACTGAGCAGGACGTTGCTCTGTGGATTTAAATTAGCTGGGTCTGTCCTGGGTGGTTTAGACAGTGGCCTGGTGTGTCTCGCTCTCCCTCTGCCTCCTTTGCCAGCTGCTTACTGATAAATCTTTTTTTTTTTCCCCTATCAATAGTCTGGTGATTGATTAACCCCATTCAGGTTCCCCTGCCTGCAAGATTCAAAAGGACACATTCTCGTTTTACTCATAAATATACAATATTTTATTTCCTTCCTATTGACTCCTCACTCTTCAAATGCTCGTTCCTTACCTTTTCTCTTCTTGTGAACAGTCATGTTTCCTGCTGCTTGAAAAAGAAAAGGAAACACTTTACTCTCCAAGCCTTCCTGAGGGTCAGCCTCCTCTCTTTTTAAAATTAGTTGTGCACTGCAAGGTGCAGGGGAGCAGAGGGTGGAGTATGGCAGGGTGAGCAATCAGCTTGGATCCAAACAGAAAAATTCATGACCTAAATGATGCATCTCCCTCCAGATGTCAGAGCAGCAAATAAATGTTTCATAAACTTTGCTTTCCAGGTCAGCTCTGAGCTGTGATTTTTATGTTGGTGGTTTAACCCTTAATGTTTAGAGAAAGCAGCACGAGGAGAATGGACAAGGAGCAGGGAATGTTCCTGGACATCTCTGCTCCTGGGAGTGGCTGTGGCACTAAGGCCTTCAGCCAGGAAAAGCAATGTGCAAGGCTGATGCCATAATCTTGAGGATGAGGAATATCAGCAAATACAGGGATTTGCTTTGTAGAAAGATCTGAGGAAATGATTTCCCAACCCTGTGAGAACACATCATAGCAAGTTTAGCACCGTGGGGCAAGAGCAGAGGCGGCTGGTCCTACAAACCAGCCTCCCGTGGGGTCCAGGGCACCTCCCTCCACCCCAGAAAGCTTCTGCTTTTACAGTGGGATAGAGAAAAGTAGATGGTGGATGACTGCATGAAGGAAGTGAGGGCACAAAGCCAAAATTATATTTGCAGTGTGAGCATTTTTCCATGGACTCGACCCTCACAGCTGTAGAAGCACCGGGGGCTTTATTAGCAGGTGAAGGAACAGCCTGTCAGGGCTGCTGCACCCTCAGAACTTGGATCCCACGTGCCAGCCCCGTGCTGCCGAGCAGAGGTGCCTGGCACCCGCTCTCTGCAAGGTTCCTCCGTGTGCTCCACATCGGCCCCCGCGATTTTCCGTGGGGCAGGAACCCTCTCGTGGCAGCCTGCGCCTGCCAGCCCGGCCTGAGCCCGCTGTGTCTGCTCTCGGGCAGCCACATGGGCCTGCACACCACTCATCTTCAACAGAGCACGGAGACTGTCAGCAAATTCTGTTAACAAGTGGCAGAATTGATGTGCTCGTGGGCTAGTCCGACGCTGGAGATTTATGGCATTCTCCCTTCCCGCTGTGCTGCTGCTGCTGCTTTACAATTAGAGGGAAGCTGGCATTAAAAACATCTGCTGCCCGTGCTGGCCTGGAGTTGCCAAACTTCTGGCTCTCTTTGTGCCAAGGAGGGCCTTGCCAGCAGCACGGCTGTGTTTAAATGTTAGCTCCCGAAAGCGCGGCTCGCGGGCGCCACTGAACCAGCACTAATGCTGACATTTCACTTAGGGAAGGGGAAGGATCGGGGAGGAAGAGGCACAGCCAGGAGCTTAATTAGCATGGAAGTGCAGGAAAAAATGGCATGTTCTACAAAAGAGCACGGCGAGAGGTTATTTCCTGTGTCTTCCCACGATTTCCCAGCAGCTGCTGGGGATGTGTTTTTGGGAGCTGGTGGCTCGGCTCCAAGGCTGTGGCCCTGCACTCAGGTTCCTGCCTGCTGGTGGCATCCAGGGCACTCAGAGCCCAGTGTGGGTGTCCTGTTTGTTCCCAGAAGTGTAAGATCTGGTCCCTTTGTCCCTCCAGATGTGTTTGGGTGAGCTGTCACTGGAGTGCTGACGCTGGGGCGCTCCAGGTGGGTGATGTACAAACACGCACTGAGGCTGGTCCCAGCATCCCAGTGTCCTTGCCACGTGTGCTCCCTCTATTTAAAAGGATTCCTGACAGGTAAAGAAGCTGTCAGCTCCTCATTTCCACTCCTCACTCTAATGGTCAGTGACTTTTTCCTGATTGCTTCCTGAGCAATATCAACACCCCAGTGGAGTAAGTACAAGAGTTCTCATAGCACAGAAGGGAAAACAGTGGCAAAGTGCTCAGGGTCCTGCACAGGAGGAATTGAGGAGTGGCAGGCCTTCGGAAGAGCAATTATTCAGACCCTCTCTATTTCCTAGACATGTTTTGGGATGGAATTACAGAATTGTTTAGGTTCAAAAAGCCCTCTCAAGGTCATTGAGCCCAACTGTTCCTCCAGCACTGCCAATCCCACCACTAACCCATGTCCCCATGTGCCACATGTGCACATCTCTTAAAGCCCTCCAAGGCAGCTTCTTCCAGGGCTTAAAAACCTTTTTGGTGAAGAAATTTTCCCAAATATCCCATCTAAACCTCCCCTGGCACAACCCAAGGCTGTTTCCTCTTGGGTTATCACTTGTTACCTGGCTACAAGCTCCTTTCAGAGAGTTGTAGCCAGTTTATAAGCTGAAAATTCAATCTAAAAAGAAGGAATGAAATGTAAAGTTTATTAATAGACTCCAAAAATTGCTATGTGCATTTGTATTCTTTATGGAGTAGTGTTCCTTCTTCCAGTCGGTGTTTAAACTCAGGGTGCTGCCAAACTTCCCAGTTAACTATTACTTTTTTTTTCTCTTTTTGTAAATGTTCTGCTTTCTTGTAGGTGTTGGTTTTTAGGTTTTGGGGTATTTTAAAGCTAATAGATTCTTTTTTTTGGCTTTATCCATTTTTGGCGTCACTCAATTGCAGGTAAGACCCTGACTGTGAGTAAGAAGTGCTGAAAGCAAGTTAGGGACCATTTCTTTATGAATCCACGGGTTTGACCGGGCTGGTTTTACTCACCTGAAGAATTTTCTCACTCTTGGAGCGGCCAGGTCTCAGGGCAGGAGCTGTTTGCAAAGCGAGACAGTTTATCTCAACGTACAGCTGCAATGTGAACACGCAAATCACTTTTTCATAACGCATTAAAAATGGTTCACTTGAGCAGAAAGGAGAAAAAGATGAAGCTTAGCTGCAACCAGAGGAGGTTTGATTTCTGGGCTGGAGAGGCTGGACTATGACATGGAGAGATACTTATATTTCCAGGCAATATTGTCAGTAGAGGCTGTTGCTACATCTCCCTGTTGTCTGTATTTCCTTGGAAAGACGGTGTTGAGGGCACAAATCCCTGCAGGGTTCCTCCCTGCCAGGGTAAATCCCAGGCTGTGGCTGGATTTCAGGTGGGTTTGAGCTGTGTGCTGCAGCGTGGAGCTGCTGGAGCCAGGCAGTGAGCAGCAGAGGGCACTGATCTAACAGGAGTGGGAGAAAAATTGTCATTTCACTTCAGCGCAGTCTAAATGGCCCCAAGATTAATCTGTTAATATCCTCTCATTCCTTTCCCTCCTATATCAGTGTTAATTGCCAAACAAGTGACAACTTTCCCCAGTGTATTATACTGGTCCATTATACACTGCTGCTGCAGATATGGTTATTTGCAAATTCGCTACAGACTCCTCCACAAACTCCAGAGGTTTTTATGTTGCTCCTGTATGTATGAATACAAATAAATAGAGGCTGCAGTTCCATCTATATCAAATTTAATCTGCATGCTGTTTAAAGCAGTCTAAATATTAAAACCAGATTACTGGAGTTTTCCACGGGAATAATTTTATTTTTCAGAGTTTACTTTCAAATCAACTTGTCTCTTTCCTTTGGGTTTGTTTGCCTCCAAAAGATGCTTTCTTCTCGGGATTACAGGATTTTTATTGGCTCTGCACTCACAAGTGTATTTAAGGAATGGTTTATACCTGTTGTCAGCTGGGCTGATAAATGCACCCACCATGGAGACTTGGCATAAACAGCCTTCATAAACCCGGCTGCATGAAATACGAGGCACGAAATCCAAAGGAAAAGGCCGGCATGGATGTGCTGGGGTGAAGGGGAAGGAAAACAGGGGCAGAAGTTCCTGCTGGTGGTCCCCAGCTCCGGGGGCAGAGCGGAGCCCAGGGAGCCCGGCGGCTGCAGACGGGGCTGGAGGCAGAGGGTGTCAGCAGCTCTGATGGAGCTTGGCGTGTCTGCAAATTGCTCTGACAGCCGGGGCCCTGTAAAACTTTAATCTGAGAAACGAACCTGCTCTAGACTTGGCGAGTCAAGCCCTGCAGCTTCTGACTCGGGCGAGATTTTTGTGGAGGTGAATGAAAATAGACTTAAGGGCTCTGAGAGCAGCCGGTGGGCAAGGCCCTGCCTTGTGTGTGACAAAGAGCCCGACCCGTGTCACGAGGCTGGGGCCAGCAAATAAACATCAGCTGCTGCGAGCACGTCTGCAGTGCCACAGCATTATTGAAAGCCTCTCAGGCTGAGCAAAGGACAGTGGTGAAGAGGCAGCCTCGAGGCCTGGCCGCCCACAAGCAGTGGTTTATTGTCTGCCACGTGCTAGTCTTACTGAGAGCGTGATGTCAGCTGCGAGCGCACCCCGCAGAGCTTCCGGAGGTTCGGCTGCTTCGTTGTTTTTGGGAGAGTTTTCATCGGTTAAAAAAAACCTATTGCTGAAGGTGCAGTGTGGTTGTTACTGAATATCAGGGCTCAAACCAGCAAAGGGATCTCGATCTGAGCTATTTGGGATGAAAACCCAAAACTAAATCCAAATGAAGACACTTAAGTGGAACCACTAACGACAGCCCTTCTTGCTGTTTCCTAATCACAATTAAAATGGGGAAACGTCTTGAATAGCTGGGAAGGGGTTATCTCACCTCCCAAAACATGCTAAAAGCAGCATGTTTAGTACTTGTTTTGGGAAATTCCTGTCTGAATACAGGTCATACTGTTAGGAGTCAGCAAACAACTGTCAGCTTCGACAGAATAATACCAAATTGGTGCTCTCCAGCTGCAGACAGATGCCCACTCCCTGTGTTCAAACAGACATTCTTTTCAAATATGGATGTAGCATCTTCCCAGTTGATGGGTAGTGCAGCTTTGTGAGCACTGACTGCTTTCTAAAATAGAGTATTCACGTTACATGGTCATTTCTTCAAATAACTTTTTTATGTAAACTGCTTTGTATGTAAGTTTTGGGCCCAGTTTTTCTGTCCTGTCCCCCACTGGGTGCTGTTTTACCCCCTCAGTGTGAAAGCAGCTGGATTTTGTGCTTAATTACATTTTATATGTGGCTTAGCAGTGCCCATTTGCCAGAGAACTTATTCATGACTCTGGATGTGAAGCAGAATCTGGCTTTAGTTCAGTCTGAGAGGCAGCAGGTCAGACTTTAATACGTGGTGGCTTTCTGATTAGTTTGTTTGATTTATTCTTGTTCAGCAAATGCCAGAAGAGGATTCCCTACGCTGAGTTAGGTCATCTTGAGCGAGGTCAGTCAGAGCCCAGAAAAATCTCTGATTTTAAGCTGTGTTTTAGTTTATTCCTGGCAAAGGAAGGCAGCCCAGGATTTTGTGCTGCTACAGCTGCTCTTGGGCACTGGTTCTGTCCATGAATTGCTTCCCAGATTAGGTCCCGCTGCAGGATCCAGGCTGGATTTGCCCGAAGTGTATGTGAGACATCTCCTGAGATGGATTTCCGTATTTTAGTAGTGTGAGCAAAGCAGTGAGCCCAGCTTTAGACTGCCCGAGCAGAAAAATTAATGTAAACACTGCATGAAATCCTGCAGAACAGAGATGCTTGGGAGGGGTTTATCAGATACCACAGAATCCTGGAATGGTTTGGGGTGGGAAGGAACCTTAAAGCCCACCCCATTCCACCCCTGCCATGGGCAGGGGCGCCTCCCACTACCCCAGGTTGCTCCAAGCCCTGTCCAACCTTGAAATATCAGCTACTGGAGAAAGAGAAACTGCTTTGTATGTCAGAATCCAATAGCAAGAAAAAGAGCTTTATTTTGATCCAAAAAGGAGAGAAGAACTCGGTGTTTCAGGTGTGGGGCCCAATCCCAGTGGGGGTTGGTTGAAATAACCTCATAACATCCGAGACGAAAGCTAAAAAGGAGAAAAAGAAGGAAAAAAGGCGTTTTACAGCAACTGTAGGAATGTCACTAAGTTAGGAGTGAGAGGGAGGCGTCCGAAGAGGTCACACTGTTGGGAGCTCAAAGAGCTGCCCAGGGAGGTTTGGGGTCCCCATCCCTGGAGGTGCCCAAGGAAGGCCTGGAGGTGGCACTCAGTGCTCTGGGCTGGGGACAAGGTGGGGGATTGGGCACAGCTTGGGCTCTTTGGATGATCTTTGAGATCTTTTCCAACCTCCCTGATTCCATGATTGAAAGGAGGATTGTGGCATCCATCATTTGCAGTGGTCAGGGCAGAAAATTCACCAATCCTTACTGTACTTGATTTCCTAAAGAAATAACTCAGTTTTCCTCGCCAGCCCTACTGCCATTTCCCAGAAAACAAAGATACAGCCAGGAATAATTGCTTTAGCTTTTAGTTTTGAGTGGAATGTTTTCTTTTCCTCTGCCAAACAAATAGAAAAAGCAGTTGGACTGGTTTAACATATACTCCTATCTAAGAAGAAAAATCCAATAGAGATGAAGATAACTTTATTTCTGTCAGCAAAGAAAAATAGATATTTGATCCAATCTACACTAAACTTTTCTCTGCAGTTCTTGAGAAATAAAAATGGGATAAAAAAAAAATCTATATATCACATTCTCAGCCAGTATTTGATGGCATTCCCCTTCAGTTTTTCCTTGTGTTTTTTCTTACTAACTACAACAAAAAAGGGAGAGTGTAAGTTTATGTAGCAGTAAAGGTAGAGTAGCAGAGTTCCCGGGCACCTCATTTTACAATTTGCTTTGACACGAAGTGAGAAATAACTGAGCACAACCTTTACTACAATAATTGGATTTTTGCCATCAGGAAAAGCTTGTTACATCCGTGTCCTCTGAGAAATAATACAGCTTTTAGGCTGAGCTTTATAGACTCCACTCCGTGTAACCTGAGAGGGCTCAGACTCCGGCGGGAGGGATGCGACGCGCGCGGGTCGGATCCTTCCCCGCCCGCGTCGATCGCCTGTCATCGTTCTGTCGATAGTGGTGCTTGGTTTGCACCGCCACAGCCTCAAAATCATTTTGTGAGACACGTCTTAGAACACGGGCTGATTTTTAGAGCAGTCTCCTCCGTCTTGCTCTTTTTGTTTTGCTCTTTTTCGCTCCTGCTGTTTCAGGTTTTGCCGGTGATTCTTCTCCCTTCGTGCAGTTTCCTTGAAGAATTATAGGAAAATGGAATTAATTATAAACGCTGCATGGATATTGCACCTGGAAATGTCAGACAGGTCAGAGCCCAAGGATGAGTGAGCTTTGTCAGCTGGGGATAGGAATTCCTTTAATTTTAGCATCTCAGGTGTTTTGAAGTTGCCTGTGGTGTTTCGCTCCATCAGATCTGGGATCCCCCAATCCAAAAAACTGCTTAATTTCATGTATCTCATTGAATGTGTGAGCAATTTCATACATTTCGTTAGTACTACCAAGTAATATTTTACAAAAAACATTGATGAACATGTACAGGTTTGTCAAGGAGTGTGTTTGTCACTCTGTTGAAGCTGAAATGAAACAAATATTGAAAATTTATGGTGTTACTTTAGATTTTGTTATCATGCAAAAGTCCAGAATATTCGTACCTATTGTGATATTGCTCCTGTATAGTGAATACATGAGCAGTAAAGAAATAAAACATGAATTAGAAAATATTCTATTATGACTTTTTATAGTGTAAAAGAAGCAACAGGAACACTGCACATGAGCATCACCACTGGTGAACCATTCATGACCCCAAGAGATTGGCATTTCAGCATCACCAGCATTAAATATCCTATGAGGAATACTTAGATTTGATAAAACAATTAGATATTAGGAAGAAATTGTGAGGGTGGGCAGGCCCTGGCACAGGGTGCCCAGAGAAGCTGTGGCTGCCCCTGGATCCCTGGAAGTGTCCAAGGCCAGGCTGGACGGGGCTTGGAGCAGCCTGGGATGGTGGAAGGTGGGTGGGACTGGATGAGCTTTAAGATCCCTCCCAGCCAAGTCCATTCTATAACATAATATGATCTGAAGCTGTTTTATTTCAGTACAGCCAATGTGAGATGGGGAGTGTGAGGCGGTAACAAGCCGTTTGAGGAGCGGGAGATGGGTACTAAGTTAAAGTACCTTGTACTCAAAATCAATTTGAATTTACTTCAAACTTTGCATAACCTTCTCCTCAGAGTTATACAAATGTCTTGATAGACTCATTAAAATCTGGAAAATGGGAGAGAAAAATCTCAAGATCAGAGACTCACGAACGAGCGGAAATAAAAATCTACAACTGAAGTGTGAAACGAGAGTGGATCAGTGAGAATTTTAAGTTTCAATTTCTTTCACTTTGTGGCTTTATCACACACTGTTATTTGCCATTTTTATGAAGCAGAATGTGCACGTTACAACCTATTTGTTCCAATTTCTCTTTGCAGGGTCTTCTCTTTGGGTGTGTTCTCATTCTGCTTGTGTAGCTCAAGGTGAAGACCCCTCTGGTGTCTTTGATGGAAGAGAAGAACCAGCACTAGTGAACCTAGGAGAAATAATGATTTTTGTGCGCTCCTTTGATTACCTTGGTGGCCAAAAGAGGAGAGATTCTGATTAGGGATCCTTTACAAGCTCAGAGTCCCTCTCCTCCTTCCAGAAACAGATTTCAAGTGCAATTTACCTCATCAGGGGATGTGCATGAGTTTGTTTTCCAGAACGTTCTGACTTGTTACTGAGCACCACATCTCGTGATTATTTCCTGTTCCTCTCTCCCTCCAAACAGATGGTACAACTGGCAGCATTTTATTTAGTCCTACAAACCAAAATTGTTTTCTCATATCTGCTGTTCCACTGTGCTTAAAATGCGGCCCTTGTCCTTGAGGATACCTTGAAATGTGATTTTATTGTGAGGAAAGATTTTTTGGTTGAGACTCCCGTTTACACCCCAAATTGATGGAGAAAAATTGAGATTTTCTTTATCATGATTGCACAGTATGAAACAAATTGCTTCAGATTATGATTCCCTCCAGTTTAAATTGTTCCATTGTTTAGACTGGAGCTGGCTGACAGTTTCTTCATTTATCTTTCTTGGCTAACGCAGCCCTGGACATATTTGAGGCATTAGGCTGGGGCTGATTTGTCAGCCTTGACCTCGTGCCACATTAGCTCTTTGCAAAGCTGACACTCTTCATTTCTCAGCCCTACATTTTGTTCTCAGCTCTCTGAGCCAGGATCAGCCACAACTGCTCGTGAAATTTGTATGGACAAGTATCAAAACCCATCATACAGGGTTTTCTTTTTCACACTGGCTCCCTATTCACCAGCCCTTATTCTAGATCACAAACACGAATCCCATCATTCACACCTCGTAACAAAATTTAATTGCTATTTGTCTTTACTCTGACTTATTTTATAGACTTGGTCTGGCTTAAAAGCAACTTTTACACTTGAAATCTGGGCCATCGAAATTAGCAGTGAGTTCTTGCTACTCAGGGATCAGAAGTTGTCTGTGAGTGACATCCTGGTGGTTTCTTCTGAAAATTGGCTTTGGTCAGCTTTAGGCTCTGTTTTAGGAAAGGAAGCAGCTTTGGAGCTGAAAGCTGGGGAAGTTGTGTGACTTAGAGTTGATACAATTGCGTAAGTACTTCCATGAGTGCTTGGAGTCTATTCCGCGTTCACTTTAAATTGGATAAAACTAACCAACCCCTGTTCCAAAGCCTCCTGGAGAGGCAGCCAGCATGGTCTCATCTGTTTCTTTTCACCAGCAAGGTGGCCTCACTTCTTCACAACAATTTCTTGCAAACTTTGCATGTTCAAAGGCTGAGCCTCATCTTTGCTCCTAATGGGAATTAATAGCACCAGGAAATTCTAACAGCAGTTGTCTCTTCAGAAGAATGGTGCTGTGGCTCACTAAAAGTTGCCTCTCCAGTTTTCTTGCAGATAGGAACCCAAGGGGGGGGAAAAAACCCCCACATTATTCAAGAAACGAACAAACAAACCAAATCCACAATGACCCTGCTCACAGGGACTCCCAGACTGGCTCATTTTCTCTTGTAACTCACAAACCTTAAGAAATATCTTGGCCTGAAAAGGTCTCAGGTATTTTGTGCAAACCCAAAGCATTTGGGAATCAGCTGCTGAAGGAACACAAAACCAAAAAATGTTGATTGCATGTACTGGGAGAAAGCAGGTGAAGCTCATCCCAGCAGGGAGATTTATCCATGGCTCAGCTCCAGGATGAAGAGCAGCTCTTGGAGGGGAGGGAGGTCTGTGGCACCCTCAGCTCATCACTGAGCCCCCACGCAGCTGCTTGGCTGCCAGATGCTCTGGTTTTAATGGGTGAATCACAGCTGCAGCCCTGAAAACGCAGCACTTCACACTCCAATCTGTGCTGCTCCGTCCTGGTGTCTCATTTTCACTCCGTGGATTATGTTCAGGTCTTTATAATTTTTTTAAGCAGGTTCTTTCCTCTTGTTTTGTCCTGTGTTTTCAGAGATCTTTGTGAGCCATAGAATTCTGTGTGGTTATTCAAGTAAAGCTTGAAGCAGTTGAAGTCAAAGCTATTTTAATATGTTTAAATACTACAGAATGTAGCCCTAAATCAATCAAGTTGAGAATTTCAAGAAATTTAAATCAGCCATGTAGGAGGCCCTGGAGGGCTTTTTCTCTCCCTAGGATAAATGTTGTGTTTCACATGGTGACAGACACCCAAAATGCAAACAAGGCTCCTCTCCTAAATTTGGATTGTTCTTCCATAGATTATTTACCTTTTTGGCTCTTCTCTAAGTGGATAAAGAACCAAAAATATCTGTCCTTGGTGAATCCCAAATAACAGAGGAAGGTTAGTGAGCTGATTAGGAGAGATTTGAGTGAGAATCGGGGAACAACTGGCAGTTTGCAGGAGCCTAAAATCTGACTGTCAGAGGGCACAAGGTCTGGGCATGTCCAGAAGTTGAGTTTCTCATGACTGTGCCCTTGCTGTGAGGATAAAATGTTGATCTTTATCAGGTCTGAGCTATCTGCATAATCTCCTTCCCTGACTGCTGAGCTCTCTGAACAAACCCCGCAGTGAAGGGACAGAAAAGTGGTATTTTCTAACTCGTTTTGGGAAAGATCCGTCTCACCCAGCACTGCAGGCTTTGGAGAAGGTCATACCCACCAGCTTTGCGTCTTCAGTGGAGCCTGGACTTCATCCTTCAAGCTGGAGCAGGAGGAAGCTGTGAGTATCTGACAGAATCATGGAAATGAAGGGGTTGGAATGGACTTTAAAGATCATTTCGTCCCAACACCCCCTGCCGTGGGCAGGGACACCTCCAGCTAGACCAGGCCATGGACCACAGTCGCTTGTTTACGTGCACTGGGAAGTGAAAATGATTCCCCTCAAGAGCACTTCACATCTTCTTTTCCCTAACTCAAAACTATATAATAATATTTTTTTTATTGCCTTTTTGTGCCAAATAAGACATAGATGAGGCTACACAACGTTTCACTCATTTCTCATCCTCCAGCAATGATAATTTACATCAAGAGCTGTAAATTGCCAGACCACAGGAAGTAGCACGAAACAAATATTTCCTAAAACGCTTTAATATGAGAGCTAATACTTCCAATGTGTGTGTCTTGTAACTTGGTTCGGTCTGAACTGAGAGTTAATTGGATTGTCATACTTACATGGGTAAGTATTCAAACATGTCCAAACTTCATAAAACCTCCTGTAAAGAGAGATGGGCAGTGTTAGAGCAAAATCAAACCCAAACTTTTAAGCCTGTTTGCACAGCAAGCTCCATAAGCACTTTTGCTGATCTGCCTGAAACCTGGACAACTTAAATGCCATTATTCTCTTTGTCAGTGCTCAGGCAAGTTCTAGTACGAGCGGAAAACCTAAAAAGGATGAAGTTTGTTTAATAAAACATATTAAAATGGGTGGCATGAAACTGAATTATTTCAACTGGAATATATACACTGGGGAAAAGCAAGATCTTGAATATTCACATTACAGCTCATTGAAAAGGCAATGGGCTATGCAACAAGATTGACAACAAAGGGAAAAATGATGAGGAAAATTGCCTTACTTATCTGCTAGAGTGCTCTTGACTGCCAACTGTAATTTTATGGTTCATTATATAAAAAAATACCATTAATGTTAGTACTTGTGTATCATAATCATGAGAAGAAGGGAAAAAGTTCATTGAAATGTGCTCCATTTTTAATCAAGACACTATAATTGTGTGTTTTTCAGGCATCATCAATTTCCATCAATTTTACTGCTGCACAAATAATGGGCTGCTATAGTTCTTCCACAGGTCAATTCCTGCACGAGGTGCATTGACTGCAGGGATGTAAACTGTAAGTAAACAGTGGCATAATTTATCTTCTCTGATATTACTTGATACAACACCAGCTTTACGTTGATAAGGGGAGCAAACGGAATGGCTGGGTTTGAATCGAGTGGCGCATCACAGACCTCAGAAATTGTTATATAAATGTTGTTATATAAAATGTCAGGCAGCAGCCAATATTAACATCATCACAGAGCCACTGTCACACAGCAAATGTGTCTGTCACCTTAGCTGCGTGTTTTCGGGAGTTCTGAAAATCACAGCTCGGGGAAAATTGTCTGGAACTACAGCAGGGGCTGCACTGGGACGTGTCTGTCACCAGCCCCGGGGGCTGGCCAGCTCAGACCAGCTCGGGCCACGGGAGGATTTGGGTTCCTCACACCCAAAGGCGAGTGAAGGCGTCACTAACCCATTTCTTTTCTGGAAAGGGAGCACAAGGGAGCTTGGTGACATCTTTGAGTGCACAGGAAGTTTTGTGCAGAACACGTTTTCTGAATTAACGCTGGTATTATTCCATAGGACATCAGGGAACAAATCTACAGCAGAGCTTCAATCCCAGAGCAACCCCAGGGCAGAGGAGACGCCTTTCCCAAGGACTTCCCTCTTGGTGAAAGAGAGGTGATTCACAGATGATGTTTTCCTAGATGGAGGATGCTCAGACTTTCTTCATTCCATGAGTCTGTGGCTGAGACTGACCTTTGGTAAAAGCTGCTTTTTTCTCTTGGGAGTGGGCTGAGTTTTGAGGCCTGGGCAAGTTAAATTTTGTTTACAAAACTGAAGTTTAAACCAAGTCACAGCTGGCCACCCAAGTGCTGAAGGTTCATGTTAGGTGTACTATCAATGTTTTTGAAAGGTTTTTCACCCACTGGTGCAGAATATTGATAAGAACTGATGATCTTTATGGGCAACCTCTGTGGAATCTGATCCTTAATCCCACTGAGCACATCCCCTTCTTGCAGAACAAATCACGGAATCATGGAACCACAGAATGGGCTGGACTGGAAGACACCTTAAAGATCACCTCATTCCAACGCTCTGCCTTGGGCAAGGACACCTTCTGCTAGCCCAGGGCCAGCACTACCACCAGTATTTGTTTTCCTGCTCAGACTCTTTTAATCCCAGTCTGAGACAGGGATTCTAATCCCAATTAGAACTGGGATTTTAATCCCAGTCTGCGATTTCCTGCAGAGAAATCTCCACGTAGATACCCGAAACGGGGGGCAGGTTGGTGCATCCTGTGGAAGCAGTCCTGGCACACACCAGAGCCAGGAATAAACACATTTTCTCTCCACTCTCCCTCTTTTGAAAGCTCCCTGACCTCAAATAAAGGAAGAAAAGCTCAGTATACTGGTGCTGAGTAGCTCATGTTAGGGCAAACAGCTCATAAAAGTGGCACTGCTTGGGTGATATATTCATGTAGTGTTTCAGCTGTATTAGTGTCAGACACTATCGGATTTGTGGAGCTTTAATTATAAATTACTTGATAAAATAAGGTCAGCTGTCAAAAGCCCATTCCAGTGTCTGAGGCACTCCAAGTTTTGGTGGCGGGGGGTGGAAGAAAAAAGCAGTTTATCTAATTCCTGAAGAGTACAGTCTTCAGTCTGGGGAAGTGGAGGATGGTGAGACTGGAGCTGAGGGGCTTTCCTGAGGCTGACAAGCCCTCCAGAAATCCCATCACTTTGCCAAGGCAGCAGCATCCAGGGCCTTGGGAACAAACTGCTGCCAACTGAACCTCTCCTGAGCTGAGCAATAGGCCTGAAATAGCCGAAATAATACAGACATTTATGCCTATTTTCAGCTAAATGTCACCGCACACCTCACACTTTGGAGCGGGATCCTCCTGCAGAGGATGCTGAGCAGCCGAGTGGTGAGTGCTGGAGCAGCCTCTGCTTCCTCCTGCCCCCAGCAGAAGGGAATGTCTGGGATAACACTTTGCAAATCTGCCTGGAAAAACATGGCATTATTCATAGTGTATGATTAGTCTTGCACGCTTTCCTTGTTATAAATATGTAACACATGCTCCAGTGCAGAATGTGATAATGTATTCCAACATGATCTTTATTGCTGATATTTAAAAACCTGTTCCTGAATATGCACAGTTTAAATTTCGCATGAATGTACATCTCCCATTTTTCCTGGTTTAAAGCATAAAGTCTCTGAGGCAAAATATAGGTTTCGTGTCAATCCTTTTTTACCCCTTTCCTCAGCTCGTTTGTCTACAGTTAAATATTTTCTTCATCTTCTACAGGAAAATATGAATTATTCTAAAGCACCAAGTGCTGCAGTGTGTGTGCATCTGTGTTTGCTGGGAAGTCAAAATACAAACAGTGGAGAAGATACCCTCATTTGTTTTCCATTCCAGTTTTTAAGTGATATGTTAGGAAGCAATCATAATAAAGAGGAGCTGAAGGAGCCGAAGAAATTATTCTCAGTGAGACAGCAGCCTGCTGTTATCTCTAATCTAAGAGGCACTGCATAGAGGTCATCTTCTGATCAATGAAGTGAATTTCACTTTATGATGCTGCGAACACACAGAGAATGGTACCATCAAGTGCTTTCTGAGAGAAAACAGAAGCAGCCAGAGAGCGAGGGGAGAACCATAACAAAAATAAACAGATTTATTGCTATACAGAGCGTGATTTACAAGGGCCCTGCAGTGCCGGAAGAGGATGTTGCCCTCCTTTAGCCCCCTGGATATTCAGAGAGTTGCCAAGATCTTTACCTGCCCAGGACAGTCCTCTGGACAAATGGGGTTAACAACGTGCTCTGCTCACCCAAAGATTATCCCTCCTAAAGGAAAAGCAGCTTAGGTTCCAAGCTGAACGCTTAAGCATGGGATGTGATGTGACTTTCAGGAATTCTGAACAGGGAATGCTGACAGCTTTTGTGTTCCACAGTCTCCAGAAACTCCAGGGCCTGGCTCTCCGCTTTGCCCGCATTTTGCTTTTCAAGAGGAATTTGACAGGTCTTACAGCACTGTCTGATATGACTTTGGATGTCTAAATAATACGGATTTCAAGGCCCGATCAAAACGTTTGCTACTGAAGTTTTATATTTTGGAGTATCAAGCGTGGACACGTCCTGGTAACTGAGCAAAAATTGGATGTGTGACGCAGCCTGTGCCACAGGAAAGCTTTAAAACAGCGCCTCCTGCTTATTTCTTTTTCCAGACCTTGCAAAATCAATGGAAAGGGAACGAGAGCCCTTGCTGTCAGCACGGATTAATCTGGAATTCCCTGGCATCTTCAGATCCTTGTGCATCCAAACACAAGTTTGTATCAAAAGTTTGAACAGTGGCTCAAAGTGCTCAGGAGTTCAGAAAAAAAAAAAATTACGAGAGCCAGGGAACTGAAACGCCTCCAATTTCTACGGTTTGCAAACATCAAAAAGTGTGATTGTGCCGGGAATCTTTGATCCCAGTGTCACTTCTTTATTGCCTTCGAAGTCAAAAGCAAGGGGCCATTCCAGCGGGATCCGGAGGTGCCGAGCGTTGATTCCCTGCAGCCACGTCTAAGGTGGTGCGTTGTCCTAGCTACTGACCTCTGGGTGCTAAGGAGTGTGAGCACAATAGAGAGGGGTTTCTCACTAAAGGAGGTTTCACACTCAGCAGTGTTGGTGCAGTTTGGGTTTTCCCAGCGAAAAGGGCGGCCGATGCTCAGGACCTCGGGAAGGTTTTTTTCCTGGAATGTCCCACATTTTTAATAATCAGCTGTTCCGGCTAAGCAGCAGTTGGAATTCTGTCAGAATTATCCACCAAACGGCAGTCTGGGTTGTTTTTTGAGGCTGGTGAGGGAGCCCTCCAAGGGGGACGTTGGTGAGGGGCTGGAATCTCTGCCTGCTCCTGAGAAGGGAACTTAAATCTGTGAATTGGCACCAGCGCCTGCCTTCGAACAGCAGAACTGGAAAGGAAAAATGGAAAGGGCTGCATTTATATGGCTTGTAAAATATTCATTTATGTGCTGCGCTGGAGGAGAATCGATCTCTGGAGAGCAGGAGGTTTCTTCATCTCAGTCACACTGCATTAGAGGGAAGAGCTGAGTGGGGTGAGATGTCATGGGGAGGGTGATGGGGCCAAACAGGGCAGCACGTGCTGGCCCTGAGCCCTGGATGAGGCAGGGGGACAGCAGGGCAACAGGAGAGGGACATGAGCTTGTCCCTGTGCCTCTGGGTTTTGATTCCACTCAGTGGCAAACTGAAATGTTTTTGGAGATTTGGTCTGCAGAGCCTTGTTTTTTCCACCAAATTATAGCAAGGTTGGAGAGGGAGGCAATGGTTTATTGCTTTTATGCACAGGTACATGCTGGGATTCCTGGGGTGTCCTGTGCAGGGCCAGGAGTTGCATTTTGATGCTCCTTGTGGGTCCCTTCCAATTCGGAAAGTTTAATGAATCTATGATTGTGAAAATGAATCTCTTTTCAGATAGGGCGCAGCAGGTTTTGTTTTGCCCCTCCACAGTTCCCTGGTGCTTGCAGGCCCTGGATGTGCTGCCATCCTCCATGGTTTTGTGATGGGATCCATGTGCCTGGATTGACTTTCTTGTTGTGGCCTCTTGAAATCACTTCTTGAGTACTTTCCTCATCAGTTGAGGAAATTTCCATCCACTGGATTCTCTAAACCTGCCGGAGCTGCAGGCAGGGCTGTGGAGAGAATGTGAGATGAGACATGGGCAGGCACAGCTGGGTTTGCCAGTGACCAGTGACACCAATCCAGTGGTTTTTCCAGCTAAAATACCCTTTCAAGACTTCAAGTGAGGCATTTTATTGTGAAATTCTTTCAGAATTTTTCTGATGTTAAGGAATCATAAAGAGTTTTAACAACAGACTTTTACATAGTTAAACTGAGAAATAGCTTCTGTAATGTTTTCAGCTACTCCTGACAATAATGTCTTTACCTCGGGAGCAAAGTATTCATGATGATGTCAATAAAGGCAGTGGTTTTGACAGCAGTTTTATACATCAGCATAGATCTGGAGTGCTGAATATTACCTGTGTTATCAACTGGCTAACACTTTCCACGAGAGAGATGTCTCTTTAGAAAGCTGTTCCTTTTATGAGTGTCATCAACTCCTGTCAGCCTGACACCGCTGGCTTTGACTGGGTTTGAAGTTTTTGTTGTTGTTTAAATTTGTGATAACATAAGTGAGCGTTTTTTGAGGAATGGATGTTGAAAAATGTGTTCTGTTCACATATAAACGGCTTCATTCAGCTGCTTTTTTTGTGAAAGCTCTGAGATCTGTGGAGGAAAAGCTTAAGTAATAGAGTGATTTGCCACGCTTTTGGTGCTAAAACAGCACAGGTGTAGCTCACGCAGAGGCAGTGACTTAGTGCAGCTCTAAATACCTCTCCATTTAAAAGCTCTGGGGTTTAAAGCTTCATGCAGAAGCTCCACTGGATTTTGGATAACCCAAGGGCAGACAGGCACTGGGCGCACATGGAATGTACAAGTGCATAATCTTATCCCAACAAGGAAACCTTCATTAGCAAGTATCAGGGATGTTCATTGTTCCACGTTAAGAAAAAGAAAACCAAACCAACTTTTGTGTTTCTAACAGTGCAAACCGGCGTGGATTCGTAATTTATGGATGCAGAAAGAGCACGGGCTTGCTGACAAACTTCAGTGTTTCACTGCTGGGGAAAGGAACACCGACAAAAAGAGATGGAACATCTGGCACAGCTCACCACCAGCCTGTGCCTGCGACCGGCGGTCAAGGCCACGCTCGTGAAGACCAAGGAAGGAACCATCAGCCATGATTCCATCAGGTGACACTGAATCTTCCCAAAATGATCATTGCCAGCTTGTAAGGGCCTGGTATCAACACAGAAACCCAGAATCACAGAAGGGATTGTTGGAAGGGACCTTAAAGCTGATCCCATTTCAACCCCTGGCCACAGGCAGGGACACCTTGCGCTGTCCCAGGCTGCTCCAAGCCCCGTCCAGCCTGGCCTTGGGCACTGCCAGGGATCCAGGGGCAGCCACAGCTTCTCTGGGAAACCTCTGCCAGGGCCTCTCTACCCTCACAGGGAAGAATTTCTTCCTAATATTTGATATATTGTACCAACGCACCAAAGTTGAACATAGATGGAGAGCAGAGAGCAGCTGCTTTCATTATGGCAGGTCTCTTTCTGAATATTTACATCTGAGATATAAATCACCCCTAACACATCACTCAGTGTAATAGGCTCCTGTAATTAAATGAGAGCTTTATTGAATAAATTACACACTGTTAATTATACGTGTAATACTCTCTGGCAATTCCTTTGACTTTATTGCAGATAAAACAATGACCTTGTCTATTTTCATAGTGCTTGATAATTTAAGAAGATTGAAGAAGTGTTAATTGTGAGTTGGCCAAGAAGTCTTTAAAATGCTTTAATACCTTTAATAGTATTAACTCAATATTGAGATAAGATTATTCCTTGTGCTTTCTGTGTACTCACAGTGCCAGGCTTTGCTCCTCTTTCCTCTGGAACTCACCTGTGAGAGCAGTGGAGCTTAGGGTGGGTAACAAACACTGAGAAAACGTTAGGTTTGTCTATTATATCCCAAAATCGATTTTTCTTGATGGAGTGGAGAGTCGGGAATTATCTGCATCAAATCAGCAAGGATCTTTATGCAAATGAATGCAGAATTAGAATAGCAGAGTGCAGCTTGATGACATTGGCCTTATTCTTTGTATATTAGTCAATAGTTGCTAAGTTTACAATTTTCCCTTTCCTTTGGCGTCTTTACTTATAATGAAGTTATTTATACATGCACACAAGAACAAAACTCACCCATTGGGCACTGAAATTAAATCCCAGCGAGGCTTTATTTTATTTACTGCTTCCTCCAATAAATGCACATCTTTCAAATCTCTGCAGAGCTGCATCGATTCCTGAAGTATCATCTCCCGGTTTATCGAGTACAAGTGGTGACTGATTGTCTCCTGACACTTCAGCAAGAACTTAAATGTACAAGAAACAAGTTTTAAATAGGCTTTATTAAGATATCACCACATCTGGGAAATTATTTGGGATGGTTGGGAATTTCTTAACTTTTTTTTTGTCCTCCCCCCCCACCCACTGGAAAAAACTGCTGATTTTCCCAAATCCAAGCTGTTTGCTAAGCAGAATTTGATTCAACAGCTCCAATTAAGAAGAAGAAGCAGCCAGCGCAGTAGCAGGTTGACACTGTTAACTGGAGATTGTGCTTTTCCTTGTGATGGCAATTTTTCAACATTTTAATGAACTTCCACTTGTAAAAAAAAAAAAAAAGAAGAAAGTTGAAACCAATTAATTTGAGTGACCTGACAAAAAAAAAAAAAAAAAAAAA
>VXAZ01010361.1:1325949-1389600 GCA_013399875.1 Gymnorhina tibicen | reverse complement strand
ACCATTTCAAAGAGAACTGCAGCTACCGCCGAATCGGACTGCTCAGACCTCTTTCTACAGGATCACCGCTTCAACAGGACCATTTCAAAGAGAACTGCAGCTACCACTGCATTGGACTGCTACCAACACCCTGCCCGGCAGGGTGCCAAGTTGTACCCCTGACTCTGTCCGGCTTTAAACCAGTTTCTCTGTATTATTGTTTTGTTATATATATATATATAAGTAAAAACTGTTATTCCCATTTCCTCATATCTTTGCCTGAAAGCCCCTTAATTTCAAATTTATAACAATTCGGAGGGAAGGGGGTTGTATTTTACATTCCAAGGGGGGCTCCTGCCTTCCTTAGCAGACACCTGTCTTTCAAACCAAGACACCCATAAATTGTGCACGTGTGCTGTGTCAAATCCACCACCTGATTCCATGGGGGCTGAGAATGCAGCAGGAATGGGAAACACAGGAAGCTCAGGACTTTTCTTTTCTCCCTTTTCTTTCTTTCAGAGGGAAGGGAGAGGACATCGTTGAAATAAAACCTTTTCATTTTGTGCAAATTTCTCGGCCTTGCTGGAAGTTTCAAAGCCCAGCCTCTCTGATCCGTGATTTCACGGGTTCTGCTTAAAAGATAACGTCCTCCAAACGGGATTATTTTCCTGGATAAAGCAGGAAAGATCTATTTTTGAACTCTCGCTGTGAATCAAGCCGAAGAAAGACTTGACACCATCGAGTGCCAGGTGCAGGCTGTACTCACAGCTGACACCACCATCAGGCTGGGAATGTTGTGAGGATAATCACAGCCAGGTAACTTTTGGGTCACTTTTTTACCCCTATTGATTGGCTGACTCTGCAGAAATGCTGCAAATGTGGCAGGAGAAAGCCTTGCTGATGTTCATGGAGTGCAGGGTGCTGGGGTCAGGGAGCACCACGAGCCAAGGGTGCCCAGTGCACACTTTAATGAAGTCTGACATCGAAATTCAGCGTGACCTTGTGTTGTACAAGAGCAGGAATATCGTGAGCTACATCAATAAAACCTGAACAAGGTCTTTTTTCAACTGAAAGGAGTCTCTGACACCTGAGCTGCTGTAAATATTCATTGGGAAAACAGTACCAAATGGTATCGAGGGTTTATTTTTGGTAGGACTGGGGCTGCATTTGGGTTTATGCCACAAGAAACAAAGCAACTGGGGGCTTTATTTATGAAAATATAGTATTAGAAGGAGTAGTTTAAATTGGAGTTTCAAATGGGGGTATAGGAGTCTTTGCACATGCATTCTTAAAGAGTTTCCCCACCAAAATCCTTTCTTTCGAAGAGTTCTCTGATCTTGTTGCTTCAAAATAACATCTGCATAGTCAAAATATGGTAACACAGCTTTTGAATATGCTTGTATTTGGCTTTTGTCAGTTAGAATCTTTTGTTTTTCTCTGGATTGTAAAGATTAGGACCAAAGATTAATTAACTTCAGTTTCACCCCATCTCAGTTGTGGGAGACTTCTCAAAGGTGATCAGAGGGATGGAGCAGCTCTGCTGGGAGGAAAGGCTGGGAGAGCTGGGGTTGTTCAGCCTGGAGAGGAGAAGCTCTGGGGAGAGCTCAGTGTGGCCTTGTGGTGCCTGAAGGAGCTGCAGGAAAGATGCAGAGAGACAACTGACAGGGGTGTGGGGTGACAGGACAAGGAGAATGGCTTCACACTGCCAGAGGGCAGGGTTAGATGGGATATTGGAAAGGAATTCCTGGCTATGAGGGTGGGGAGGCCGTGGCACAGGGTGCCCAGAGCAGCTGTGGCTGCCCCTGGATCCCTGGCAGTGCCCAAGGCCAGGCTGGACGGGGCTTGGAGCACCCTGGGACAGTGGGAGGTGTCCCTGCCGTGGTAGGGGTGGCACTGGATGGGCTTTAAGGTCCCTTCTCACCCAGGCTGTTCTACACTTCTCTCAGTTACACATTTAAATATATCTGCGTATCTGGATAATTCTACCCAGATAATTACAGCGCTCAGCTGTCCTGCCCAGAGCCCAGCACACAAACCCTGCCCCAAACCCCCTCCTGCACCGAGGCAGCCCAGCTGCTCCGCCTTTGGGGACGTGGAAGCGGCGCATCCCGATCCCAGCAGCGGAGCCACTCCAGCCAAATGTGGGCCAAGCTCTGCTCTCCTGCTTATTAAACACCATTCATCACGGCACACTTAATGTGCCACAGCTGCGCGTGGAAACGTTGGCATTTGTGTAGCGAAGAGATCTCCTCAAACTGCTTTCCCAACGTTGTTTTTTAGCCTTTATCTATCGCTCATCCTTAAGATGCAGGCATTGTTGTTTTAGGGCCTTTTTAACGTGTTCTGGCCACACTGAAAACAAGAATTTTTAAAACATCTGCTTATTTTAAAAGCAATATGTAACTGTGCTTCCAGAGCTCGGCAACAGGCGCAATCTGGCTTTACCTCTGATATTGCTGCTTTACCATCTTACAGCTGCAGTTTCCATGCAGGCAAGCTTTGATGGGAGCTTTGTGCTTGTGAATATTGCTGAATGTTGTGAATATTGCCGGCAGAAGCTCTTTGTTCCACCTTTGTTAAAAAAAAAAAGGTAGGAACGCCTGTATTTGTAATGCACTTAATTATGTATAAATACACAAATACATTCACATAGTGCATTATAGATACATATATTTATGTGTAAGTCAATACATAAATCAATAAATACATAAATTTATATGTAATCACGATTTTGCTTTCGTGATTGTATTTTTCCCAGTTCCTCACTCAGGAGCATTTCTGGCCCATCATGTGCTGATTTATTTTTCCAGAAGGCCATGGAGTGTTTTTATGTTGCTCAGCTGCCTGTGTTGGTGCTGGGAGGGCACAGAAATGTTGGAATAGGAAGATGTAGAAGGAGTTATGTCATATTTTGTATTCAGGCAACCCAGAGCTGGAATTCTGACATCCCTGCCCATGTGTTATGAAGTCATTGTAGAAATACGAAAAATCCCAGGTAAAATTAATGTGATTTCTAGTTTTTCCCAAGCATATGAAATTGTAAAGAGAACAGATTTTGCCCAAGTTTGCTGGAATTATAGGTGGGTGTTTTATTAATACAACCCCCAAACCCTGATGTGGAAAAGTGGTAAATCCACAGCAGAGGATGATGGGTGCTTTGAGGAGAGGCTGGGCTGTCCCTCTTGCAGGCATCTTCATGTGTGGGGAGGTTTAGGTAAGATCTCAGGAAAAATTTCCTCATGGAAAAAGCTGTCAAGGATCGGAAGAGACCAGCCAGGGCAGTGGTGGAGTCCCCATCCCTGGAAGTGTTCAAAAAACACGTGGATGTGGCACTTGAGGACATGGTTTAGGGTTAATGGTTGGACTTGATGAGCTTAGAGGTCTTTGCCACCCTTAATGATTCTCTGATTCTATTCAAGGCTAAAAGAGTAAGAATTTAAAGGACTCCAGTCCTTGGTGGTGTTCTTACTGGCCTGTAGAATAGGCCCTAATTTGCTGATCAGACACAATGAAGAACTCTCCAGAGAGCGAAAAAGAGGGAATTTAGCCCTGAAAACAGATGCAGAACAGAAGGGAAAATCAGTGAAGACACAGGAAATACAATCTAAGTTCAAATAAAATATCCCTGCTTGCCTCAGGGCTGGAGCTTCTCCGATTTGACAGGCTGTGCTGATCCCATGGAGCCCTCGCCACAAAAAGTTGCCCGGTGATGCTTCCAGAAGGTGAGTAAATGTATGTCAGGAGGAAAAATAACACTCCCATGCGAGCATGATTTAAGATTATTCTTCCCCACTTCTGTGCGAGATTGGATCTGTTGTAACCTTCCTAAACCTTTGTTACCTTTGTAATTTAAACTGACAGGTTAAATGCTAATGCAATTGATAGGGGTGAACAAGTGGTCAAGGAACAACCTGATCTGACTGTATAATGCATCAGAGAATTGCAAAAATATGCAGGTCAGATATAATTTTGACAGAAAATGGCTCGCTGCAAGGGTTTATGTTTCCCTGGATGGTCTTAAAAAGAGTTGGACTATGGTAAGTACCACAGCGCTCGGAAAAAATACCAAGTTAAACTTAATGGAAAAAATCCAAGTTCTCAATATCCTCAGATTTCATTATCAGTTTTTATTGGAGCTGGGATAATAAGATTAGAGAATTAAGAGAAAAGTTATATCCATTTTCTTCAGCTCAGCAGCCCTAATGTGCAGAGAGGAAGTGACACTCATTTCTCACCATAAATACAGCAAAAAGTGCCTGGAAAAAGAAGTGGTCTCTGACCACGTACGGGTCCTTGCTGAAAAAATTCTGTTCCTTCAGCAGGCACTGGGGCATGGCAGCAACCCTTAAGAGTGGGCAAAAAGGTGGTTTCTCATCAATTAATCCTGGAGCTGATGGTTTCCCATTCGGCATTAACACGACTGTGGAGTGGGACCAGGATATGAATCCCAGAGCAGCTGCCCACAGGAGGAACCTCCGTGCTCCAGAGGGGTAAAATGTGTAATTGAAGGGAAACAGCAGGAAAAGGCCAAGGCAGTTCTACCCAGACCTCTTTGTTTTCAGTTTAGGAGACTTCCTGAAAAATAAGAGACACATCTAATCCCTCTGCTGACTGGCTGAGGTGATCTGAAGCAGAGGGAAAGTTGGGAAACTTTTTCATGTCCACCAATACTCTGTGAATCCCACCTTTATTTCCTTATATTAATATATATGCTTTAAGAAGCACTTGTTTAGAACACAGGTTATTTTCCATTTTGGGGCATGGTCACAAACTGTTCACTCCAGTTTGAGGATTACCAAGGATATTGGAGGTGTCAGTTTTGCCCTGGACACTTTCTAAGCAAGAAGAGAGTTAGTGACTCCAAAATTTTTCAGCACTGACATTATGCCAGTGGATTTTGGTACCACATTCCTTAAAAGACTGTCAGGTTTTTTGCCTTTTAACTCTGAAAACCCAGGAATCCCTCAGACTTTTCTCACTTCCAAGCACTCCCCACTCCAAGAAGCCTCCAGCAGGTGCTAACCGGACCAGAACAAAGACAGCAAATAAAGATATAACCCCTCCCTTCAAAATTTTTAATATTTTCCTGATTTGTTTACTACTTTGGTGTTTTTTTTTTTTCCTCTGAGGAAATTTCAGGGTTGAATTTGTCCTCCTGCGCACACAAGCACTCACTGTACTCTTCACCTGTGTCAGTGTTTAGAAAGGAAAATTGAAATGTAAATTGACTCAGTGCTTTTAAAAACCTTAAAAAAATAATAATTCAGTGCCTGCTCTATGAAATGGAACTCTCCTGGCTGCTTTAACCTGCCGAGCAGGTTAGCATAACACGAAATCAATTATTGTACTCGCCATATAAAAGCTGTCAGGTTTAATACTTAACTGCAGTATCTCCCCTGAATGTTTGATTTCCAATCATCATCCCCATGAAGCTCCAGAAACGCGGGCACATAACGAAGATTCCGGGGCAAGAAATTTATTGGACTACCCTGAGTTATAACAGGGAACTCGGGAAAGAATGATACACCCTGCAAACACGGCTCCCTTTTTAATCAAACACTTCCCGGCCCCATAAAACAAAGCGGAGAACAAACTGCAGAACAAATATTGAATTTCTGGTCTGGATTGTAATAATTGTGACACCATTTCACTTATTTTTCAGCTTGTCTGGAAGCAGCTTTCGCTGGAATATTCTTCTCATTCTTTCCTGTCCTTTTCCTTGTGTTTCTTGAGTTGTTTTGGGGTGGGGTTTTTTGTTTGTTTGTTTTGGCTTTATTTTTGGGGAGGTTTTGGCTTTTGAGGGGTTTTTTTGGGTTGTTTGTTGTTGGGGTTTTTTTGGGGGTGAGTCTTTTTCTACAGAGGGAGAATCAAATAGAAAAATGCTTTGACTTTCACAGCTCTTCTACTGCTGAACTTTATTCTATAACACACAATGCAAATAATTATCGATCTCTTTTCTGATCTGGCCTTTGTTGTGTGACCTTGCTGTGGCTAAAACTGCAATCTTAAGAGTTTGCACCTGTGGTGGTGACCACAGGCAGCAAGTTCTTCATTGAGAGTCCTAAAAATGATGAATTAAGGATTATGAAGTGCTGGTGTTATGACAAGGGTGGGAATTGTTCGTAAGAGAGCTGGGACAAATGCCTGGAGTGGTGGGAAAGGAGTGAAAATTGTGACTCTGACTCCTTTCTCCTGTATTTCTGTAGGGAAAGGGAAGGTTTGGACTTCTGGGAAGGCTGAGAATGCAGGAACTGGAGTGGCAGGACAAAGGGAATGGCTTCACACTGCCAGAGGGCAGGGTTAGATGGGATATTGGGAAGGAATTCCTGGCTGTGAGGGTGGGGAGGCCCTGGCACAGGGTGCCCAGAGCAGCTGTGGCTGCCCCTGGATCCCTGGCAGTGCCCAAGGCCCGGCTGGACGGGGCTTGGAGCGCCCTGGGACAGTGGGAGGTGTCCCTGCCCATGGCAGGGGTGGCACTGGATGGGCTCTAGGGTCCCTCCCAACCTAAACCAGTCTGGGATTCTTTCACTCTGAGAAAAGTCACCTTGGAGTCTGTGTCCTTCCCACTGAACCCCCAGCCAAGCCCAAAAGCCAGGGCAGGTTTCTGTGAGCTGCTCCTTTGCCCTTGTGTGCTTAAAGTATTCCAAAAGCAAAGGCCAAACCATCTGTAGGGTCTGGTTTGAAGCTCTGTCACCTGACAGCTTTGGTGGATTGCTTCTAGCAGCAGAAACATTGCCTGCCCACGGTCCATAACAGCTTGGAACAAAGAGCTATAAAAGCAGGGAGCAGGAGACAGATTTATCTTGGTGTATTTCAAGAAATGATGATCCTGAATTGATTCCTTCTCTGAAATACAAACTCCATGTTTAGCTCTTTTGAAATAGGAAAGAGAAAAGAACAAAAAGCATAAAATAAACCAGGATTTATCCTCAAGATCAACCCTCATTCTCTTTCAGAAATTACATTCTAGACAATAAGTGATCATTATGTGCCAACAGAGCTGAGAATCTGATTTTAACTTTCAGGTAACATATTAGGGCCATAACCAAATCTGAGCACTATTATCATAGCCAAATGACTGTAATGCTTCAAGACTGTAATAGTCATCACCTTTTTATCATTCAGATTACCAGCCAAGCCTGAAACAATGAATTTCTTTAACATTATTCTCCCATAACCTTTAACTGTATGCATTATTTCAAACATCTGAAATAATCCTTTATATGACACAGTAGAATAATACGTTTGCCACTCACTGCACACTCGAATTTGTTAAGCCCAGAGCAGTGCAGAAACTCCAGTCTGCTCTGTCTGCCGTGGAAATACATTTATTTCAATTGTGCTGGAATGATGTTTAAGTGATAAATAATTTGAAGGAACAGTGATAGGAAACATAAGGTTCATAAAAGTCCAGGAATGCTGCTGCAGTTTTATCACCATTATAAAAGTGTCCTGCTTGCCTTGTTTTGGGAGGGCTTTACTTGGCCAGCTCTCACATATTTCACGTGGAATGTACAGCGTAAATATTCCACAGGTTCATTCCAGAGCTGTGCTTGTGATACACCTTCCCAGAGTCCCTTCAGGAAATGTTTATTCCTGTTCTATCAAGTGGGTGCTAATGCCCCGCACCAGCTCTCTCCGTGGGCCATCCTGATAAATAATCCTGTGTGTGCTGCGCTGGTTCTGTGCATAAACACTCCTATCTCCGAGTTACTGCAGCTCCAGGCCCTGCCTGCACCAGATTTACAAACAAAACTCTTATTTCTTACCTGTGTTGAGGTGTATCATGATGGCAGAACTGGCATTTATCCGGACTCTTGATGTAAAAAGGTTTCCAGCCGCACGAGCAATGCCTGAGAATACAAAAGCAACTGCTTGAGATATTGCCAGGGAGAGGGGTCTTGAAAAACACCCCAGGGAGCCTCCAGGCAGGAAGTTTCCTACTGAGTACAGAGCACTTTGGATCGGGCCCTCGGAGAGCACAACCTCTGAAATAACACGTTTGAAGAATGAAATTGTGTCTTCTCCAATGTCCTCACAAAAACTGGATGCCTCAGAAAGGTCTCGGCAATACGGAGCAGCAGCTTTTTGACAAAATTTAACTGCTTCCAAGAACCTGAAAATGTAGGCTTAGAAAAATCTTAATTTATTGGAATATTTCTAAAGTGCATTAAGGAAAAGGGATTCAGATACAAAGGATTCAGGCTCTGGATAAGGAACAATTATTCTTGTGCTGAACAAGCAAAGAGGTGTTGGACTTCAGGTCCAGTCTTTCCTGTGATTTCTCGCGTGACCTTTCACAAGCCACACATGGCGTGCCCAAGGAAACCACAAAGTGATTTCCACTGGCTTCAGTGGAGGAGGGAATAAGCTCCTAATTTCTCTTTGAATCAGTTTCCTCATTAGTAAATTACCGACCTCAGAGCTTAATGCTTCCAACGCTCTTCGGTACCCTTGAAAAGGGGAAGGGATATCGGAATGTTAACTGTCCTTACTGCCAGCAGTCAGGGAGCAGAAAATCCAGATTAATAGGGGCACTTTGGTGGCCATGACCAGCACGTGGACCCGTGCTCCCTCCACCCCAGAAGAACAAGGCAAGAGTCGAAAAGATTAAACATTACAGCTCAAGAGAACGCTGCTTTCTCAGCAGGTACCTGGAATTTCCTGCAGGTTTTGCTGTATTTTAGGACATTTGCTGTCATCTCAGCACTCTACTAAAGCACTTATTTCATTCACAGAGTTAATCAGCAAGTTCACTTCACCTGGACTGGAAATTTCTGGAGCTGGATATTCTCCTTGTTCCAGGACTTGAGGGCTGACAATGTTCACACAGAGCTGCGAGCTCAAGGCGAGGTAAAAGTTGTTCCTGCTGGCAGTGCTCACCCTCACACAGCAACACCTGGCAAGACAAGGTTCCCAAATTCCAGGGGAGAAGAACCCAAAGACTGATGGCAAATTTGCTGGTAAGTATTTGAAAAAAAAAAAAAAAAGGTCAGTCCTGAACATTAAAGAGGGCCAGCAGGAAATCATTAAATCTGAGTGATAACATGGGTTTATTTTAATTTGCTCGCCTGGATTTTCATTAACAATGAACCGATTGTGGAAAATAAAACAAACTCCGTAAAAACGTGCAGTTGTCTACAGCTTGCAGCAGGACTTAGAAAACAACTGTATCAACCCAGCCAGACTTCCCACCCCTTTCTCTTGCATTAGTTGTTATCTCTATTGCTTGCATCACCAAAAGGGTAACTTTTATACAATTTAAGTGCCACGGGCTAGGCCCACTGGACGATTTCAATCATTTTAACTGTGGCTTTTGATGCAAATATTTCAATTAAAGCCCTCAAAGCCTCGGCTCAGATGTCACCAAACCCTGGCTCCACGGGCACGCAGATGAGCCTGACCCACAGCAAGCGTCCCCCAGCTGTGATGCCTGAGGGATCCAACCTAACAATCCATGGTCTGGATTTCATGGGAGGGTGGAATTCCTTCCTCTGGATGTCCTCCATGGACCACATCACCGTCAGGGACAGCTTCTCAGGGTTCTTTTGAAGTTATTCAGCTTCCATGAATTCAACTGCTACAAAGTCTTCATAAACCCATTGGAGTAGGGGCAAAAAAAGATTTTATCCTTTCCCAAAGTGGCTGCTTAAACCCGTAGTCCCTGTGAGAATGAGAAAAGTTGAGGTTGAAAAGACCTTTAAGATCCTCGAGTCCAAGCCAAGAGATTGTGCCTTTTCAGTAAATTAAAAAAGAAACATCCATCTCTGCTGCAGAGGATCGCCTGACACGCCTGCTGATTTATTTAACTAATTTTTCATCCCATGATTCTTCCAATCTGTGTTCAAATGATCTCATCCTGCGTTTCTTTGCTGAAGGTAACCGGGCTGGCAGAGCCGCGTCCTCCCGCCTTCATTCCGGTGACGGATCTCCCTGATGCTCTCTTTACCCACCTC
This sequence comes from Gymnorhina tibicen, assembly GCA_013399875.1. Lineage (NCBI taxonomy): Eukaryota > Metazoa > Chordata > Aves > Passeriformes > Artamidae > Gymnorhina > Gymnorhina tibicen. Next base: position 1,379,665 of record VXAZ01010361.1, on the reverse strand, counting down.
GAGTCTGCTCCAAGGCTAACGGAGATTTATTTGTTCTCACCCGCCAGGAATTCAGGAATACCCTTCCTGCTATCCCACACCCAAGCAGGAGGACCTCTGCATGGCAATAAATCCTCGCCCTGGCATTATTTTTGACTCCTGAGCTGGTGGTGCTGTCAGAACAGCCCTAATTGAGTAATTGGCTATGGGAACCATCTCAAAACTGCTGCCAGTGGCCACCAGCACCTGCTCAGCTTCACTCTTTGTTGTCCCGGCGATGGTGCTGGATTCACTCCCAGCCCCGGGGACCAGCACGCGCTGTGAGGGGGACACAAACGTTCCCAAGTTATTTCAAAAGCCATCCATTTTCCAAAGTGTGCTGTGCTGAGCTAAAGCTTGTCCCAGCTCCTCGCCCTGGTCATATTTCTCCCCCATCACGTTGGATCTGTCAGCTGTTGTTCCACCACCTGTTAATCCGTCTGTGCTCGAGCTGTACATGGGATTTATGAGGATTCCTACACCTTGCTTGGTGCCTACATGTGACCAGTGCAGCTATTTTTTTATCATTCTTGTTCTTTCATGCCACATCCGCCTATTTGTCACAATTTTAAGAAAGGGAAATACGGAAATTTTTCTTTCCGCAACAGTCACTGAAGTTTTTTTACCTTTTTTATCATGAGCTATGGAAGTTGTGTTGACACAACAGCTCGAGTACGCATTTTAATTTACAATTTTCACCGCCCTCATTCACTGCTATCAAAAGTGAATTTTAACCATAAGTGACACATAAATGAACCTGATGATTTGTAATCATCAGCAGCTCAAGTTACAAGGAATCTCCTGCTGGGGTTACACATCCATGCAGACAGGAGCAAAATTGCTTTGCTCAAAACCTGTGATAGTTTTAATAATTTTATTTCTATTTCTTTCAGAATTCTGGGAAACATTAGGCAGATAATGATGCCTTTTGATTACCAAGCCTGCTCCCTCTTTCAGAAAACAGCTTTGGACTGCAAGAATCACCTCAAATGGGGTTTCTTTTGTGGGTTGGTTTAGGTTTGTTTTCTTTTCCTATGCTATCTTTGTGCCTGAGTATTCATGGTTTTCAGTCCTTCTGCTCTGCTCCAATATGCTCCCAATATTTTTGCTTTTGCTGGCTCATTTACCCTATGCAATGAAGATGCTTGTCATGTCATAAGGTAAGTATTCTCCCTAGAAATTGCTGTAGAAGCTTGTATCAAACTGGACATTTCTATTGATTTTTGAATTGATATTTGCAGGTCTCTTTCTGCTTTCTTTTTAACAATTGACTTTTAGACCCCCACATTTCTTGAGAGAAATATTGCTGTGAATTGCAGTGATCTTGACCTGCTCTTTTTCTCCCCTTATCCCTCAGAGCTTTGCTATTCTAATAGCTTTTCTTACGCTCCTTGCAATTAGCTCACAGAAAATTAGAAGAGAGAATGGTTAATGAACAACTGCCACTCACTGTCAGTGAAGTGCTGCGAAGGAAAAGGCGCTTTTCAGGCACACACAGACATGAGAAAATATTATAGGGACAACGAGCATCCAGAGTTGGGGGGGAAAAACTGTGAGGAAACTGAAATTTTCCTTGATCAAGGCCCTTTTGATACCCTGAGAACCTTCATCTCACATCAAGCCCTGAAGAACTGTTCTAACCCTCCAGACATGCTGTGAAGTGACAGAGTTGCAGTTTAGGCCTGTGATATTTTTAGAGTAATCTTTCACAGGCTTGTCCTGGACCCTTTCAAAGGCACATGAAGAAAGCAATTATGATCATTAAACCCAGGTAATATTAAAGTACCAATATTTACACCCTCCTCACCGAGTGCCCGCATTGAAGTTGTGGTGAGCGTGCTGAGAAGGCCAATTTATCCTGACTTTCACCTGCCGAGAAATCCACAGTGTCCACCTCATTAGGATAATGAGTTTCCTTTTAGGATTGTTGCCTTCATTTCTCCAGGGTGAGAGCAGAAAATCCCAGAATGGTTTGTGTTGGAAAGGGCCTTAAAGCTCATCCAGTCCCACCCCTGCCATGGGGCTAAACCCCTACAGTACCCAGTGAAACAGGGAGAATCTTTTATTCTGCTTTTTCTTTGGATCTAAACCCAAATCACATCAAATTTAAAGTGGTTACTTTCAGAATAAGATCCCATCCAGGATAAACCACTCCAGCAGGGTATTTCCATTCCTTATTTCCCTAACCAAGCTTAGCCACAAATATCCCCAGATGTGGTTCAGAATGTTGTTTGTCTTCACCCAGGAAAAAGATCAATTCTGTTGTGGAAACACAAGGCACAGCACGGGATCACTCTAATCAATTTGAGCAGGCCTTGGTAAAACTATCTGCTAGTCTGCAATCCAGCAGCATCAAAGCTAATTAATACTTTAGTCAGCCTAATGAATGTATTAGTGGTTAATATTTGTGTATGAGCTCCTCATAACTCAATAATCCTATCCCATTTGTGTTATTAATAGGACAGGTATGAGCTGATTGATCATAAAACCCATTAACCCAGATCTGTGCTCTGTCTTCAGTTCCCTCCAAGGAAGAGCAGGAATCGCTTGAGGGGAGGATTGCAGGGAGCAGACTCTACAAAGGCCTTTTCAGATTCCAGGTGAGTGGGACTGAATAGTTGCAATGAAAAGGTGCATTTTAAACCCCGTATGAGCTCATCCAGAAGGTGATGGACGTCTAAACCCAAGGAGTGAGTGCCCTGGTTTACGAGCTGCCCAAATTCTTTCAGGTCAATCCCCTCTACAAGGCAAGAGGAACAGGCAGGAAGGAAGGGGAGAAAGAGGAAGAGGTATAATCCACTCCACTAAAGATTTTCCCCTCATTTCCCCTCCTCTCTTTACCCCACTCCTCACATAAAAACCATGGAGTGGGAGCTTATTTATTGAAATGAAGCTGGAGGTTGGTTCAGGTGGGAGACGAGTAAACAAACCAAGTGCTTCTCTGACGCCTGCTAGAGAAGAACAATATTTTGCAATTTCTCTCCTAGAGGCTTTGTGTTCTACAAAGAGAAATAAAAACGTGCTTCATCCTCTTCAGCAGCCTTGAAAGCTTTTGCTTATTCACAGCCCCTCACAACAGAGGCCAGACAATCCTCAGGAAGGGGAAAGCACCGCTCCAACGCTGCGGAGAGAGCGTGCAGGCAGATGAATTCCATTGGAACAACAATAAAAAAAAAAAGAGATGAGGAAAAAGCAGCTCATTCCTTTGGAGACTCATCTTTTTAATGCGCCATTTCCACAGGATCTTCTAATTGCTTCTTGTGGGATTGGAGTGTTTTCTCTCCCAGCCTCGCGTTGGAAATTTGTTACAGTTCCTGGTAAGATGCTCTCCTGCTTTTTTATTTTTAGGGTTGAAGAACTGTTTTCTTATCCTTTTTTTTTTTTTTTTCTCCCCTTCCCTGAGATATTTTCCCCATCTCTCCCATTTCCACGTTCACGTTATTATCAGTGAAATTTAAGCTTGTGTGGTGCTGTGAAGCTGAATCCTCTTTTATTGCCACGCTTTCTCACGTGGTGGGACAGCAGTGAGAGCTGCTGGTTAATCAGTTCTGAAGTCCTACATGTGGCAGGGAGATGTGCTATGAATTATCCAGTGAGCTGTACCTGCATGATTAACGAGAATCCATTCTCCACTCTGCACTCCAGCGCTCCTCCAGTTGCAATTCCTTTGTTAGAACCGCGTGTGAAGGGAATGAAAGGGGAAAGGAGACAGGAAAAGCTCAAGGAAAGGAGTTCGTGGCTAAGAAAAGGGGACAAGAGCAAGCAGCAATGCCACCACTCCCAGGGCTGGCCAGATGTTTGCTCATCTGTTCAGGCACAGCTCTTTATTTGTATATTTATTTATATATTTATTTATTGTCAGCTGCCACACAACAAGTGGCGGAGTTAGGGCTTAATAAGTAATTAAGGCAGTCTGCCATGAAAATGAGAAAAATGAGGGAAACAATGTCGTTCACCTCTTCTCATATGATTTAACTGGTTAAAAATGTTCCTCTGTTTTGCAGGGAGCTGAGCAAATCATTCATTATAACTAATAATAAAACCTAATTTCATTGCTTTTGCTCTGTGAAATGTTCCTGACGAGATCTGTGAGTATTCCTTCTTGGAAAGTGTTGGTACCTGGAAGCAAATCAGCAGATTTTTGATCTGCTCGTGATAATGCCATACAAGCAGGTAGTGTTGGAAATTGAGAAAGTCTAATTTTACCTCTCCATGTAGTACTTGAGAAACATTCAGGAAATAGCTTCAGAGAAAGTATTTATAGCTAAAATCTGTGTGTTGGGAATGTTTTGTGCACCTGGAGCTCACTGATGTGCTTGAGGAGAGTCATTGTGAAAGACTCAGGGCCAAATAAAAATTAAATATTTCTTAATATGGCAGTAAAATGATTGCTATCACCAGCTCTGCTTAAATTAACAGAGTCACAGCTCTGTGAGAAGACAATAGCACCCCAGGTGTACAAAATATCCAGATTTTGCAGTGCTCCGTCACAAACTGTCGATCTTTAGCAAAACTTGTCTCGGGATTACAGCAAATCTTTTCTTTCCCTTGATGCAATTCCATTTTTTCCTTCGAAGGTCTCTGTGCAGGAGGTTCAAACAGCAGGGAAAACTCCTCCTGAGGTAATGCAGGAAGACAAAATATGCAAAGTGTGTCCAGATCTCTGTTTTGGAGAAGAAACTGCATTTCTGGTCAGCAGCAGAGATCAAATAAGGCAGCAAGAGCCTGGCTGCCCCCCAGGCTATGAAGGGAAACGAGAGTCAAGGGAGGATCAATAAGTTTTGGGTAAGGCCTTGAAAGAGACTTAAATGTGCATAATTAGCCAGCCTTGAAAGTGTCCCAGCAGCTCAGCCAAAGCTCTCCTGTGGGTGTGAAAGGTGTGGGAGTGCAGCCTGTACTCCTGAAACCCGGGCTGGCCACCAAGGGTCACCATAAAAACCACGAGAATCACAACAAAACCACTGAATTTATTGTATCAGCCATTCGTGCTTTGGAATTGTGGGAGGGTGAATCCCAAAATTTCATGTGAGGGCCTGCAAGGCAGCTGGCCTGGCCTTTGGGGGTGGGAAATGTTCTTCAGGGTGAGCAGCAACAGCAGAGACTTGTCCTGCTGTACCCACACATCAGAAATCCCATCCCCATTGCAGCTGAACAACCTCACACGAAGTTTGAGGTTCAGGATGATATTATCCTGTAAACAAGGACAGGCTGCCACCCCGCAGGGCTGCACAGTCTGTAGGGGTGCGATCCAAGCAAGCTTTTCCCACTGGCTCCTTTCTAAACCAGAATTTTCCCTGCCAGGTTCTTTGTGAAAGGCTGGGGTGCAGAAGTTTGGGATGTGGTGAGTTTGGAGCTCTGCTCCAGTCCACTGGAACTGCGATTCTGCCTTCAGCATCTGGAAGGTGTCACCAGGAGGACCTTTGTTCTGCAGTTCACGTTCACCCTGTTGGTTCAAGAAGTGTAACTAAAACTCCATTAATTCCATGCAAAAATCAGATTTACAAAAAGTCTGTTGGTCTATTTATTATCCTCTTGCTGATAGTTCATAACTCTCAGGAATTCAAATTAAAGCAGGATGGAGGGATAGTTTGCAAATATTTGTAGCTCTGGCTGCAGCTACTCCAAAAACACCAACACGAAAAGCAGATCTTGTTCACTCGTTGCAAAATTGGCTTTTACTTTGCAATTAATAATCCACAAACAGATTTCTTCTCTGACTCCTTAACAATCCTCAAACCAGCAATTTTTTCCTGGTTTAACAGCTGAAGGAACTAAACTATATGAGTATGTTTCCTTCTTTTTACTCTCTCGTGACATGGGACTGCCATTTGAGAATTATCGTTAGAAGTCTCTGGTGCTTTTAGAGCTGAACCCCAGGACCTGCAGCAAGCTGAAATTTTATAAAATCTGTCTTCAGGAGGGGATTGTGCACGCCCTCTGCCACGATGCACGTAACATAACACAGTGCCTCTGTCTGCACGGACTGCTACAGGATACACCCAAACTCCCAGCCTGTCTATTAAAGATCAATTTTTGTGATACCATTGATCCCCTGCACGCTGGGATTGTCATCCTGGCTCAGGAGCGGCTGCAGGAGCAGCTGAAATTCAATCCTTTCTTCTCCATCCGTCTGTGGATGAAACCCTGGGACACACACGACAGACACTCTCTGGGAAGATAACGTGCCGCTGGTATTAGGTATTTATTTATATAAAAAAATAACTATAACGAAGGAATATGTTGTTAACCATGGTGGGAAGAATAACAGCCCCATCGTTTCCTGCTCTGTGCCCAGAAAGAAACCAGGATAAATAGTCAGCCAATCTATTTAAGCGCTCAGAAGATGAAGGATGATAAGGACAGAGCAGCACGGATGTTTTGAGAACAAATCATATCAAGCTACCCTCATGCCTCCCACAGATAAGGTGGATGGGGAAGAAGGGAAGAGGAGTGAAGGGAAGGGAAGGTGTGTGCAGGAGAGGAGCTGTGGAGGTGGGTTATTAAAGAGAAACAGAGAGAAAATCAGGATAAATGAGCAGGAACAGCACATTTTCAGTGTGGAGCAATTCTTCAAGGCCACTCCTCAGTAACTCTACAGCTGGAATATCTGGCTTGTCTTGGACCCAGTATTTCCATAGATATGGGTGAACTGAAGGGAATTCTGGGGGGAACACGGCCAAAAATTGCAGAAGAAACAGAACATGAGGAAAGTCTGGCAGGATGGAGCCGGGTTAATCTAAGGAGGGATGGTGAGGGAGGGGAAATATCTTCACACAAGTGAAAAGTTCTTCTGTCACCTCCACGGCATCAGCTCCAGCTCTGTCCTCTGTGGCCGGAAGGCTGGGAAGTGTCCTGGAGCCCCTGCCATCAATGAGGGAAGAGGAGAAGTTCCATGATGAAATTGCAAGGGAAACTCAGGTTAAACACTGGGGAAGTGTCCAGCCTAAAGGCCAGGTAGGTACTGGAGTGAATAGTGCAGGATCTGTGGAAGGACAGGTTAAGCAGACACGTGCCAGACACAATTTAAGTCTGGTATATGTTATCTTGAGATAAAAACAATGTGGGTGACTTCATAAAAACCCTTTTTCCACCATCCCTGCTTTCCACGTTTCCGTTTTCATTTTTGTCCTGACATCCAGGCTGGAGCTTGGAGCAATTTAAATATTTAAAGCCAAACAGTGAATCTAAAATTTTTGGTGTTTTGTATTTTGTCGGGGGAAACTCAAGAGGCATCAAATTTATTGTTAGTTGTAAGGATCCCCCCAAACCCAACCTCAGTTAAAGATACTGATCTTAATTTTCTTGTTTTCAGAGCAATGAAGGCTCAGGTATGATCTTGCACTGTTAATTCCATGGGCTTAACTCCATCTGCAGAGGCAGAGCCCAAGGTTTCTTTAAATTAGATGCCCAGTAGCCAACAAATATTTGTTGCTGTTGTTTATGAAACCCTGTTCCCATGAGATCAGAGGCAACTTTCATATTGTACTTTGCTGAATTAATTTTATGAGCTTTTGGTGTTGCTTTCTTGCTTATTGTGTGTTTTGCTTTTCAAGATTGTTTTCATCCAATTGTCCTTCTCTAGATTTACAGTGAAAACAACTGAGGACACTTTGTACATAACCCTTTCATCCAAAGTGATTGAAAAGTTCAGCTGAATATGCTCAGCGCATTTTTTTCCCCGCTTGTCATCCTTCACGGCTTTCCTTCTTTACATTCCACCTCCAAATATTGTTTTGTTTAAGGAGGGAAAAAACCCCATCCTGGTGGCAATTTGCATAATATGTTAACACTGATATGCATCGAGACATCTGGATGGCATTTTAATATCTCATTCTCATTCAAACAAGTAGGAACCACACAGATGGGAGAGACAATTTTAAGAGCATTGTTGTAAACAAATAAGGCAGCCAGGAAATCAAACACGCTCCACGATGGGCTCTGTGTGTGTGAGGAGGTGCACATGACATGTTGTGACTGCACCAGAGAGCTGCCTGCTCCACTTCCAGCTGAACCAGGAGGCAAACGCAGGATTCGAGACGGAGATTTGGGATCGTTTCACGGGGAGCTCCTCTCCCAGCCCGACGCGAGTTGGCACCAAGGATTATCCTCAGCACTCGTGAGACGGAGTGAGGCTCTGCTGCGGGCACACTGTGGGCCTTGGCTTTATCTTATTTTCAATTAGCAACAGAAATACGAGCGATCCCGATTGCTGCAGGAAGGAGACCTGTAAATTCCGCTCTCCCGCTCCGCATAGTGCTGCTCCTCCTCGTAGTGATTTGCTCCGCTTGTTAAAAATTCCTCTCCACGGAGGCCTCGGCAATTCCCTGCAGTCCCCTTTAATCTGCTGCTTGTTTGTAGCTCTTTATAGGAATGTAATGGCTCTGAACTCGAGCATCCACAGCCAGGGCTGATATTTTGGGTGTGTGCTCCGGGTGTTTGTGCAGGAGCCACGGACAGCCTTTGCTGTAGGTGGAGCTGACAGCTCAGCAGCTGCTGCACATCGGTGCCTCTCTCTGGATGGCACTAAAAGTCACAAAATCAGAGTATTCCCAGTATTCTGAGCCCCACAGGGATCACAGGCCAGCCCCAAGAATTGTTCCCATCTTTTCCCAGTAACACCATAAACTGATTATTTTCCCCTTCATCTCTTAACAGCTATGGCTACACGTCCCACACAATTAAACTCCCAGAAGTTTTCAGGAATTCAGCTGTGCTCAGTGAAATACACGATAAAAAGAGTCCAAAACCTCTTTCTTCATCTCCTGGAACACAGCTAAAAAGTTACAATTTAAATTCTACCCCTTCACTATGGAATTGGACAGGGCTCTGAGCAGCCTGGCCTAGTGGAAGGTGTTCCTGCTCATGGCCTTTAAAGGTCCCTTCCAGCCCAAACTAGTCTATGATTTTAATTATAAATTAAATGAAAATATTGGAAAATGTATTAAATTTTACATTTCCAGAATGGGTATCTAAGCCTCTACTGGAATACTTCAGGTAGGGAAACATCAGTGAGCTGTTTAGGAAACCACTTAAAAATTTGTGCCTGGTTCAGTCTGGTTAACTGAAGACCAGGGGACTCTCTTGAATAAAAGAAAATGAGATTAGAAGCTCAAAGACACGGGTGGGTGATGACCTCAGAAAGCAGTTTAGCAAGGCAGCTTGTGAAAACAGCAGTTCCTAAAATAATTCTGCTTCTCCTCTCACCTCAAGGCTGCAGATTTTCATGTGGCAAACGCTAAGGAGGGGTGGAAGACAACTCACAGGAATGAGAGACAGAGGTAATGGAAACCCAGAAAAAGGCCTTAATTCGTGTCTCAAAGCTAGGAATAAAAACAAGACTGCAGCATAAAATAACCTGACAGGAGGCTTTGAATGGTGAATAAACCAATTTTCCTTCACGATTACAGCCTGTTCCCTGTGTTGATTCCTGGGGACCATTCCCATTAACCTGTGGACGATTTCCACCACTGGATCTCCATCTTTCCCACAGAAGTTTCTCTCATGCTCCATCTCTCACACTTTTCCTTTTTTCTGAGCCCAAATTTGGGAGCTGTGTCCAAGCTGTGAGCCACTGAAACTGTCACCGAGGGTGGGATCAGCAGCAGAACTGGAAGCTGGAATCTGGGCCAGGAACTCCTCTAATGCAGCTATGAAAACTTTATGTGCCACATCTTAAAGTTTGCCTTAAAATAAAAAAAAAAAAAAAAAGAAGTCAATAAAACATTAATCCCAAGCGTGCTAACATTGACAAATTTAGTTAATGTCTGGCAGAAAAGGGAGGATTAAAAATAGTCATTTAATTTTTAGCCTGCAAATTTGTGAGATTGCAAACAGCGTTTGCTCTCCAAGAGGATTCTGCACTTTGTTCACACAGCTGGATTTTTGTGATGGCTGGGACAGGCTTAAAGCAAATCATGATCTAATTGTTCCTCCTTCAAGCCTGCTGATGATGGTGCTGTTGTGGCAACCAGAACGGCTGGGAAAAACATTAATAACAAATGATTCTGTGATCACAGAGTGCTGGAAAGCAGGAAAACGATTAAATTACGATGGGAATAGTCAGAAAACGGGAGACAGAGACTTTTAAAGCAGAGATTTGTTTGTTCTGAGGCAGCTGGGGCTGATGTGTTCTCCCACCAGGCTTTGCAGGTCATGCTCCTTCCATGATCATTCCTCCACCTTCCCTTGCGTGGAATTTCCCTCCTCCCTCTTTTACAGCTCCCTGAATTAAGGGAGCAGCTCAGAGAACCCAAAGGTATTTTTGAAGTCAATCATTTTCCCAAATATCAATCTTCCTGCACCTCTGCAGCCACCAGAAGCCGGTGTTTTTATAGGATTGCAGGAGCTTTTGGTGAAAGGTTTTCATAAAGTATGTATGAATTCGTTGTATACACACAGCAAAAGGAGAAGAGATAGATCACAGCAGATCATATTTTTGTGTCATCTTTGGTGAGAAAATATAGATCAGTCGATTCTAAACTGTTTTGCTGGGACTGGAACAGCACAAAAAGCACTGGGGTAAGTGATGTTGACACCACAGGAAGAGTTACTGTCTAATGAGTTTTTCCCTGTTTGGGTCTGTAACATACAATTCCACCTTGAATGGAATTAAATTTGTTGTCTCCTATTCTTTATCAACATGGGAAAAGCAGAAAAGGAGTTCCAGCTCAGTCATTTAAACCACAGCCACGTTAAAGCCCTTCAGCTCAAAACTTACAAGAACTTTTATGTGAAGAATGTGATGTCTTGTTCCTCGAGCTCGTTTCCAAACCGAGTGTCTTTTTAAAAACACTGAAGTTTCTCCGAAACAATGCAGCTGCTCGTTCAGGCTGCATGATTAAATTGGAGGATTTGAGAGCAACTGAACACAGAGTATTAAAGCAGCCAGTATTGATCTGCATTATGAGATAATCCCCACTGCTGGAAGAGGTGGAGAGGAGGGATCGCAGTGCCTGGAGATGACTTAAAGCTGTTCTTAATTTGTGCAGCCCTAGCTTGGTAGCAGAAGATCAGCTGGTAAATTGAGGGATCATGAGGGCTAATCTTTTAAAGGGTTTTAAAAAATATTGTCGGGAACTTGGATACCTTGATTTCTGTGAAGAAGCTGTCAGTGCAGGGATGTTCCACAACAGCATCAGGTGGAGACAATAAATTTTCTAGCAGGGTTAGGGTGGTGATTTCCAAAGCTACATTGTTAAAAAGAGGCTTAATAAAAATGGAAAGGGCTTCTTTCAAGTTGTTCCAGGATTTAGATATTTACCTTAATTATTAAAAAAAAAAAAAGTTGGGAATTCCTCCAATCTTTTGGAATTGCTCAATACTCTGTGTAATTTTAGACTTAGAACAGCTGCTCATTCTAACCAAGATAATAAAATTTCACAGAAAAAAAAATGCATCCCATTGCGTGCGGAGCTGGATGAAGGCAAAGAAGCATCAAAATGCTTCATTTCTCTCCCTGCCTTGAGCAAAGCTCTCCCTGCTCTCAGAAATTCCGGGCTGTAAAACCAGGAGGGGCTTTGCAGCAATGGGCCANGGGAAGGGAAAAAGGAAGGAAAGGGAAAAGGAAGGAAAGGGAAAAGGGAAAAAGGAAGGAAAGGGAAAAGGGAAAAGGGAAGGAAAGGGAGGGAAAGGGAAGGAAACGAAAAAGGAAAGGAAAAAGGAAAGGCAAGGAAAAAGGCAAGGAAAGGAAAGGGCTTTCCTATGGGATTCAAATGGGCTGTTGGCTCTGTCTCTCTCCAGAATCCCAGCTCCAGCCATCCTGCAGCAAAGGGCACACGGAATGGTCCCTGGTGCCACGCCCTGGCTGTGTCAGCCCAGCAGTCAGCCAGGCAGGCCTAAGGAAGGGCTTATTTAAGCTCTGACTCAGGTTTATTTGGGTTCCTTTTAGTATCCTATCTGTGGAAAAGTTGTTTTTACGCTCCTGCTCGCCCCAGCTGGGCTCCTGCTGGTGTCCAGCCATCCCTGGCTGTCCCTGTGCCACGGAGCAGCACCTGCAGCACATTCCCAGCTCCAGGGACTGAGAGAGATGGGGCTCAGAGGTGTCTGGAGCACAGCCTGGCTCTGGGAAAAGCTGACTGCTGCTGGCACAGCTGGGCTGGGGGGGTCCCACATCACCCCTTCAAACCAGCACCAGCTCTGGTGCACCAGGCTCATCACCAGCGCTTCGGTGGGGCCCTTCTGGTGCTGCTGAACCTCTCTGGAGCTCCCTCAAAATTGTTTAGTTTGTTTTTTTCAAAGCCAGAGATTACAGCACTTCCCCATCGATCTGCTTTCCGCATGTTCTTGGATTTCAGTGTGCAAATTCCTTCCTTTTTACGGAGGAGCTGACCAGTCCTCAGGCCAGAAGGGGAAGGATAGAGAGACACAGGCAAAGCCCTGGAACTCCAGGGAAAGGGGATCTGACTCTGCTAATCCTCAGTAATTCCTTTATTTTGTTTTGTGGGCCATGTGGCAAAAGCCCTGCTGCTTCTTTCTCCTCTGTCGCCTCGTGTTATTGAAATTCCCTCCCGTTCCTGATCTCCACACAAAATAGGCTGTGTCCTAAAATGGGATCAACTCAGCAAACTCATCCTGGAAGAACAGGGAACATTCCTCAGCAACTTGCATCAAAATTGCGGATAAAAATTGTGGATTCGTCCTCTGTCCCTCCAGCTGGCAGGAAGGAGGACTGGCTTTGTTTTTATCTGTGTATTATGTACAGTATTCATAATTGAAATGGTAATTTTTAATGTTCTTGGCTGGTTTTTGTTCAGCAAGATCCATTTCACCTCCTGCCTTGGGAGGGGGATATCTTAATCATATTTATAGCATTTATAAAAGTCATTCAGACCTTATATTTTATGAGATCTGAGGCATGTAGTGAATTCCTACTGAAAAACCTCCTTTTTTTCTCCCCACCCTAACAGGAGACAGGACTGCATTAAATTATCTGAAATTTAAATGCATTAGCTGTTAGCCAGAGTGAATTTTCATATAAATTAATATTGTTATTGTATTTTAATAAAGCCACGGCATTTATGGAATTATGCAGACATCAATTACCTGGAGGTGTCTTGGAACAATTATTGACTTCATGCATCATCTACTCCTTCCCTTCCAAACCAGTGGCACTCTTCAGGAACATCATTTATCAACAAGCCATAAACCACATTTTCAAAGCCTTCCAGCCCATCACTGTTTAGAAAAAGCCCCCTGAGCCCACGACATCCTAATATGTGGCTGTGTAATTAAAAATTTTGACATATGCAAGGAGTTGTAAGAGAGATAAAAGAGCCCGGGTTGTAAATAGAAGTTGAAAGGCTCCCAGCAGATGGTTGGTTTGTGGGAGAGGCACGAGCAGCACCAAGAGATGACAACCAGATGGTTTAGGTGTGAAGGACAGGCTGGGAGAGCTGGGGATGGAAGGGACAGCTCTGTGGAATTTTGCTTGGGAGAGGAGGTTAAACATTTTCCGTGTTTCTATTTGCATTCGCAGGAATGTGTCAGTGGAAAAGGGCCAACGGCACAGCCTAATAATAATAAAAATAACAATCAGCATCAAGTCATTCCAGACAGGCTTCAGGGAGGCAAATCTGTTCGAGCTGCAGCTCTCACTCGAGTGATAACACAGCCACTTCCACCACGAGTCCTGTGTGTGGGCTGAGTTGTCTTAACTCAAACAGAAATACTCAAAATTGTGACAAAATCACATTGCCAATATTTACAGGTGCCTGGAAACCAGTTTTAGTCATGCTGTAAATGAACTGGTGCTCGCAGGCTCCTTGCTTTTCTCTAAATGATGGTGTGTTAATTGTGTGCTGAGTGAACTCAGTTCAGCTCCAGGCGATTCCGCACCAAAATCATGACCAGAAGGAATCTCCTCTGCGCAGAAAGATCAGATCGAACATTGCTTGTTTCTTTGCACGATGTCAAGTCTGAAATCACAACCAAATTAAAACTGCAGTGCTGCCAAACTTCTTCTTGAGTTTAGTTCCCTGTTACGTCTTCACTCTCTCCTATTTATCAAACTCGAAAAGTGCATCAGAGCTACAAACCAGAAGAATTTCTGCACAATAATGGGCAAAAGCTCCTTTTTAGTAACCAAATTCAAATTTCCTAAGAACAACAAAGGTGCAGGGATTTTGAGGGTGCTCTTTGATCAGATTCTGTGGGAAAATTTGATCCATGTACTGAAAGGGAGACGTTTATGAAAAATATTCCATCAATATTTGTTCTTTTCTCTTGCTACAAAAGGCTATTTACATTTGAAACAGCATTTGTGTTTATGAGAAGTGAATTTCTGCAAAGCAGGTGTTACATGGGAACCTCTTTTCAGGTCTAACTGAGTTTTAACTTGCAAAATCCCAACATAATTAAGAGTTTTGTGTAGTTTTTTACTCAGTATTAATAAGAAATTTTAACTTTAGTAGTGGGGGAACACTGGAGTGCTGATAAAACTGGTCTTGTACCCAGTGATGCATTCCGTAAGGGCTCGGAATTTTTTCTCACAACTGTTTGAAAGAGCAGCACAATCTGCTGCTCCAAGAATCAAACCCAAGTGTCCTGTGGTAAATACTCCCGAAAGCAACACCTGCTCGCCTCTGAGGAGTTCCCACAGGCTGGTGAAAGACAGTTCATAAAGAGGATTTGTGCTTCCCTGCCTTACCCGGCCCCAGGAGCTGTTTCCAAGCCTGACCTGGAACAGCCGCCTTGGGACGACGGGGTTGCCTCGGGAGGCGCAGGTTCAGGTTTTATCTCTGGTTTAACTCCACCTGCGTTCACGCTGCTTGCCCAATAAGCTTGTTCCATCCCTGCCAAGCTCCCTTTCCTTGCTCTTTTGTGGGGCTGTGTGTGCCTGGCGGATCCTGGCTCAGCGTTCCTCAGGGTGCCGAGCGGGCGCTCCCAGCCCTCACCGCTCCTCGGGGCGACGGTCCCTGCTCCCGCCAGCTCCCCCCGATCTTCCCACCCCAAGCCCTGCCCTCCGTTCCTCTGGCACTGCAATCATGCAGCATCATCCTCATCATTGATCCGCGCTTTCTTCCCAGCGTGTTGGCAAATTTATCTTCTTTTTCTGCCTGGAGAGGAGCCGCACGCCGGAGCTATAAATTATTCTCAGAAGGATTAACTTATTTGACCTCCTCTTTTATTTTTTATTTTGCCTAAGAGACTGTCACTTGTGCTTTTTTTTTTAATCTCGCTCCTGTACTCCTGGTTGTTCTCCTTGATTTTTTTTTCTCTCTGCCAGGTATCACTGTCCAAAGGAGGTGAATTTTAGTAGCACTGTTTGAGCTCAGACAGCTGAGGCTGTGTCACAAAAGCATTACAAACTGCATCCTTCACAAGTTTCCAGTAGCCATAAACATTTCCCCAAAAAATCTGTGTAGGATTTTGTTGAGGATATTATTTCTATAAATCCGGATGATATTTATATTAAAAACCTATTAATAATGTGCAAATAAAATATACTGATATATTCTCAAGGCCTAATAGAAACCACAGAAGCACGAATGTTTGACAGAAAAAGCAGAAGCACACAATAAATATGTGTATGAGTACAGATTAGAATTATTTTAGGGGGGTGATTGTTCTCATGTAAAAAGGATATTTGGATATCAAACAGCAGGCCTGTTTGGGGATATGTATTTTTAAATATAGTTAAAGCATTAATATTATATTTAGATATAATATGTATGTCTTATAATTATATATTTAGATATAACTGGTTCTCAAAACTAAAACAAAAGCCCCTGTTTTTAAACTTCCAGAGGTGCCTTAATACACTCCCTACAACAATCCCTCCTCTCTGGGTGAAGCATGGAGATGCTAAAGGGATTCCTCAAGACAGATCAAATCTTTTCTCTCTGCTTCCATCAGGACTGTGGCAAAACCACGGTTAATTTTGGTTTGCTCTGTCCTCCTCTGTGAGGATAAAACCCTGGAGCTCATTCCAGCGAGGGCTCTGCCCTCATTTACCCTGGAGTCAATGGTTTCTCAGACAACTGCAGATTTAAAGTGTCCTGAGTGAGACAAGAATTTGACCCATAATTTGTTTTTTTTTAAATTATGGGGGTTTTCAGCAGTGCCATCCATCTGAAGACTCACTTTACTCACCCATCAGTATTCCCACTTTGAAGGCCGATTTCCGGCAAGTCCCATCAATGACCTTTGGAAACTGGGCCCTTCAAATAATAAAAAAGACCCCGACGACAACAACATCTGCCCCCATCCAGCACTTTATTTGGTTAGAGAAGGGCTGGAGTGACGAGCAAGTTAATGGAGAGGCCATTTTCAATTTTCACATTTGCCATGTTAAGTGGCTCCATGAATCACCATTTACTGGGAGCCCAATCATGGAAGCAGTGACAAAACATCCACAGGATCTTCTCCTGCACACTTCAGAGGGGAGAAGCGGAGTACTGGCATTTATCAACCTTTACAACGCATAGAATTGTACATTTGTCTTTTCTTGGGCCTGGAAAATAACCCTGACTGTCCTTAGGCTCCAGAATTTGCATGGCTACCTCGGCTTTTCCTATGGAAGCCCCCTCAGGCAGCACCACAGCAATAAACTGACAATTTCCCTCCCTCAGCTGGAATGAAACCTGGTGGAACGACAGGAAAGAAACATTTCCCTGCCAACTGGTATTTCTTTACTCCTCTGATGCAAATACAAAAGCGAAGTGACGTGGCCAGTGATGGAGGGAGATGTCGCCGTGTCCCAGTCTGCGGAGGTGAGCTGGAAGGGACAGAAAATTGTCTGGGGTGTGTGGACTGCTGCTGGTGACCACGGCAGGGACCCCCCTGAGCAGAGAGGATGTGTGAAATACAGGGGGTGTAAAACGTAGGGTGTGTAAAGTACAGGGGGTGTAAAATGCAGGGTGTGTAACGTGTAAGAGAAGATGTGTACCAGACACAGAAAGAGCGGTGAAAAGCTTGGGATTTGGGGAGTTATCCAGCTTCATCTGGGAGGGAAAGCCCTAAAATCAGAGGGTGAGCCCCAGCTCAACCCCGCTGCAGCACCTCTCCTCTTCCTGGGTCTTCTGCAAACCCATCCCCTCACACAAAGGCCCGATTCCATCTGGATCTTGGCAGAGCTGCCTCAAAGGCTCTGATTTTCTGACCTTGCTCAGCTTTGCTGCTCTGTTCTTGGCCTTCCCCAAAACTGGGCTGTGAAATTCCCTGTGTGTACACAAACACTGATACACGAACATATGCACAGGTCACTGTGTATGTATTTATATAAATATATATGTATGCGGGTTGAGATTGCAAGCACAGATTGAACCAAACCCGGTGCATTTTAAAAGAGAACAGAAGCTTCTAGCAAATGAAGGTTAAAGTGATCAGGTTGTCAATGAAATAGAAAAAATCCTGTTAAAAGGCAAACAAAACATCACTAAGCACAACCACTGTGATCTGGTTTCTGATACATCATTTAAAAATATTAAAAATTATTTAAAATACTTTAAATTATTTAAAAATATTAAAAATTATTTTTAAAAAAGGAGGAAGCAGAACAACTTGAAGTGCTGACACTGAAACAAATGGAATCAGCAAACACAAAGCCCAGCTCTCCTCAGAGCAGAAACACGTCATGGCTGTTTGACCACTCCATTTGTTGACAAAATTATCAAGATCAAGATCATTAGGCTGAATAAGCAGATGAGATTTACAAGAAAAAGGAACAGTAACATGGAAAAATAGAGGTGAAGGGTTTTATTGGAACTGAGAAATTGCATTTATTATTTAAACACGATGATCATCAATGGCTGGACACCAGAAGCAGCCTGGAAAGATGAGATTTAAAAAGAACTTGAACATGAAGTTGGAGAGAAGATCAGCACGGGGTAATGAAAACCAGCCCAGAATGCTGTAAATTTAAAGAGTAGGTTTGGACTGGGTATTGGGAAAAATTCTTCCCTGTGAGGGTGGTGAGGGGCTGGAATTCCCAGAGCAGCTGTGGCTGTCCCCGGATCCCTGCATCCCTGGAAGTGCCCAAGGCCGGGCTGGACAGGGCTTGGAGCACCCTGGGACAGTGGAAGGTGTCCCTGCCCATGGCAGGGATGAATTTTAAGGTCCTTCCCAACCCAGTGTGCCTGTGCCACGAACACTCTCCCTGTGCCATGGGACCAGCAGCAGCAACGTCCTCAAAATACCCAGAAGCTGCATAATTTATAAATTAAATAATATGTAATGCCTCGAAATGCACACTCAGGAAGTGTCCTTTCATCCTTATTCGGAGTTTTGAGCGCACACACACCCAGAGGCTCACACAGGGGGATAGAAATGCGTTTTTTCTGACAGTAGGAGTTTTTCCTGTCTCCTCTGACAGCATGGAAAGCCAAAATAATTCAGTATCAGGTTGGCATAGATCTGTTGTGAGCAGCAATGCATCTGGGGCTCTGATAACATAAACAATCTCAAGCAAAGTTTTATTTCTCCGGAGCATCTCCCTGCTTAAGCTGCTTTTCCTTACCCTTCAAGGATATGGCCTGTAGTCATCTGGAGATAACTTCTCTCGACTCTAAAGCACATCTCTGAACTTCGCTCCAAAGCCAGGACTTGTGTGAGTTATTAAACCATTAAAGGCCTCTGTCACTTCTCATATCGAGGTCCCTCATCAAGTGATTAAAGCAGTTAAAGTTACTCTGCAGCAGGAAAAATGCAGCACTGGCACCTGTTTTGGGAGATCAGGACCAATCCTGGGCGGGTTTTGCACGGGAGAACTCTGCTGAAGTGTTGCTAATTAAAAGGAAAAGGAACTGATGGAAAAGGAACTTAAAATATTGTTCATAATGCTGTGAAAACAGAGTTGGTTGATCCTTCTCCCCACCGAGGAAATTTACCTTTCATTTCATTTAAATGTATTAAAAACCCTGCGCCACTTTGATTTACCCGAGTTCCTTTAGGTTTGGAGGCTGGATGTGCTTCCAGCATGGGAAGTGCCTGACCCAGAACGACGCTGCCTCTGCTGTGAGCAGCTGCTTTGCTCCTTAAAAACCCTGAAACCGGGGAGCACAAAGTCCCTGAACATTCCATCCACATTCCATGACTTTCTGACTTAGAATTTTGCCAGCGCAAGGGGAGAGAGCTGGAAGAACAATCCTGGTGCAGAACTGAGCCTTGAGGTGAGTTTGACTCCTATGCTGGACCCACCTCGAGTGAAACCCTCGGTCTGGTGGAACATTCCACCTGCCAAGAAAGGTAATTCCAGCATGGAGCATCCCAGCATCATGGAAAAGACAGAAATCTGGCTTCTCTCTAATTTCTGTGGAGCTGCAACTTCAGTGTTGGTTTATTTGGGGTTGTTTTCCCAGTTGCTCATGGCCTCAAGCGCACCTAAAAGCTCAGACTTAGCAAATCTTGCTTTTAGGAGCAATCTAGAAAAGAATCCCTCATTTTGGGCTAATCTCTTGGAATTTTCTGTCTCCCTTCGTGTTTTGTGGAGGGTGACCACTCAGTTATTTGTAACTTCATCAAGCAATGCTAATTCAGTAATGATCACTCCTGCTCCAGCTTGTTACATTCTGGATTTGGGCATCCTTAATTAGTTTCCTTATTGCAACCACCAGAATTATTCATGTGCTTATCTGTGTGTCTCAGCATTTGGCTGTTCAGAAACTTATTTTTAAAATGTTCACCAACAGCTGGAGTTAATGTTACGTGAAAAATATTAATTCAACTGATTTTCAGTAACTCTTCACCTCCTGAATTTCTGCATTTGGATCATCCAGACTTGGCTTTTTAAATGCAAGCTACTCCAGCAAAAAGACAAAAAGTGAACTATTCAACAATTATCTATAAATGTATGAGTGTAGATATATAAATATATTTATTTGCAAGCTGTTTCTAATAGGCAGTGGAAATTGCTGCAGAAACAAAATTGAAATTTGCTGTAGAAACCTTTGCTGTAGAAACCTTTTCCTGGAGGAGAGATGTGTTAAAATTCATTCAAGAAATCTTGCTGACAACTTCAGAGCGTTCCGTGGCTGTTTCTATTTTGGGCTGGTTTGCGAAGGATTTATCAG
Source organism: Gymnorhina tibicen (assembly GCA_013399875.1). NCBI lineage: Eukaryota > Metazoa > Chordata > Aves > Passeriformes > Artamidae > Gymnorhina > Gymnorhina tibicen. The sequence continues at coordinate 1,359,641 of VXAZ01010361.1, read as the reverse complement.
GTTTGTGAAAAGCTAAAAGATGGTCTTGTGCATTGTGTGATGACACAATGAATTCAGCCTTCATGTTGCCACTCAGGCTTCTGCAGAATGGTACAGAATATTTCTGCTTAGGGATGATGCTCAGCAGGCAGCACCTGAGTTTTGTTCAGAGAATGAAAAAAAAAATTATGTCTTTGAAGGAAAACGAGGTGTTGGGGCACACCAAGGGAAAATTATAATTAATGTTATTAACATTTCTAATATGCCATGGCAAAAAATGCCCATTTGGTAACAGACAGCATCACTTGTGTCTCTGGATTGAGAAAATAATCTCAGGAAACAGGAAAGAAATAGAATAACAGAATCCCAGAATGGTTTGGGGTGGAAAGGGCCTTAAAGCCCACCCAGTGCCACCCCTGCCATGGGCAGGGACACCTTCCACTGTCCCAGGTTGCTCCAAGCCCCGTCCAGCCTGGCCTTGGGCACTGCCAGGGATCCAGGGGCAGCCGCAGGGAAGAATTCTTCCCTAATAAACTCCACTTTTCACGGGACAGAGCTGGGCTGGGGGAGCTCAGGGTGTTGGCCCAGCATCCCCGAGCTGACCTGCAGGAGCCTGGGCACCACGAAGGGTCAGCCTGGCTGTGTGTGAGGCTGGGCAAGACAGAATGACCCAAGGTACTTCAGTTTCTTCAACAAAGCCCTCCCAGAGAAAGAAAGAACCCCAAGCAGCACAAACCCAACTCCTCCTCCCCAAACCCCGAAATAAAGCAACCGCAGGGCTAGAATCTTCATGTTATCTTTTATAACCCACAATAATTACGTTTATTATTGGCTTGTTTTAATCGTCTTTAGACACACTAGGAAAACATCTTCTTCTCAAACTGAACAAAACATAAGAGTTTTAGATTACTTGTATTTATGAAAGGAATTATGTGATGTGATGTGCCAGCAGGAGACAGGATATGCCAACCCAGGAGATCTTCTCCCTCTTCTATTTCCCTTTCAGTGTTCCTGTGTTCCTACTTAGGAGCCTGCTACAATAAAAGTAGCGCTCATAATATGCAATAAACTTTTCCAGATTACTTTAATAGTGCCAAAAAGATAACCAATGAATAACCATAATAAAATACATGTAAAGGGGATCACAAATCTCACTGATGCAGAACAGGAGGAATTTGTTATCAAAGTGTTGCCCATGACTTTCTGCCTGCCCCTTTGAAAATGGCTCTGAGCTTAGCACTATGCCTTGGAAATCCAATTCATAAATCCACAAGCAGCATGAAATTCCAGTAGGAAATAAAGCACTTTTATTCCAATGTATCAGAGCACGTTAATGCTGTTTGTGAGAACATGAACTGCAGGAAACACCGCTCCAAAATACAAACAAGGAGTGACCTCAGTGCAGGGATTGGGAAAGTTCCGGGGTTAAAAGCCACAGCTCAGCTCACAGACAGCTCAGGTTAGGGAAAAACAGATCCAGATGAAATTCCTAATGCAATCCAAGTGCTGCTCCTGGGAGCAGAGCATCCCTTCCCTGTGCTGGGGATCGCTGCAGGAGCTGCAGGGGCAGGAATGACAGTGCCAAGCTCAGCCCTGTGCAGGGAGCGGGTGCTGCAGGCCTGGCAGCAGGGCTGTGTCATCCAGCAGCTGCTGATAAGGGAGAATTTTTCCCGGGAGCTGTCTCCGAAGCCTTTCTCCAAGTGCCTGCTCCTCGTGACTGCCTCTGCTCCCATTTCCCTCTGAGTGCTCCTCTCCAGCACACTCAAGTGATCTGCTCTGCCTGGAGGGGGAGAGAAAAGTTGCTGAATTCCTAAATATTGCCACTAAACACACGCTGGCTGGTAACAGGACTCTGGAAATAACTGGAAGTCTCCTTGTTTCATATTCCCATGCTCTGCTGAATAATGCTGCTCGGTGCAGCTGGAAAAGGTTTCTTGTGCTACCCTGCATTGCCAGGACAGATTCGGCTGCCTCATGTCAGGAGCTGCTCATTCCCTTTTTTTGTCTTCTCTTTTCTTAAAGGGAACCAACCAATATTCTTAGAGAGCCAGAAGAGGAAACAACAGAGGTTTATGAGTGAGAAAAAAATGGGCAGCTCAGAACTCCAGAGAATCCCAGAATGGTTTGGGTGGGAAGTGACCTAAAAAATAATCCAGTGCCCACCCCTGCCATAGGCAGGGACACCTTCCACTGTCCCAGGGTGCTCCCAGCCCCGTCCAGCCTGGCCTTGGGCACTGCCAGGGATCCAGGGGCAGCCACAGCTGCTCTGGGCACCCTGTGCCAGGGCCTGCCCACCCTCCCAGGGAAGAATTCCTTCCCAACATCCCATCTAAACCTGCCCTCATGTCACTCTGTCATGCCCCTTGTCCTTCCCGTGCCGGGGACCCCAGAATGAAATGGTGCCTCTTTGGGGAAAAAAAAAATTCCAAAAATCCTTAATTACCAATCAGAGTAATTACCTCCGAAAAAAGAGAAGATTAATTAACTGCCAGTCCTGTAGGTCCCGGGGAAGGGGAGGTTGTCAAGCCCAGCCCAGTTCCTGAGACAAGAAGTGAAGGATCAGCCACCTGGAACGGCACCGCCGGGAAGGCTTCCATGGGAAACCTCACGTCTCTCTCAGCTGCAGCTCCCTCAAAATATTAAAAGGCAAATGAAAGTGACCTCTGCTGAACACAAACTTCTTCAATAACCAAGGAATCCCCCTCTCCATAGTTCACTTTTAATTGCAACTTCGTATTTTTTAATAATTGTGTTTAAAGTGCCTGACGAAGAAGAAACAGCCGCTTCACCATCTAGGATGACTGAACTGCTGGAATGACAGAAAGAGGAAAAGAAGGGAGGAAATAACAAGAACTGGCCAATTTGGGATCAATGCTCAAAAATCAATATGGATCCATAAATGCTGTCTTGGTATCTCCATAGCTGTATGATTTATCTCCATTATCAGGGTGTTGATTTGTAAGAAAGCAGGTTAAAGCTGCCTGTGCTCCTAAACAAACATTTTCATCTCATCCTTATCCCTGCGCTTCTTTCCCCTTTCCTTTCGAGCTCCAAGACCCCAGACTGGGTAAAACACCATTGTGACTTGGGGGATAAGGAAGCAAAATCTGCAACAGGAATTGTCCAGAGCAGCTGTGGCTGCCCCTGGATCCCTGGCAGTGCCCAGGGCCAGGCTGGACAGGGCTTGGAGCACCCTGGGACAGTGGAAGTGTTGCTGCCATGGCAGGAACTGGATGATTTTTAAGCTCCTTCCACCCCAAACCATTCTCTGATTCTAAGTCCATGAGCTGAGTACAAACCCAACATTCCTATTCCAGTTTGATGGCAAAAGACCAATTTTTGGTTTCCACTTTGGTCTTTCCTCCACCTCCAGGAATGCAGTGCTGAAGAACAAACACTGCTGCCTCTCGCACTGCCTCTGCTGTACTTGGTATTCCTGCACCGTAGCCTGGGGAGAGTTCAGTCCATTATTAAACATAATTCCAGCTCTGTCCTGCCAGGCTTAATGCAGCTGATGCTGTCTTTGAAAGTCAGGACCCAAGACAAGCACCTGAATGTCTTATTGCTTAAAACCAGACGTCTAAATCCACCTCACACATCCAAATAAGTCAGAGGAGTTCTCAAAATGCTGAGAATCTGTAACATTCACAGCCTCAGTGAGACCAGGAGATACCCAGCATCCTTAGAAACAAAGAACTCTGCTTAGTACCAAGATAGCTGTGAAATTCCTGCTACCCACGCTTGAATATCTTCCTCAGAGAACTCTGTATTTCATCCCCTGAAATGTTTTCATTTCCTGGAACAGCTGTGTTTATTACTTTAATAAACTGAATTAGGAAATACGGTTATTGGTTTCCTAACTAGGCTGAATTAAGTTTCATTAAAAAATAAAATCCAGGATTCTAGTTTATACTTGGTATAAATGCACTGAAAATGTTAGAACAACCATACTGCTTTTCCTTTTCCTTTTAATACGTAGATTAAAAAAAAAATCCTTCCTGCATTAAACCCAGAGCTATTCTCAACTTTCCAAATGGACTAAAACACCATAAATAAAAATTTTAATTAAAATACCTAGTATATAATATTTCTGGACTTATTATGTGTAGTATTTTTTTGTGCTTGCTGTAGACCACAGAGTAAGATCTGTAAAATACCCTTATTAAACAGGCAGGGTGATGCTCCAAAGACGTCACCTGGTCTGGTGGTGGTGGCCACGAGCCCTTCTCCGGAATTAGGGCAGTGACAGGGACGTGGCTGCAACATCCCAGCAAAGGAAACCACCGGGAGGAGCAGGATGGAGGATGGAGGCAGTGCCACGCCCTGAGCAGGAATAACCCATCCTGACCCACCCAAACCCCCCACCCCTCCCTGGGGCCATCCCTCCTCGCCGGCAGAGCAGCTAAGCTGAGGCAGCAAAGCTTTTTTTTGGTGGAAATCTCACAATAAGAGAGAGTTTCTCCCTTAACTGTGGCCCTCCTGGGACGTGGCTTTGCTCCCGCTGAACTTGGAAAGGCAAAGTTCCTGCTCTGTGAAGAGCTCTCAGCTCCTCACCTCCTTCTCGGGCCAATTCCAGCTGCATTTATTAGTGAAGAACCACTGAAGCACGAGCTAAGTCTTCTAGCTACACTTTTGTCCCAGAAAATTGGCGTTCAACTGTCTGAATGAAAAAAAAAAAAGTGGGTGGGCAGTGTCCCAAAGATAAAACCCCATCAATTCCCAGCACAGAAAGAGTTAAAACACTGCTCATTTCCACACGGGAGCCTGTTCAGTGCATTTTAAAAAGTCACAGAGCTGCTTTGGACTGTGGGTGGCTTATTGTGGACTAATTTCCACCTGCAAAAAAGACTGAGCTGAAAAGGTTCCCTGAGCTGAAAAGGTCTGGTTACCTCTAAACAGAACGGCAGATTCACTGATGCTCGACTCGTGCCATGAAAATTACTGTCTGCGAGTCAGAGGGGAGTTCTGCAAACTTTTTCTCCACACTCGTAATTAAATCACTGCTCGTTCCACTTGCCTAATTTGAATATTGCAGGGTTATGATACGGGAAAAGAGAGAAAGCATTAAAAACCCTTTGTGCGACAGGATCCAACAAAAGAAGAAATCCGGAAAAAAGCTTTGAGGGCTTTAATAAGCAACGAAATGGCCCAAACCAGACAAGAGTGCTCAGCGCTGGGAAGTCACGCTGTGCCAAAGCCCTGCCTGCAAATGCTGAAGGCTTCATGACACAACCGTTTAAATTCTTCGTTTAATTCTTTGTCTTCTCGCAGCCTTTTCTCTTCCCAGCTCTGTGGAAGGGGACGCACAATGCAGCTTTAGCTAAGCCACCTTCCTGCGAGCCAGCAGAGCCAGCCCGCTGGAATGGGGCACAGGATTTCTGCCAGAACGCTCTTGCAGACAGCAGGATGCAGGAAAAGTGGTGTTGCTTGTATTTTGTAACAAATCTCGTGACCTGCCTGCGCCCCAACCCAGCCCGAAGCACGTTCTTCCCTCTGGTGGTTTATCAACAGTTAAAAAGGGTAATTTATATAGCCAAAGTTAATAATCTGTTAGAGAGTGTAGGTTCAGAAATCACAGTGTCTTAAAAAGCAGATTTTCCCGAGTCTTTGAGTGTCTCCAAGTTGCACTCGAGCAGGGAACAGCTCAATCCACATTCCCAGGTCACGGGACAAAGAGAAATGCACCAAATCCCAAGGAAATGAGAAGATATCCGAGAAAAAAATGCTTTTTTGAGGGATGCTTGTTTCCTCGTCCTGGAGGAGGGCAGGATAAAAGCCCTGCTCCTGGACTGGGGACAGGCATTTCTGCCTCTTGCCTGTTGCTGCCACTGCTCTGTGCCTTCACAGGTCTCATTCCTGGAAGGGCATTAACTGAAGTGATCAACAATGCTGAGAGGAGCAGCAGTGAAGACTCAAATTCCAGTCCTGGGTTTTGGTTTCACATCTGTTTTTCATGGGAGCAACAAGAGAACAGGGCAGGCACCACCAGGCAAGAAAGAACAGTAAATTATGAATTAAACCAGAAATAAACCAGGATTGCACTCTTGCCTCAAAACACCATTAATCTTCATGAGGGCAATAATTCAGTGGAACATTGAATGTTGGCCATTGTGGCTCTGTTTTAGAAACAACTCAAGCTCTGTTAGAGACAATTCAGCTACACTCTCCCCACATCCTCACTGCAGACATCCCTTACAGAAAGTGTATCCTCATCTAATCTGCTGGAAAATCCTGCTAAAATTACCAGGAATTTGGCATAAGGAAATGTTACAGCATCTCACATCATCATGTTTAGATGGGATATTGAGAGGGTGCTGAGGCCCTGGCACAGGGTGCCCAGAGCAGCTGTGGCTGCCCCTGGATCCCTGGCAGTGCCCAAGGCCAGGCTGGACGGGGCTTGGAGCAGCCTGGGACAGTGGAAGGTGTCCCTGCCATGGCAGGGGTGGCACTGGATGGGCTTTAGGGTCCCTCCCAACCCAAACCATTCTGGGATTCCACACAGAACTGGGATAAATGGTCAGCTACAATAAATAATTTGAGTACAGCTGATTATCAGCTCCATGCAACCAGAAGAGTAATTAAATGGGCCAAGATGCAGCTCACAGAAGCAAAGTCAAGATCCCAGGTGTTAGAAAGCAAACTGAGAAAGAACTGCCAGGTTTTATATTTCCCGTGGCTTGGAGAAGCAGAACTGCTGATGATCTGATGTGCTTCCCAAGACTTGCTGTGAGCAGCACGGCACAGAGAGTCAGGCAAACGTTGTAATGAGGAGATGTAGGATGTAAAAATAATTAGTCGGGGTTTACGGAGCCTGCCAGCGAAACACAGGGAGCTGTGAAGTTATCAAAGGCTCTGTGCAGGGTATGATAATAGGAAAACGTGGCGTGGCAGATTCAGAGAGAGAAGTGCAGGCCCTCGTAGCACAACTGATACAGTTCCTCTTGGGATTAGTCATCGTAGGCACAGCAAAACGTGGATGAAACAGTCTGGTTGCACCGTATCAGCTACTGCTTTATTGATCCTATAAACTGCTCCCCCATTCCTGTTCTTAACGCATTTTGAAACAAAGGATTCTTGAAAGCCATCGATGGCACTCAGACACCGGTTCCCCTTCAAACAAGGGGGCTCTGAACACCAAACTCACAGAAGCGGCTTTGAAAGTGCCCACCTTCATCCTTCCCTTCCCTCATCATTAAAAATATTCTCCCACGCTGCCGGTGATTTCCATCAGCCGAGATCAGAGAATCCTGCACGCTGGGGAGGACTTGTGGAGTCACCTAAACCACAACAGCCACCAGGAGCTCGTGCGTTGTGCCACCGCCAGGTAACGCAGTCACAGAGCACACAAGGGCACCTGCAGAAAGCTTTGGAGCACATGGCCATCCCAGGGGAAGGTGCAGGCTAATTAAAACCAGCGCTACAAAAAGAGGCTGCTGTTCTAACGTGTGTTACCGTGAGCTGGTGCACAGGAGAGCAATGAAAGAAACGTCAAAGGAAGCGAGAAGTCGCGGAGGAGCCTGAACTGAGGGAGGCACAAACAGGAGCCTGGGGAAGCAGGGCACAGACTGTGGAAAACAGAGCTCCCTAAAAATGTAAATAGCGGGGGAAGGAAGGTGCAGATGAGTCTCTGCCATGAGCCAAGGCCTGATCAGTGCTCTTGGAGACAGATGCTCATATCAGAATGGGTGACACTGCCAAATGTGACATTTGATTCACGTATAATCGTAATTTAGGACATGGACCCACCTGTGTGCATCCTCAGTCCAAGATAACCATTTCTCCAAGATCCTTGTAGCTGTGCTGGAATAGAAAAGAGGAGACTTAGATCTTCAGCTCCTTCTGCAATCCCCAACTCCTCAGTGCTGCTGGGCAGCTCTGCAGCTCACCCTGTGCTCACCTGTAGGAGACAAGTGCCCTGGAGAGCACCATGGACACCCTGGTCAGCTTGGGAGAAAGGATTTGTCTGCTTGTGCCTGTCCCCTCTGGCTCTGAGATCGCCGGGACTTCATTCCCCGTTCCCATCCACGATGCCAGAGAGCAGAGCTGGATCTCTGGTGAGACACAAAGTCACCTGGGTTCCACCAGTGTCCTGCAAACTGAAGCCCAAGGAGAACCCAGCCCTCCTCGTAACAGAACAAAGGACTGGGAGTCCAATTTCCCTTCCTGTGTTCAGCCTCCTGGAGAAAGGAAAAAGAAATAAAATCCCCAGTGCTTGAAACTGGGCAGCAGGAAGTGCCTCTGAAAGCTCTGCGAGAAACCCTTCCCCATCTGGTCGGTCTTCAGCTAATTAACTGACATGGCTGCAAATGAGCAGCATCTAATTGGAGCTCTCTGTTCTGCCTTTCCCTGGCAGGAATGAGCTGGATTCCAGATGACCAAAGGTTCAGCATTTTCCGAGCAATCTCCATTCAGTGCTGGGCCAGCCTCCCAACAAACTTGTCCACGTCCTCACCTTGGACTGTGATTCCGAAGAGCGTCACTGGAAGCGGGGAGTTGTTACAGGGAAGCACCAGGCAGATGTGTGCAGGCTCCAGCTCCGACATTTTGGAAAAGCAGCCACCTGCAGGCAGTCAGGGGCCAGCTGAGTCCCAGCCATGCCTCTTCCCTGCAGCCAAGGGAACTCTCCGAGCCAGCCCACGGAACCTGGAGGCACACAGGCCGTGCCTGGTGCACTTTGCAGGAGAACTGCAATGTGAAAGAGATGGTTCTGTGGGTCTCCAGCAGCTGGTGGGTGCCAGATCTCCAAATGTGAGGTCCTAAAAAGGCAAAAAAAAAAAAAAAGCACCATGTTTTCCTGCTCCAGCCTCTGCTAGCATTCCTTCCCTGAGCTCCCAGCTTCTTTTCCAGTGACATTATTCACCCCCAAAGACAAGGAACAGCTTCATAACAGCAAGAAATCCCTTAAATACTCTCCATATCACAGAATTACAGAATGGTTTGGGTTGGAAGGGACCTTAAAGATCATCTAATTCCAACCCCCTGCCAGGGACAGGGACACCTTCCACTGGATCAGGTCCAATCTTGAACACTTCTCCCAATGGACAGAACCAGTGAAACAGATTAAAATCTCATCACTGGGACCAGTGATGTTCCTGTCCTGTTGCAGTCATTGCCCATGGGTGGTTTAAACACCTAAAATACAAACAAGCAATCAAAACTCCCCTCCCCAAACACCCAGGTGAGCAAAATTATTTCCAAAATTACTTGGGAGCAACTGGAGCACCACAGCGCTCCAAAGATCAGGCCAGACGTTGGGATCAGGCTGTACTGGGAATACTATTCCCCAGGATTTCTCTGAAAAGCAGGGATGAACACTATGTCCATGTGAATATATTATAGACAGAGACGTCCTTTAAAATGAGAGCACATCCAGGGATGGATGCCAGTCCCAGTTGTTTCCATGTTTTGCTCTTATTTGCAATATGGTAAAGCAGGGTTAAGGCCACTGAGATTTTTAGCTGGGCTGCAATGAACCCAAAATCTGTGAAGAGACTGGATTTCTAATGAAGGTTTTCCCCATTTCTCTGCGATACAGAATTTTAAAAATTCTCCTGGCCTTTCCAGTTGTCTGGTCTTTAGTGGATGCTAAAAAACCCCACAGATTTCCAGTCCCAAACCATGGTAAGTTCAAGGATTTGTGGTTTTTTTCCTATTTTCATCTTAAATGAGTAAATTCTAGCAAAATTACATTAGAAGCTGGATTAACTAAGAGGAGTTCTAAGTTTCTGAGCTCAGTGTCTGTGTTTATCCAGTTTGGAAATAAGAAAGCATAAATAAAACATCTCCATGGGATGCAAATTCACTTCTCTGTCTCGAATACAAGAAATGCAGCTGTGGAATACAAACCATCTTCTGTCTAGAAACATCATTTCATATTTATTACTGCACACTTGGCTCTGTGGATTCAGGGAGAACGTCCCCCACTTCTCATCTGTGACCTTTTGGGGTCCTGACCTCACAATGTGCCACCACTAAACGGTGCTGGAGCAGTATTTATTTTACCTCACTTAAAACTAGAGTCAGTTTGGATGTTTCCCACTCTCAGACTTTCAGAAATATCAACATAAAAGTTCTTTTTTTTTCATTGTAAGACAACTGGGAAAGCAGTTGAAGGGTATCATTTCACTGTGAAAATGGGAGGACGATCCAACTGGAGGAAATCTCACGAGTGAGGGCAGCGTGGTGCTGGAATTGCCTCAGCAGAGGCTGCGTGGAGGTTCTGGCTTCCCCAAGGGCTGCAGTCATCAAGAGCTTTCCAAGAGCTCCCAGGAAAAGCAAATTACTCATCTTGATTTAAAAAAAGTAAACTCAAGTTTTGAGGAAAATGGGACTATTTATAAAACCAGGAGAAGGCTGATCACAGGCAGTGGTTTTTAAGTGCTGGTCCCCTCTGTCCTTACGTTGTGCACCTCAAAAAATGACAGCTCAGAAGAGGTGACAACAAATTTGCTGGCAGGACTCGCCCTGGAGCTCCTGTGCTCCCAGCCTCTGTGTGGGAATGATGGTATTTGGCTGAAGGTTGGACTTAACGATCTTGGAAGGCTTTTCCAACCTTAATGATTCCGTGATTTTAATGCATTTGGAGTCCCGGTAATAAAATTAACACCGTTAAGGGCCTGCTCCTTCTCCCCAGTGGATATGGCACAGGGCTGCCAAAGGGAAAAAACACTGTGGATTTCAACAGCTTTTCAAAAAAGTGTTTTAAAACCAGGGAGAGCTCTCGTGCAGGGAAGACTTTTGACAATCAGGACCCTTTGAACCATTTTTTACCTGTGTCTTTACACTCCCCTTCAGCTGGCGCCACTCTTCCTTCCAGCACAAGACAAAGCTGCCAATGAGAGGCTATTTTTCTTTTAAAATTATTAAGCATTAAAAGTGCATTTTTGTGATAAGGGGTTTAAAAAGGTCTATTTCTGAATTTTCACCTCTGCACCCTTTTCTGAAAGTCAAAACCAAGTTTATGTGCGTCACTGCTCATTTACAGACTGAGGGAACAGAAGCAGTCCTTTACCTGCTTCCCAGAACCAAAAAAAAAATCCAAAAAAAGTAACTTTTCCCTCATTATTATGTACTGGCAAAGCAGAAACCGGCCAGTTATCCTATGAGAAATACCAGTGGGCAAACTGGGGCAGCCCTACGCTGGCAGGTGACAGGAACACCGAGCCCCCAGTGCTCTCCACAGCCCACGCCCCGTGGGGCATCCCTGCCCAGCACCCGGGATCCCGCTGCGTTCCTCTCGCTGGGTTTTCGCATCCTCACGGAGCTCTCCCGTCAGAAGCAGCAGCAAGGATGGGAGGTTTGAGACCTGCCCGATGGAGCAACCAGGACTGCAGCAGAATGTCCCAAAACCGCTGAAATGGAGCCCAATTCAGGGACTGCCTTCAACCACTGCTGACCCCGAGCCCCCAGAGGGTCCTGCTGGCACCCACTTATCAGCTGCTAAAACAGACTTCCCAGAGCTCTAAATACTCTTAAAATATATACAGCCCCTGCCAGGGCAGAGCTGGTGGCCATAAAACACTGGGTGTGCACGGCACAGAATTTAGGAAGTGAAGGCTGAAGGTGAGGACACTCAGTGACCCCGACTTGCTGAAGGAACACCACGGGACACGGACAGCCAGCACTGGCACAGGAGCTTTTCCTATCAGTGTTACAAACTCCCGGGTGTTTTCCATCTCCAGAGGTGGAACCACCCTTCTGTTACCTGCACCAAAACCAGCTCCTGGTTTCTGATCACCTTTGGCTCTTGCCCACCAAAGGTACACACATGACAATAATTTTTTACTGCTTTTAGCATGAATTATTTCATAGCAGTTCTTGGAGCACTGATTCTGGATCTGGGGAGATGAATCCCAGAATGGTTTGGGCTGGAAGGGACCTCAAAGCCCATCCAGTGCCACCCCTGCCATGGGCAGGGACACCTTCCACTGTCCCAGGCTGCTCCAAGCCCCATCCAACCTGGCCTTGGACACTGCCAGGGATGTGCTTTAGATTATTTTCCTGTAGACATAAAAGCTTCTATGCTTTTCTCTGTGGTATCACTTTTTGTGGCCCTTGTCCAGAGGTTTTCTCCCCCTTTTTATGCTCAAATTCAGCATAAAAAAAGGCCACGCACATCTCCAAACTCCCATTTTCCTGTGAAATGTTCCCTCACAGGTGCCACTTGCTCCCAAGCAGATTAGGATCACTGGAAAATGCTCAAACCCTTTAGGAGCTCTTGCATTCCCACTGTTCCATAATTAACTCTCCTTGCCACCTGCATTTGACTAATTCCAGCAAAAACAACTTCCGTGCCAGAGCCCTCACTTTTGGAAGAGTAAAGAGCACAGCAGCTCAGCCTGGGGGTGGGCGAGAGCAGTCTCTGCAGCCCCAAACTGCTCTGCTTTGGGATATTTATTAGGAATTGGATTGCCTCAGAAATCACCGCAGCAGTGGATAATCTAGGGAAAAACCTGGGTGTTGCTGGCTCGCTCCTTTCCATTCCAGCAAACAGAGGGAACTATTCCAGGTGCCAAACCCCTCGTCCCCACCACGTGCACGTCCAAAGCTCCCCGTGAGCTGCTTGGTTGTTGCCGTGGTTGCCTGGAGAAGGAGCATCCTTTGGGAAGTCTGCGGAGGAGGCACGGAACAAACCCTTATCTCAACTCACCCTGAACAAACCTCACCTGGTTTTAATTAAGCTGAGCAGAGGGTGGCAATCGGGGAAGCACTAGGGGAAAAAAAAAGGCTGGGAAAAGGTAAAATAAGCCATCAGATCCCCTGTTTTCCACCAGCACAGCCCCTACACAAACCAAAGGTCAGGGATCCGGTTGGGCGGGGGATGAAATAAGCCTCAAATGTTGAATTTGCCCCAGAATTCGCTGAGAAAGTCCCTGCTTTGTGTTCTTACCTTTTCTTTTCATGCTTATCTTTTGGCAGAGGTGCCACAGTGCTCGTGGCACAGCTGAGGAGATTTTCTGGAAGGATATTTGAAGCTCTCAGGTATGGAAGTTGCTCAAAGCCTACCGCTATTATTGCCCTTCAGGAAAAACATCTGTGAGAACTCCGACTGTGCTTGCTGTTATATTGATAAACAGGACTGCTGCTGAGTTGGGCTTCTCAAAAGCCAATTTTGCCGTTTATCTGTAGGAAAAGATACACAGAAAAAGGGCATTCCACAGGGATGTCTTCAACAGCACAACTTGGACAAGTTTCCCATCTGCTACAAGTCCATTAAATGCAAAAATGCGGAATTTTCAAGCCTGTGATTTGGGTGTAAAGGTTCAAGTTCTGTTCGCAGCCACAGTCTGCAGCCATTCGGGCAGATGGGGGTTGTTTATAGATGCCTGCAAAAAGCCTCAATTTGTACACATGGACAAGATAATTTTTATTAAGGCATCATTTTGACACATCAACCTCCACTTGTGTGTCACAGGCTCTGAGTACACAAACGTCTTCTGAGAGGAGGATGTGCCATTATTAACCAGGAATTCATTTTAAAAGGTATTTTAAAAATAGACACTGTGTGTCACTGCTCTAAATCCCAGTATTTTCAGCCTTTACCTGTCTTTCATAATAATGTTCCAATAATAAATTTCTTCATGGACTAGCTCAGTATAAAAGCTGAAAGTAAAATCTTTAAGAAATCTGCTCTTTTTTGGTTCCAGTTACATAATGGAATAGCCTGGAATGTTTTTTTCTTAATGAACAATGAGTTTTAAGCTCAGTCCTACCTAGCACGTCTCCACCCTGCTTCTCTGTGGCACTAATTACACAACGTGAACTGTGTGTTGGATAATTATGCTGAAATTTCAAGCCAATAATTACTTTCAGCACAAAAATAAGGTATTTTGCACCCTCCCTGCTCAAAGAGATGGCTCAGGGATGTAATGGATGTAGCAGATACACCTGGAATATTAAATTTTAAGTGCAACTTGCATTTGGCCACGATTTTTTGGTAATCTTTTTTTTTTTTCATATGAGTTTTAAATGACAAATATATTTTATATATTCTATATAAAAGGGGAAAAATCCCAACTCAGTCCTGCCTCGGATTCTGAAGAACAGCCAAAGTCTCGTGATGATAATGACAGAAACAACTCCATGGACTTCTAATGGTCAGCTCACAAAATGAGTTTCAATCAGAATATAAATCCCTTCAGGTCTTCCTGCTAATGAAACATAAAAATTAAATTACCATCTTTATCCCCCCCTCCTCCTTTTTTTTAATATTCTTAAATCTAAGTAGTTTCTTTTCCTAAGTTATGGGGGTTTGACAGTTCTGCAGCTGTACTTTAAATAAAAATTTCTTCACCTTCTTTAGCATCAAGCTTTATTCTTGCTTTGCCTTATGAAAAATCGTAATTGTATTAATTACCCCATGAGTTAGTTATTTAGGGTGGTGCTTGCAACAGTGTGGGAATACTCACAGTGGAGCTTTGTTTTGATTTTACTGCTGCATAAAAGGATGAAATCTGAGACACGCATGGCAGGATGGATACTCAGTTACTGCTGAAACGCAAAACCAAAATGAAAAGCCTTTTAAAAAATATTTTAGGGTTTTAAAACCACATAAACCTTGCGATGCTACTCCCTTTAATAAAAGTATTTCAGTTACAAACACCATTTTTTAAGCAAATATCAGTGTTCAGTGCCACAGCCACCACTGGAAGGCGTTTCTACCTCCCTGCTCCCTGAGTTTTCCTGGACAGCAGCACTGCACACTCTGCTGTCCATCAGATATGTTGGAGGATGTGCTGGAAAGCTGAGATACCCATGTATGGATCCCCTAAGCCTTTAAGAAGAAGAAGAAGAAGAAGAAGAAGAAGGTCTCACTGTTATCCACTTATCTCAAATTAGAATCCAATCCCAGCGAAGGTAAGGGCAGATGGAGGTATTTATAATACCAAAACCAGACCACATGGGAACAAATGGCACTGGGGAATAAAGGGAAGGAAAATGACTTTATCTCTGCTGAGGCCAGCTTGGAAAGGCATATCCTGCATTGAACTGTAAAGTGCAAATCTCCTCCTCCTCCTCTGGGTAACAACATTTCCTTCTTCTGTAAAACATACAAGATACCAACATCTGATCCCAAAATCCCAATACCACCAAAATTTGTCTCCTGTTGGTTCCTGAGGGAAAGCAGCACCTGCAGCACGAACAGGTTTGGGGCAAGGGCTGTTCCCTCTGCTACAGCACATGCTGGATCACATCCAAATAGCTTTTTAAAGTTATAACTGAAGCTTTATACATGCAATAACCTGAGTACTGAAATGGAAATTAAAAATCATTACTACTGCTGCCATACAGATCTGTCTTCTCTGGGCACGAGCTGTCCTACAGCACTAAAAACTGGGGACCTGGGGGATCACTTCAGCTTTGCTGCCTTGTTTTTACACGAGACGGGAGCAGAGGGAAAGCAGCTGGAGGAACATTTACCCCCATTTCCATTTAGCCATTCAAGCTTAAAAAATCCTATTCCTGGCTTTGCAGGAGCCCTCAAACACGTAAGCACGGATTCTCCCAGGACAGAGTGGAGCAGTGTTCTTGTTTCCTCTCAGACTGCTCTTATTTCACCGTTTATGTTTCCTGTCCAGTTTATTATTCTGTTGTTGCTCCAATGTGCCCAAGGAGGGATTTCCAAACTGTGTCACACATCCCACAGAACCCCCTCAGAGTTTCACGGAAAGCCCCATTGAGAAGCTCAGTTTCTCCTCGGACACGTGCACGGGCCCTGTGTGTGGAGCTGGGGCTGCACAAACCAAGAGCAAACTACACCTGGTGATCCAAAAGTGCAGGGTGAAGGCTCTGAAGACGATGAATTTGTGGGTGGTTGTGCAGAGATCCCACCTGAAAGGAGAGGTAAAGCTTTTCTGGAGTGCATTTATCCAACCTGGTGCCACGTAAGGATTCTCCAGAATCCTTCACAGCACCTGAGGAGCAGAGCCTGGGCACTGCTGTTTGGCTCGGCCCAGAATTAACCCAGAACCTACCTGAAATACAAATCCTGCCCTTTCACATCCCTGGGAAGTTATCTGCCAACGTAGCTTCACCTCTCCAAGTCTCACAGAAACCCAGGGAATGGTACAGCTTGGGCAGTGATTTGTGCTTCCATTGACAACATTCCTGCTTTTCCACAAATCCTTCACGTAGAAGGACCCTGTTCACCGCCAGAGCTGCAGAATAAGGAATCTGAAATCCCTTTTTTTTTTTTTTTTTTTGATAAAACAGGTAGCAAAGGAGAGAAAATGCAAAGAAGGGTTCACCCCTTCTGCATCCACAACACAAGAACCGGAGCTGCTGGATCATCCCTAATCCCTCCAGCAGCCCAGGAGGCGATCAAAGTGAACATCTGCTTTTCCTAAAAACCCCTTTCTCACAGAATCACAGGTACAAAGGAAGAGCTGAGATGTGCATCTGTTTTTGGTACAAAGGAAGAGCTGAGATGTGCATCTGTTACAGTAAAAAAAAAATACAGCAGAACTTTTCAATATATTAAATTAGGCTATATTGGCTAAAATTCCATTTTAATTTGAAACTCGCGGGATATTAAAGGCAAGTTAAAAAAGTTATTATCTAGGGTTTAATTGCATACATTATGTTTGTAGCCTTAGGTACTGCAGGTAGATCTTTAATATTCCCTGAAATATACTGAGAGCATGGAGCAGCCTTTAATTCTGCTCCAGGAAACTTCCACAGGTAACTGTGGGAAAGCAGATTAGAAAAACTCCAAACTTGTGGCTGCTGAGTGAAACTCCCAACGGATTTGGGGCTGTTGACACGGAATTTCCAAAGTTTTAGCTGTAGGAAGTACACTGGAAGCATATGGGCTGTCATGAAAACATTATTGAGTCCACCCTTGACAGTCAGACACCACGTTAAAAATAGAAGGATTTTCAAGCTGCAATATGGGTGCTTGGAACAATATCAGATATTCCCCTTCCAATACATTAGAAAAAGAGACATCAAATGTATCCAAACATTTAAATGGGACAGCACTTCCCCTCTATCTCACGTGGTGGAGGAGGTTGGTTGTGTGAGCACCTCCATTCTTCGGTGGCATTAAGCAGAAAAGTTGTAAAATTAGGCTAAAAATAATCAGAATTCCACTCCTGTGCCAAAAGAGCTGAAATTTGGTGAGGAGCAATGGCTCCCCTTGGTTTCCCGTGCACCTGCCTTTCTGCAAACACCAAGGTATTCAAAATCGGGGTTTCAAAGTCCAGAATTCCCCGGTGCAGGGAATTCCAGGAACTGTGCAAAGCCAGAACCACGTTCCCTATCACCCAGAAAATATGCCATGCTCCTCAGTTCCAGTTTGGGGACCGTGGTCCCCTCGGCTCCCCTTGTAAATGCATTTTTGGGTCTCACTCAAGCAGGGAGCACCTCTGTATCCATCCTAACCCTGCTCCTGGGCACAAGGTGGGTCAGAGAGCTGAGGTGGGAAAATGAGCAGTCAAGGAAACTGCTGGAAAATCCAACCACTCCTCCCTCCCACTGACACACACAGATGATTTCTGGTGGCATTTCTCCAGCCCAAATCTTCTCACACCAAATGCTGCTGGAGTGCCACCTCAGTGATCTGGATCTTCCCACAAAGAATTTCACCTTTCCACCCTCACCACGTCACCCAGTACCAGGAGTATTTGACTTTCAGTGAGAATTACCCTCCTAAAACCAGTTCCTGAACTTAGTGCTTAACGATACAATTTATTTGCTAAATTGCTTAGGAACTTTTGAAAATACCCTTTTTTTAAATATATATGTGAATCCCTTTAAGTAAATCATCATCATCATCATCATCATCACTATCATCATCACCACCATCCAACCCAATCATCATCATCATCATCCAACCCAACTTCAGCTCTGAGGTATTTTTTAACTTATCCAGAATTTCTACCCTGATTAGAATGCTACTTCCTGTGCTTTTCCTTCATCTTTTAACAGGAAATCCAGAGAGAAGCACTCCAAACATCTTCCACACCTCATTTCGACACCCTCTGTAGGACAGGACTTGTCCAAACCCAGCCCTGCTCAACACTAAAGAAGACTAAAACCCCGAGTAATGCACAAACAATTCCAATTCACACAAACACCTTCCAGAAAAGGATTAGATACAGCAACAGGAAATACAGATCCTTATTTCCTTCAATACCAGTGGAAGGACTTCTGACCCAGGACTTCTGCTGTTGCTAAAAAACCCAAGCCCGTGATGGCAGCTGGAATTCCAGCCTGTGGAGGATGAGCAAAGTATCTTTGCCTCCTTATTTTCCATTCCTCTGATTATCCAAGAGTGCTGCATTCACCAAATGTTTGCTTAACTTGGAGTGTTTGCTTATTTAAAAGCAATCCCTGCAATGGGAACGTGCAGCCTGGCGCCTGGGTGGGTTCTGCTGAGAGGAGAGCAGGGGACGGGAGGAAGCTGAGCCCAGCTACTCCAGACACACATCACGCTCAGCAAACACACAGATACACAGTTTTCCATCTTTTGTTCCGTCATTTTCAATGAACGCAAACTTCTTTTTTCCCTTCTTCTTCCTTGCCATTTAATTTTAAATTAGCCTAATCAGACATCTGCTAGGACGTGTCTGAATTAAAGAGAACTGAACACAAATCTTCTGTGAGCGCTCAAGTGCTGCTTCCCTCAAAAGGCATTAACTCACACGGACACTCCGTGGAGCTAATTGAACATCCCCAGCACAATATTCCAGACTTCCTGATTTAACTTTATTACAGTCAGAAGAAATCACAGGATAGAAGGAAACATGTTGTTAAGGACTCCATTCCGAAGCAGTTCAATAAAAGCAGGCTGCTTATCCTACTTTATTATCTTTATTATTGCTGCTCGAAGATGAAAAGAGAATTTCCTCTCAAGACGGAAAAGCAGAGTTGTCTCAAAGCTCTTTGTTTTCTTTTCAATTGCAAGGTACAGTTTACTCCTTAGAATTTACGGGGAATTATTTTTCTCACCTGCACAGGGAATTTTGATATTGTGGAGTTCTCTTGTTCCCATGACAAATTATTGGTGGCATTTGTCAGCATTTCCTAAAGGTTTTGACATTACTCAACGATACTGAGGTGGATTCTGCTGACTCTGGACAAGCTCTGAACTAAACATCTTCTGCCAAACTCCTGAAATGGTCCAGGAGCTGCACACAGGTGGTCTGTTCAGGGCTGTGGTCCTGGCCCTTCCAGGGGGTAGGAATTTCAAAATCGGATTAATTCGAATTGAGGGACTCTTTTTAGCCTGTGTTCGTGGGGTTGATATTCACACCAACACAACAACCAGCTGAAAATCCCACTAATTTCAGGAGCCAGTTTAGATCTGCTTCAAGTGATACCTCGGTATTGATTAAAACAAAAATCCTGAATAAAAAGACAAGAATCCTTACATATTTTTAACCAAAAGGTTGTTTTTTTTAAGCAATACTTTTAAAGGTATCTAAGATTTCAACCCACAAATTCTACAGGTAGAATAACTGCAAAATTCTGTAAAAGAAGCACTTCCCTAGGGAGTTCTAAGCTCTTGCCATATTTATTTGTGTTCATGGGCTTTAGAGGATGACCTAGGACGGAAGTTTTCATTCTTGGGGCAGTCCCTGTCCCTCAAGGTTGCTGCCAAAGCTCTACAAGCAACACCAGGGAAGTTTCCATGAATTTTTCAGCTACCTGCGTCTCTGTCATCTCTTAAATACAAATAAAATCGAGCCCAAAAGTCCCTTTTTTTATGAGTAATGGTAAATGAGACAGAATCAATCGCTGGCAAACTGAAAGATGCTTAATATTGATTGTTCTTCTGAAGGATGAGGAAGCTTTTCTAATGCTCATTGGGGGACACGGCGAGGGGACAGCGTATGGATTTGTTTTCCTTTCTGCATTCCCAAGGGAGCAGGGAAAAGATGAGGCCATGATAGATGATAATTCTGCAAGGAATGACTAATGAGGAGCTGAGCTGCCTCTGTAGCAGCAGTGAAGGCAGTAATAACCAGAGTAATTGGGTTTATTGGGTTTCTGCTTAGCACACATCCAGTCCTCTCCAACATCCTGTCCCTCCAGAGCATTTTATGCTCTCTGTCTTTCCTTTTTATTATGCCTGACTTGAGTTATTTCATGAAATTTGACCTTGTATTCTTAATCTCATCTACTTGCTCTGCATAGTTCGTCTTCTTTGCTTTCCTCACTAGCTGTTCTGTCAAACAGCCCACGTAAGCACGGCATCCCAGGCTGCAGCGCCAGCCCTGACTCAGGGTGCATCTACATGACTGCAGCCCCAACAGCTCCATTTCATCTTCCCAGGGAAGCTGGCTCAAGAAATACTCCAGGATAAATCTGCTAGAAGTGCACGACCCTCTTTTACAAATCACACTGGTAACTCTGGGTTAGACTCAATGACAACTTCCATTTTCAACTAAATGCCTTTTTTTTTTTAAAGAGGTTGGAAGCAGCAAGAGTTACATGCAAGTCAGAAAAAAAATAGTTATTATTTGCTACGATTTTTTTTTTCTAAAAGGCTTTTACACTCCTGCTGGGAAAACATCTCTGCAGAAATCCATTCTTGCAGGGGAAAGGGGAAAAAAAAAAAAAAACCCCAACGTTTCATATTTCCTGTCAGTGCCATTCCACTTCCAATCCCCCAAGAGCAAAGCAGACATTCCATTCCAGCCTAATGACACAGTAGCTGGCAGTTCCCTGCGGCTGGGTGCTTTGCATGGTGGGTTTATCCCTCTTGCAGGATTGTGTCACGCTGGGGCTCCCTCTGGGGAAGTGTTTCCAGGCCCTGCTGGTGCTCCCAGCCTCTCTGGCACTCGGACTCCCACATCTCCCAGAGGTGCCCGGTGTCACAGGCACGGCAGAGCCCGACCGGTGGCTCCTGGTTCTGCCCGCAAGTGCTCCGGTCCCAGCTGGCATCGCTCCCTCTGGAGGGAAAACTCATCAACCACACGATGTTGGGCCTGACTGTTGCTGTTTCCCCCCCCCCAGCAATAATTTCAGTATCTCAGATTCTTTCAGGGCATCAGAGACGCAGTTGTAGACTCGGGACCTTCCACAGTGCAAAAGCAAAGGCATTGCTCAGCTCCTTTTGCAGGGCACAGAGATGAACTGATGAGAAGGATTCCTAAGCATCCTTCTGATGCTCTGTCTCCTCCAGGAATTTATCTTCCCTTTGCACAAAGGAAAACAGATTATTATGGAATCTCGCCCGGACCTGACCTTCTAGGTACAGATATGCGCTTAGAACAGGCGACCTTTGATTTGGGGACGGGAGACAGAGCCAACAGAGGATCTCAGAATGTTTGTGGTGGTCACATTTGCCCTTCACCCTTTTAAAGCCTTTTGGGACGAGCTCTGTTTCCATGGAACAACCTCCACAAGGCAAATAATCCTACAGTTTCTGTGTAGTGCTGGTGGAAATCTCATTTAAAGACTTAAGCTTCTTCAGTGCAAGTCCAAAGCATGTGGTAGAAATGAGAATACACATTTGATTTCCTTCATGAAGGCACTCGAGGCGGCTCATCCTCACTGAAACCATACAATAAACATGTCACTGGGTCAGTCAGCTATGGAAATTCAGAGGTTTTTGGGGATTAGCATTGCTCTGGCTGCGCCTGCCATGGTGATGACAACACCACTGTGACCCTGTGCCAGGCCCGATGCACACCTTGGACAAAAGTTCCCTGCAAACTAAGAATAATAATGAATAGATAGCACAGTAAAAACCTGCAAGATAAAGGGATGCCTAGGAGGCTTAGCTCACTCTGGAATATCAATCTGAAGTCAGTGGGTGCAAGGCAGGGCTCTGAACAGGGCTGGCTGAGCCAGG
The DNA here is from genome assembly GCA_013399875.1 of Gymnorhina tibicen. Taxonomy (NCBI): domain Eukaryota; kingdom Metazoa; phylum Chordata; class Aves; order Passeriformes; family Artamidae; genus Gymnorhina; species Gymnorhina tibicen. The sequence continues at coordinate 1,337,860 of VXAZ01010361.1, read as the reverse complement.
AAGTCTCTGAGGGGCCTCATTCATGTGGATTTCCCCATTACAGACCCTTCAAACAGAACATGGATTGACACTGGTTCTGCAGGGTTTCAAATGGTTTGTGCTAAATTTCAAGTTACATGCAAATCACTAGGCGTGGAGCAGGAAGAGAAAGTGTTAGTAACAGAGGAAAATCATCTCCACTAAAAGAGATTAATTAAGCCTCAGATAACAGAGATCATTCAGGTTTTTGTGCTTCCTACACTCACTGAAGTCACCCAGTGAGTGCAGCCTTACAGTGGCCTTCCTCCTCTATCCACCAAATCTTGAGCTGATCCCTTTGTTTTGTGCGCTAACATCCTCCAGCTCTGTCGACAAAGAGTTCCTGGCACTTCTCAAATCCCTGGAATGTGGCTGCAGCGCAAATAACACGCACAAGCCCTCGTGCCGTCAGTGACAGAGCCTCAGCAGCGCAGGGAGGAAAGGGAGCGAGGATAATAAGTGTAATAGTAACTGCATCAGGCCAGCAGGGTCAGCAGCTGATCCTGCTGCAGTCTGAAGAGCTTATTTTAATTCCAGTAATTGGCCCCAACCAGCAGCAGGAATTGATGCGCTGCCACTTTTATGTGTGTGCTGCTCGCCACGTTCGGCTGCAGCAGCGCTGCTCGAGGAACACAAATTACCTGCTGGAGTCAATGGAAGTGATTGCTTTGCTCCCATTATTGATCAGTTGTGGCGCTCAGACAAAACCTCGGCCGCTGTCCCATCCCCAGCTGATTGAAGATCAGTGGTCTGTAGGTACCACAGCATTCAGGGAGCCAGGGAACAGCTAATTGTTATTATACTGCTGATCATTATTATGATTCTTTTCCTTAATGACCAACATTTATATGATGCTGATCATGCAGTTACCCTACAGCACCCTGCAAGCTCCACAAAAGGTTTTACAAATTCTCTTTTTCTGAGCCTAAAAGCGTTATTATGACTCGGCCGCTGCGTGTAACGGGGAAAAGAAAGATCAGGATGATCCCTAATAAGTGTTGTAACAAAACATTTTGTCTGTCTAAATGCTCAGAACATCCAGTGGGACCTGCAGCTGTGCTGGGTGTGCGGGGACTCCCAGCTGGCGAGGGACTTGTCACAGATCTCATCTCAGATTTACCAGCACACTGACTGAAAATCTGCAAAGTCACCCAAAAAAGGGCTGGTGCAGGTCCCAGGACTTCCTGTGGGTGGGTCCCAGCCACCCAAAAAATGCCAAGGTCGCCCTCCCAGGAGGCTCCCTCTCACTCCCAGCTCTTCAGGGCGTATAAAGCTCCTGACACACGTTCAGTAACTCTGTTAAATGGGGTGGACATAACACAGAATTGTGCTCTGGTGTGAGTGCCTGAGCTCCGTGTCAGAGATACCATTGTAATTAATATTTTAGATCGTATCCCAGGTCCTCTGCAGGAAGGACTGCACAAAGAGCCGTGCACACGCCACGGGGTTGGTCCCTGAGCTGACTCAGTGTCTCCACAGCCCCAGCCCCACCATCACAGGTGTGTTCTCTCAGGTATTCCAGCTCCTGTTCCAGGCCCACGCTGGCTCTGACCTCACTTTTCTGCTGTTCAGCACTGCAGGGAAAAGGAAAACCCCCACATCAGTCTAAGTGCTTTTAGATTTAAGGCATCACCTCCCGAAATGCAGAGCAGTAAACAGGGCTGGGAGTTGGGCTCGGTGATCCTTGTGGGTCACTCCCAGCTCAGGGCATTCTGTGACCATCCATGGCTTTCTGAAAAACCATCCTTTGCTCTATCCCACCGGGATGAAACTCCCAGCTGTAACACCCAAGGGAGAAAAACACGATGTGGAATCCTATGTCCCGAGAGAATAAGGAAACAGGGTGTCTTCAAATTTGGGAAGGGGCAGGGGTTTGGCTGCCTCAATAGAAAGAGCCTCCGGATCAGAGACGCGTGCTGTCATAAATAATTTGAAAACTTGTGTTTGACCACCCTTTGTCCCACAAACAGGGCACGGGGAGGCAGCAGCAGCCCGGTGGAGAATCCTGCCTTTCCCACAAGATCAGGACACCTCCAAATGTCTTTCCCTCCCTCTGCTTGAACTTCCCGTCCGTGTGCTAAGGTGGAAGGAATTAATTACAGAGATTTCAGCGGAGCTGAGAGCTCTTCACAGGAAAGCACCTTAATATCAGGTGTAAATAAAACAATCCAGGAGCCTTGGACCCACTCCAGGAGCAATACTTGTCTCCTTTCTTTATGGATACTCAGAGAGCTGCCCCCACTCCCAAAAAAATATTTGAGTAAATTAGTTTTTCCACCTGATTCTTTGGCCAGTTTCCCATAGCAGAGATAAGACCCACAGCGTGTGCATCTACAGATTACTGCTCTCTGTTCTCCTTGTCCTTGGAAGAAGGGACTTGTTTTCTCCAGGAGCATTTCACCCTGAACAGCTGGAGTACTTTTTTAACAACATGACGATAAATTAAATTAGAAAGTTGTGCTCAGCAAGGAGAAATGCAGCTGTCTAGATCCAAGCCACACATGAGATGGTAAAACTTTTTAATTTCACTCGTTAAACTCCTTCTCATTGACTCAGCTAGGAGAAAAAAATAAACAAATAGAGCACCGAGTGTGGCTCTGGGTAATTTTGTTGGATTTAAGAAAAACAAGCAAAGGTAAAATTAGCAACTGGCAAGGAATTCTGCCCTGAACCCCTGCAACTTAATGGAAGTAAGATATTTATAATTTGGAGGAAAATAGTAGGTTTGTGATTTTTCATGCCGTTTTCTAAGGCGTTTTGTTTAAAATATTGGGGAAAGAGAGAAGATTTTCACCAAATTTAAAAGTATTGATTTCTACGCTTAGAAGATGGGTCTGATCTGGAAGAAAACCTGACAAATTCCTCTATGGATTCTGTATAAACCCCATGACCTGCAACTACTCCCACATAGCAAAGAGAAGAGAAGTTATTTCCAAGCCTGGTATTTATCCAGTCCCTGGTGTTTCAGGGATTGGTGTCCATGTATTAATTTTGAAGCTGTTTTCATCCTGACTCTATTGCCTGGCCCCAAAATCACGTTTCTGTTACTCTGCAGTGGCAGCAGCCTCAGTTGTGGCTGCCCCTGGATCCCTGGCAGTGCCCAAGGCCAGGCTGGATGGGCCTTGGAGCAGCCTGGGACAGTGGGAGGTGTCCCTGCCCATGGCAGGGGATGGGACTGGATGGGCTTTAAGGTCTCGTCCACCCTAAATCATTCTGTCATTTTATAATTTCAACTTTACAATGAATTTCAGGATGATTTAGGTGAATCTGGCACCAAAAAATACAAAAAGCAAGGCAAAATCCCGAATTCTCACACGTTCTGCAGGATAGATGGGAGAATGGAAAGGAAAAGATAGCAACACCTTTCTTTCACGTTTAGCTGGGGTTTGTATGTAGTTTTCTGCCTAAGTGGATGCAGATTAAAAAGCAAAATATGTTCAAAGCACTCACACCAATCAGTTGGGTAAATAAAGGTAACTAAATTACACGTATTTTTGCTAATTACCACCCTAACTACATGGGGATTTGTCAGCAATCCTGTTCTTTACTCAGATAAAGGCAAGTACATTCCAAACAGCAGTGACTGAATTTCTGCATTTCAGTCACGTAAAATGTGGTGTGAACATGGCTGTTTTATAGATCAAAAGCTTGATTCATAAATAAAATTCAATGGTTTCTGTGTTAGAGGGTGTGCTCAGCCTTGCAGCTCTTTACGAATGAACTGCGGCTACCGTGGCTGTTACAGGTCTGGTATCCAAACATCTCGGGCCTGTCTTCCCGTTCTTTTCCTGAGGAACCACGGAGTGGTTTGGGTTGGAAGGAACCTTAAAGATCACCGAGTTTCACTCCCCTTGCCACGGGCAGGGACACCTTCCCCTAGAAAGGAAGGTATTTTATAATTCCCTCCAGTTTCCCAGTTTCCGTTCTTTACGTAGCCCACCCTCAGCTCACCCCAACTGGAACAGCTCTGACTTTACAAGCTGAACTAGAATAGTTTTTGCTGCCAGGAGCTTTGGCCGATCGGTTTGTTCTGGGGGGAAACACCAAACTCCTCATTGCTGCCCACGCGTCTTCCAGAGAATCAGAGAATTTTGGGGGTTGGACGGGACCTTACAGTCCCAAATCCCTGTCATGGGACACCTTCCACTGTCCCAGGTTGCTCCAAACCCATCCAACCTGGCCTTGGACAATTCCAGGGATCCAGGGGCAGCCACAGCTTCTCTGGGCAATGATGCATTTGGTGACTAATTACTTGCTTTTGTGTTGATTGTTTGCAGTGGGAGCCCTCCCTAGCAGCAGACAGGGAGTGTCACAGTAGGCTCAAAACATGGAAGAGTTGCTCCAAGGACTGGATTAGTCGTGGAATTTGCCCCAAGTCCCTCATGGAGTTGGAGTCTTATGAAAAACTTGACGTGAAGCAATCTTTGTTATTCCAAAGGGCAACTTTTCTGATAGATTGGGAAGATGATGGACAGTTATCTCCTCAGAAAAGTCTGCTGGCTGACAAAGTGATGGACATGGTGATAACTGCCACGAGGATTATGGCAGGTTAATGAAGGCTCACTACAGCAGCAAAATTCATTATCACGTTTTGGGCAGATGAATCACAACTCTCCTCACATGCTGCATTTACAGGGTTTATTTTTGCAAGCGAAAAAAACCCTTGAAAATTATTACAAGTTTCATCTGGCTACTCTTTTAATATTCCTGCAAAGCATTCCCAAAAACTTTCCCCTTGGTCTTGAACTGAGCTGATCAAAAGGTTCCGCTTTTGCTCATGCATCCACCACCTCGAACCAACCCCCAGCACCAGTGGGGTTTGTCATGTCCGTCTCACCGCTACTACAACAAAAGCACACCCTGATTGTAGGAAAAACTTCCATCAAAAGGCAGGGGAAGCAACCCAAAGAGCTGGGAGGGGCTAAGGAACAGCCTTAGGATACGAGAGCTTGGGACACGGGGTTATGGCCCATCTCTGTTTGCACTGGGTAAAAAAAAAAAGTCACATTTGCTGAGATGAACTTCATTGAAAATAAACAACACATTAAAGACCTGCTTCTGCTCTTCAGGCTGCTCAGTTTAACCTTGGCTACAAGGTTTTATGCACATGATCTTAGAATTGTTAAGGCTGGGAAAAACCTCTGAGATCCTAGATTCCAATCTTTGACCAAACATCCCCCCACGCCCACTAAACCACAGCACGAAGTGTTTCATCTATTCAGTTTTTGAACACTTCCAGGGATGGTGACTCCACCACTTCCCCGGGCACCCTGTTCCAATGCTTGACCACCCTTTCTGGGAAGAAATTTTTCCTGACTTCCAGCTAAGATGCGCGGCTTCTCCTTCAGGGATGATCTCAGGATGCGCTTCAAAGTGATCTAAACTGGAGTTTTGTGCTGTTCCAAGGCTCCATTCAGGCCGTACCGTGACACATATCCAAACAGAACAGAACTCCCAGGATTTATTAATTGAAATTAGGATGAAGGAGTTTATGGCACTCCAAAACAACAATTTCAGGAAGCAATAAAGTGAGGCAGTTACAGCCATATAAACCAGGCAGTGATTAAAGATTTAACATGTTGTCCTGGACTCACAATACAGCCATTCTGGAAACCAGGAACGTGCCTGTGGGATTTATAATTCCTTACAGAAAGCATTCTCATTTACTTGGAAAAAATTAAGCCCATTTGATGGCGATATCATTTCAAAGAATGCACTGAACCTTATGAAGAGCAGCAGATTTTATTTTTTCAAGTGAACCAATGGTAAATCCTGTGAGAAGTAACAAAAACTTTTGGGGTTTGTTTTTTTTCAAAAAACCCTAGCAAGAACCACTATGAATTTACCTGGAATTTACCAAAGTATCTTGGGAATGTGTTTTATCAATCAGTGTGCTGCTAAAACAACCACGGTTGTAAGAGATGGCCTCAAGGCCTGGTTGGACGGGGCTTGGAGCAATTTTGGATAGTGGAAGGTGTCCTTGCCCGTGGCAGGGGTGGCACTGGATGGGCTTTAAGGTCCCTCCAGCCCAAACCATCCTGGGATTCTACAGTTCCATAAGATAAACAACAAATAACCCCTTAATCCACAGCCTGGAAACATTCCTGTTAACATCACTGTGCCTCTCCATTTTCCATTGGCTATTCCTTTTTGTCTGAAATCATTTAGAACTTTGGGAGGGGAAAAAATCTGAGCCTTAATTTTGACATAAAGCACATCAAACATTCAAATGCAGCTCTGCATGGGAGTTGAATTCCTTCCACGTATTACAACAAGCTTGATTCTGTCACCTCTATTCAAAGTAATCATCTGAGCCTAATCTTCCAAGGAATCCTGGCACTAGAAATGCAAAAAGGACTTTCAAATGAGCTCCCCGAGTAACTAATTTTAGCATCAGTGCTTTTATTTAAGTAATAAAAATTAAATAATTAAAGATACACAGGCAACCACATATGCAAATGAATGTCACTGCAGGGCTCTAGACAGGTGTCATGCACCAGAGCTCCTTTGAAATTTCCAGCTGACAGCTCTTTATGGTTAGGTGGATGATTATTTTGAAAATGTAGCTCTTAGGTGTTTTCATGGACTTCTCTCCGAAATAAAGATAATCCCTGGCAATCCAATTGTAAAAATTGGTATGTTTAAAGACTGTGCTGTGCTCAGACAGCAGAGTAAAAGGTGTGTTCTGAAGGGATCAGAAACAAGACACCAGAAATGAACACTTAAATATGTATTTTTAGGAAATTAGGAACAGATACATCACAGACTTCAGAAAACTGGGAAGAAAACGGTAAGGTTTTTCTGAATGGGAAGAGAATAGTTCTGTTCCGCCACCATATCTGGCATACTGCAAGGTAAAATATTTAAACCTAAATAAGAATTCATTTTTTTTTTTAATAAAATGTATTTCAGTCAGGCCCCTTCTTCTCCTACTATCAGTAAAATCATTATTTTGACCACTTGTGTCCTTCCTCCACTACACTGCTGACACAGCTCCAGCTGATGGAGCAGCTTTGCCCCCCTGTATTTTCCAAGTGAGCCAGCAAACACTTTTCCAAGTTGTCCTGTTGGCCACAAGAGCCTGAACTGAAGATGTCAGTGTCTTTGGAACAAGGGCAAACCAGTATCACACCTTGGTTGCCCCCAGATCTCCCTCAGACCTTGCTTTGAGAGAGAAAGTCAAAGATTAGGGATAACAGAAATGATGGTTATGAAGGATTAATGCCTCTGGACGTTTGCCTTCCCAAGGCTTAAATCCCCCTCTGCCTCCCCCTCCAGCCTCAAATCACCGAGGGCTGGTTCGGCAGCAGCTCCTGTAAATAAATGTTGTAGGGTGGAAGGAGCAAATCCTTCATTACCTTTCGGGAGTAACTCATTTGGTGACCTTGAAGTGGTTACACAACCTCGTTTTGCAATCCGGGGTGAAATGAGGACCACGCTCAGAGCCATCTGCTGCAATTCATCTCGGCCTTCCCCGCCAGAATGATTGCAGTGCATGTTGCAAATAGATTAGTTTGCCCGGCAGCGATCTATTTTCGGGTCCCAACTCGTAATCCCAAATCACAAACCCTCTACTGTTCGCGGGGAGCGGACGCGGACAGCGCGGGCTGCCCGGGTGTGACATTGGCGTCACCCGGGTCCCAGATTTTACACAGCAAAGGTTCTCCCAAGCTTTTGAGAAATGATCCATGGGAAGGAGCGAAGGGCAAACTCAAGAGCTTTGGGAGTGATTCCGTGCTTGATGTAGAGCAGGAGTGGTGGATACGAATTTTTCAGGTCTTTCTAGAGCTTCTGCATCTCTCAAAACCTCATGTGAACGGCCTGTGATTTCCCCACCCTTCCTGCCATGGCTTCCTGGAAGGATCTCAAAGTCTCTAAAGCCTGACCACCCTTTCAGTGAAGAATTTTTTTTTTCCTGGATTAGGTATTAGGAAAGATTTTCTCACTTGAAAGGGTGGTCAGGCACTGGAACAGGCCCTCCAGGGAAGTGGTGGAGTCACCATCCCTGAATATGGCACTCGGGGACATGGTTTAGGGGTGAACACAGTGCTGCTGGGTTCATGGTTGGACTCAGTGATCTTCAAGGTCCTTTCCATCTCTAATGGTTCTGTGATTCTATGAAAATGCTCTGGAATTAAGCATCTTGTCATAACCAGGATACAATGATGTGTGAATGTGATCACAGCCAAAATAAAACACCTGAATATTTTGAATAGGGGAAATTCAATCCAATCACAGGCTGTGTCTGTCACCTGAATTTTCATTTATTCTGGCATTCTCAAGCACTAAGAATAGTCAAATCTGTGCTATTATCTCCATTTTGCTGCTATTTTAATTTGGGGTGTTTTGTGCTGCAGTGAATACTGAGACATCACAATATTTTTAGACTCTGAAAAATATCATCACTCTCAGGCAATGGCATGAACATTTGCATTTGGAAAATAGGACAGGTGCAGCTAAAGCACCAGCTGCAGGCAGAAAAAAATGTGGCATCAGTACCTGGAGAATTACTTTAAAGTGTTTTGCTAGACCTGGCTCGTTGTAACTTTTCCTTGTTAAAGGACTCATAAAAGTCCTTTTCCAAGGCACTGTGCTTAATCCAAACCTTACTGAGGTAAATCCTGTGGTTTAAACTAAATTCACCAAATCTCCTACGATACTTTTGACAGAATGCACCTGAATATTCGTGGTGCAAAGGCCCCCTTGCCTCACCTGAAGGATATGAGGAGCTGCCAGTCAAGTCCCACTACTCAGCTCTCTCTACAACTTTGCTTAAAACCCAAAAAGAATGAGACAACAAACAGCTGGAGCTTCTCAGCTTTTTTTTTTTTTTTTTTCCTCTGGTTTGCCTGACCTTTTCATAGCTGGCTGAACATCACGAGAAAACTCCACACGGGATCAGGCATGAGGACAGAACTGATGAAAGATCCATGGCCTGAAGCCTTTCCCCACTGGATGCATTCTCTGCTGTCAATACACTTTACTCTACCCTATTCATTATAAACGCTTCCCTGAAGTCCCCAGGTTTTAAATACCATGTGTTTTCACTTCAAAACCCAGAATAAATCTCAATTTATTCTTGACTATGGAGCTTTTAGGCTCCAATTTTTGCCCTAAGTGAATAAATCAATTTCTATTTAAGTAGTAGTGTCTTTCTCTCGCTGTTTGAAGCGGCAAGAATAGTTACACTTATTCTACACAGAAAAAAATCACCTCATTGGGTACTTTATAGACTTTGGTGCCAACTGAGTCACTAATTTACTCCATCAAATCAAATTAATCTTGTCTCAAAATTCACTCTGTTATGGTCAGTGGATCAGAGATGAACTGCAAGGAATTCACTGGAAGGCCGTGCTCAGATTAAACAGCATTATTACAGAAAACCACTCGAAGAAATTAATAGAATTACTTTGGCTACAAGGAAAGATTCCCACTCAGAATTTACTTTCAGAGAAAGGCCTGGGGTTTTTCAGCTTTACTACACAAACATCCCAAGTGTAGAAACCTTCAGTCATGCAGTTTAGTTTTAATTATAAAACAGAACTGAGACATCATGATACAAACGATTCAAAAGTTATCCTGCCTTAATTGTACAGAAACCAAGATGCTGCTTGGAAATGCCAGAATTAGCTAAGCCAACGCCAAATCCTTTGCACAAATCCTCTCCTCCACACACTCATCTACGCCACTTTGGATGCAGCACAGCTATTTCTATTCCAAACAGCTCTGGTGCTCTCTGATTGTTTTCTCTTTAGCTCAGGAAAAGGTACCAGAGCAAACAGAGGAGGTAAAGGAGAGCAGTGAGGCAGGCGCTGAATCATCCGCTGATGCAAACAACATCTCGGCATTATTTTAACGCGCTGTCCCTAAGCTTATCCTCTTCAAAATCGAGTAAGAACTTTAGGAAAAAAAAAAAGGGCAGTTTTGTAATCTAATTTAAAAGTTTGCGCCTTCCTTTTTTTTGAGGGATGAGGCACAAACCCAACGCGCACGATACAAACTTTCTGCACCCTGGCGAGCCCACGCTGTCACACGCCAGAGCTGGCAGGATGCTGATAAATGGCACAGCAAGGCTGGGCACAACACTCTTCATGTTCCTTTTATTAGCAACATTTAATGGCCTTTCCTCTTTCTGCCATGAATTAGAGGCGCTCATGTCTGACACTTAAGAAATTAGCACGACACAAATCATCTGTGAAAGACTTTTTAACACGCTGACAACTGATTTCAGCTTGCAAGGGAGAGAATTAGTCTTTTGCGAGCAGCCCCGAGAGCACTGAGAGAGAACCATCCTTTTACAAGGGAGCTGGGAATTCAGCAGGAGCACTCAACCCTCCGCAGAATCAGAGCTTTAATTTTTTATTCTGCAAAAGGAACTCGGAAGAATTTGCTTTAGGAGAATTTATAGAGATGTACTTTATGCACCCAGTCCATAATACAGATGAATAGCTCTAGATGTTTACGGTATATTTAAGTACACTCATGGGACCCATCCCAACTTGATTCTGTAATATCAATTTTGTTATATATTTGCTGTGGGGAAGATGTTAATAGGCTGTTAAAACAGCCACTAGGAAAAAAAAAATTGAATCAACCTCATAAATCCTAAAGCATCTGATTTCAGTTTTATGTTTATTTCTTTCACTAGGATATCGAAAAGAAGAGTTAAGATTCCCAGTAAATCTTTTATAGGTTACACTGGTTTATAGTCTCAAAATGATGGCACTTGGTAGTTAATTTTGCTGCATGGAAAAAAAAAAAGGCAACATTATCCCTATATCACATTTTCATCTTAACTGCACATTCTGCACCCACTGCTCTTTAAGGAATCATAACTTAAAGCCAGGATTTTCATTTCCCTCCCTCCTCCAGGTTTCCTTGAGGCAAACACTTGATCATTATGAAGCAGGTAATCATTTATAAGGGGAGATCAGGCCTGAGGGTGGATTTATGAATAACCTTGCCCAGGTGGGCAGCAGCATCGCTTTCATCACGCTCACAGGGCCAGGACAGGGCTGTCCTGGTACAGCGAAAACACAGGAAACCAAACCTGACACAAACCAAGCAGCAAGAATCCGCTCAATCCTTTCCCCTCTGAAGTCCCAAAATCTGCCAAAGCCTCCCCAAAACCCCTCCAAAATCTCCCTAACCCCCCCCACAGGACCCCCACCCAAACCCCTCAAATTTTGGCCCGCCCCAAATTCAGTGTGTTTCCCTCCAAATTCAGGGTGGTTTTCCCTCCTCCAAAATCCCCCTGAAAACATCAGGGGTGACTGGAAGAAAGGCCCACCCAGCTCCCAGTTTCAGTGGCCATCTCAGGAAAGCTGAGTTTTGTCTACTTGCATGAGGTCGAAAACTTGGCTTTTAGCTCAGGGATTTGGCTCAGGATGAAGGAAGTTGAGGTGATGTCTGTATAACTCAGGTCACAAAAACAAAGTGCTTCTATAACTTGAATTATAGGATATCTATGTAACCCTAATATCAGTATAACCCAAATCATGACTTTTTATCAATGTAACTTGAAGAATATCAATATAACCTGAAGCACAGCCTTCTATACTTACATAGCCTGAATCATAACTTTTACTTATGTAGCCTAAATCATAACTTCTATACCTATAACCTGGTGCTTATAACCTGAATTATAACTTTTGATACCTATATAATCTAATATGAATAACTTTGTATGCAATATAATGGCTAGTGTATAGTTAACTAGTTGCTTATATGCAGAAGAGAAAAGGAAAAGAGATAAAAACTTAGCAGGTGTATAACTTCAGAGATAAGTAAGTGTCATACTAACGAGAAGTTGGCAAGCCAAAGCCAATTATCCACAAAACAAAGAATTCAGGCCGGTTGGAACCAGATGGACCAAAGAGCATCGCAACTGCGC